>JANRMT010062827.1:19261082-19282221 GCA_026402145.1 Polypterus bichir lapradei
TAGATAGATAGATAGATAGATAGGAAAGGCACTATACGATAGATAGATAGATAGAGATAATTTTTGTTTTATACAGTATATTGTATACACAATATATTTATTTTCCATCTTGAAGACTACATTTCCTTATGCCATTTCCTTATTGATAGCTTAATTAGCTGAAGAATATTTCATGCATGCCAGCACAATGGTTACCGTTGCCACCTCACATTTTTGTTGAATTGAATCTGATTCCCAGCGTGGTCAATATCTATGTAATAATTTAACATTTTTTTGTGTCTACTTGGGCTCAGTAGCGGCCCCCCCCCCCACCACCACCACCACCACCACCACCACCACCACCACCGAGTGCTCAGCTTGGCAATCCAAAGTTCACTTGTCATGTTCACAGAGCAGGCTCACATGCACTGTTCGATAGACTGCTACTATCTCATGCTAACAACAAAAGGCACAAAGGAGAAATGTTCCTTGGAGAGGGCCCAGTCCATCACTGAGCAGATGGGACAAAAAAAACAATAATTTAAAAAAAAAAAAAAAACAAAAAAACAAAAACACCATGTGTATAAGAATTAAATATATCAGTGACTACAATAACATTTATTTCTATAGCATATTTTAATAAACAGAATGGAGCTCAAAGTACTTTACAAAATGTCAATGTACTATTTATGTTTAAATTGTGCTCTTCATAAAGTCAAGTCAGAACGTTGCACTTACTGTATCATAAAAATGGAAAATCCATTCATACATTTCTAAACCCAACTAGTCATGGGAAGCAACAGACTATCCCAGATGCACGGATCAGAAGACAAGTAGTAGCCCTGGACAGAATGTCACTCCATTGCAATACACACTCTTGTACATCCCAAATGTACTCAAAGTGACCCATTTTAGAAGAGAGGATTAACTCAACACACCCATCTTTTGCTGAGAAGGGGCAAATTCTACTCAGACAATGGCTGGGGAAAGTACAATAAGTTGTGAGGCAGCCAGACTAATACCTGCATCCTATGTCAACCAAAATGACACAAAAATGTATCACTTACATAGAAAAAAAAAAAAAAAAAAACAACAAACACACACACACACACACTTCAACTACTACTTACTAATTGATCATATTTTAGCGCATCTTTTTCAGCTATCTGGGCAGCTCTCTCTCTGTTCAAATAAGCTGCTTTTAGCTTCAGTTCCAACTCACGAAGTTCAATGCTAGAAAAAACAAAATCCAAAATGTGAATGTACAGATAGTTTTTGAACTTAAAATCGTTTTGCAGGATTCCAGATCACCCCTGTGTTCTGTAAATACAACATTCTTGTTATTCCCTCAAGTTATTTTTTATTACCTGTTTTCTCTGATCCGTTGTCTGATTTTCTCATCCTTCAGTTTTTCATAATTTATCCTTGATAGTTCTTTAGCCATCCTTTCTTCCTGTTCTAACTGTTGTTCTTTCATTATTCTTTCATTTTCAGCCTAATTTAAAAAAAAAAAAAAGAAATACTATATTGGCCCCAAAAAAAATCAAAACAATGGACCCTCAAGGCATATGAATGTTTCCATTAATATGTCAGGATTACATTTTTTGTGCACAGTTGACAAAATTCAATGGGTTATAAAACTGTGGTCATTAATAAATGAAAAATTATAACTATGTGGCAAATTGTTAAAGAGCACAGACAGCCCATGTACTTAAAGAAAGGTATGCCAGTTAAAATCCAGTTTCTGAACAACTGTGTTAGAAGGGTTATCCAGGTGGGCCATACTGTATACGACAGTTTCAGCTTAGGACTTTGCAGGATGAGGTGCTACATAGTGTACATTGTGTTTTGGACATTACATTTAACCTGGTCTACTTGGAAGATGGGAGGAAAATAACTTAACGGACATAACCAAGTGAAACCACATAAAAAGTCTGGAGTAGTGCTGGGAGTTATACCAGTTCATACCGAAAACCGTTTTTTATTTTTATTATGATATGGATTTTTCTTGTACTGCAATACCGGTTTAAATAGAATAAACAACGTTTGGAACGTGGCGCAGTGAAAAACTGTTTAAGAGGGGGACCTTTTTCACTGCTACACTGCTAAACACACATGTAACAGAGTACATACGTTAGTGGAGGTATTGAGCGGTGAAAATGGACAGAGGACATTCAGAAACTGAAACTGTAGCAGACGATAAAGCTGAACGTGATGACACAGAAGAACTTTTGCCGAAAAAAGCAGCCGTTTCTGTTGTCTGGAGATACTTTGGTTTCAAAAGGTCGGATGTGGACCAAACAACTATTTACTGCAAATGTTGTCGCCAGAGGAGGCAACACAAGCAATTTGCTGCACCACCTTAGCTGCAAACATGCTTTGGAGTACCATGGATGTATGGAAGTAAGATTGGCCCCCTCCACGTCCTCAGGTAAAACTGAAAAAGCTTGAGGACACTCGAGTCAGACGTCACTTGGAGACGCGTTTTCTAGAGGTACTGCCTACGACGAAAAAAAGCAAGCAGTGGATCGAGATAACCAACGCCATTACAATCCATATAGCTAACGTAAAAGTGGGCAGAGATTGTTAAGATTAACAGAAAGTGTAGTTGGCTTACAAAAAATATTTACTATTTATTCCTTTTCTAAGACATGTTCAGTGCAATACAACTTTTGACAAGCACCTCTGGACATTTTACTAAGTCTAAATACCTCTTTGGAAGGTTGAAAATATGTTGTCAAAATTATAGTTTAAGTTGTTTGCAAAATTTGTTCAATAAAAAGGTTCTATATTTTGACTGCAACTGTCATGCAATGTGATTCCTTCTCTTCATTAGTGTCACCCCCTTGAAAACTATCACTTTGTGGGGCCGTGCAAACCTGTATTAATACTTGTGTGCACGTTAAAATGCTTTTTTGTACAATGTACAATTCTCATGACAGTGAAATAGGTTATTCTTAGCCAGTCTACTGCAGTAATTGTAGTTGAAAATGTGGTTAACATCCACTCATGCATGGGAAAAAAATACCGTTGAATACCATAAAACCGGTATCATTTTGAAAAATACCGTGATATAGAATTTTGGTCATACCACCCAGCACTGGTCTGGAGCAACAATTACAAGTTGCCTTATTAATATTTTCCACCTTTTCTGCAATAGTGTAAATTGACCAAGGTACTGGACTGTTTGTGGAAGTCAGTAGACTTACTGTGCGACTCTGAATGGGTTTCTTAAACTGAGCACATACCACTTTTAAAAAATAAATTATATTATAGCATTGTACTTGTGTAGAACCTTGGGATGATAATGGCTATACAAAGACACAACATAGACGCATAAGGTTGTTAGTACAATCAATACCACTCTCTGAGAAGGTCACTTAACCTACCTGTGTTTTATTTATTAAAAATATAAACAATTGCACTATGCCCCTGTATCTATAAAGAATCACAATCAGAATATCTTTATTGTCATTGTAACAAGTACATTGAAATTAGATGCAGCCCCTGTGGTGTCAAAATATAAATAAATATAATTACAAAAGGATAAGAAGAAATGAGGTAGAACACAAACATTCAACATAAGACCTTAATTGTACAAGATGTCATCTATTGCACTGAGGGGATTAGGTGGCATTCAGTGCCCTAATAGCAACAGGGTACAGACTGTTATTCAGTCTATTAGTCTTTGTTCTGATGCTCCTATAGCTTCTGCCTGATGGCAACAGTCTTGGAATGGTGTGGGACTCGCCTTGACTAACAAATCTAGTTCCAGAGTCAATGTTGTGCATGGACTTCAGCAATATCTAACTGATATTTTTCAACTTCCTACATGAGATCCAGCTCATTACCTGCCTGCCAGAGAAGTTACAGTTCACATTCCCAGAGCCGGTTTTCATTGCCAACGTTTAATATGCTTGGATATGTCCTGCTCTTGTCTGTTGCATTACTGGCATTGTACTCAACCCAATCATTCATCTTGTGGACAGCTTCCTGAGACAGAATTGACTGAGCTACAGTAAACGGGACACATAGCCATCAGGTGCACACCAGTGATCTCCATGCTTGGGCCTCGCTCTAGGAGTAGCTCCTAGTATTCCTTTTCGAGACAATGTATTCTTTGATTTATTTGTGACCATCATGAGGCTTTCTACTAAATGGTTCTTTGTCTGTCTCACCCCCCCCTTAGTCCAATTTGCCAACCCTATTACCCTAGGAACCTTATTATCGACTGTGCTAACTGTATCAGCTGTGCCCAATGGAGGGTGGGCAACCTGCCAGCCTAGGTAATTCTGACTTTCATGATGCAAAAACTGATTACCATCCGACCTAACTATTTGATTTGCTCATTTCTATCTACCGACTGTGGCCCTCCAGAGGTTTATTTTTCTCCTATGGCCTATCGTAGGACTTTTTTGCTTTCCTCTCTTCTGCATCAGCTTGTTAAACAATCACAAGAACTTCATCGACATCCTAAATAAACAGAAACCGCTACTGATTGTTTTATTTGCTTTTGTATCTTTTCATTAAGTTTAATAACATCAAATTGTTTCTACTCAATGGGTTCTGCTCAATAAACTGTAGATATATACTGTATATATTTATTTTTATATACCTGTATATTAATTAGATCTGGTTGTTAAATTGTCAGCCTTAATGTATCAATATTTTAATTAGAAAACCTTTTTCCTGATACGAGTGAAGGTTTGTTTTGCAATTTAGTGGTTAAATTTGCTAAAAAATACCTAGTTGATTTTGTATTTAGTATAATTACATTTATTAGAAATTATCATAGTATTAATTAATGATAATAATCCAAGTAAAAGCAGCATATCTTTGTTTTTGTTGATTAATCTGTGGAAAGCACCTTGAGTTGCATGTTAATGTATGATAAGGTGCTATATAAATAAAGTTACTATTAAAGTCATTACTATTAGGGGCACTTACCTTTAGGTAAAATAGTCTTACGGATCACTTAGGTGCACAAGCACAAGGTTACTTTTTTTTAAACAGTGTATAGTAATCTAGTTCAGGTTGGATGTGGTTTAACTTTGTATTTATTGATTTTTTAACAAGACAGGTCCCAATATTTATGTGTGTAGAGTACTATTAGGACAGTATATACGGTTTATAAAATACCTTATTATGGTACAGTCTGTAAAAATTGCTACTTATAATAATAATAATAGATTGGCTTAATTAAAAACTCATCAAATAATATTATGAAGTGCAAAGCTAGATCTAAGTACAAATTACTGAACTGTCAAAACAAAACACATCCTTCAGTCATTTGTTTTACAACAAGAAGTAGCCAAAAATCATTGAAAATGAGCAGACACAAAAAGCATGCAGGTAGATGTGTGCAAGTGTGATGCTTAGAAAGAGAATGAGCAATGTTTGAGATTTCACTGACTTTGTACTGGACATAATAATGGACACACAGGAGTGAATCAAAGACAGCAATACTGCTGTGGTCATCAGTAATAAATGTGTCATGAATGTATTAAGAATAGGCAACTGCCCAAAAACACCCTGCCAAAGGCAGTCCTGTGGTCTGGAACAGACTGTTGATGAAAAGGGGAGACCAGCACGATTTCTGCTAAGAAACAGATGGGTGTTAGTCAGCCAATTAACAGCACAATAAAGCAATGATGCCAAAAGTAGTTTTTCAAAATTGCACAACTCATTGTTTGTGTCATGGATGGGGCATACCAGCCAGAAAACCAACAAACCTCCACCCCTGTCATCAAAAACCAAAATATTTGTAGTTGCAGCAATCAATGAAACACCAGCGCTATACACTGATCTAGAAAAAAAAAACAAAAAAAAAATTTAATTTGATGAATCCAGATTACGGCAATTCACACTGACACGTTTTTAGAATATTTTTTCTGACCTTAAAACTTAATACATAAAATTATTTATTTGTAAGTAAGGCTGAATGAAAGCCAAGTAAAATATAATGAAGAAATCTGTGGTTCTCTAAAAAAGCTATGCACGTTTAGTGCAGATTATGGTTTGCTTAAACGGTTTGATATTTTAAATTGCCTCTAGAAAGGGTTTAGTTTATTTGTGTTTGTCAAATACTGAGTCTCTTCGGTGCTATATAAAAAGTATATCAGCGACTGGCTTTGTGTGCATTCAGGTTTGAAAACTATGGCATCAGTTGTTAATTATATATGCGTGCGGACCTTAAGCGGAGTGTGCGTTTAACAATCTCTTATTAGGCTGTTAGTTCAAATAAAAACAAGCGGTATGTGTGGTCTATGGAAGGGTTAGGAAGAATGTGGCTTGAATGTTCTCCTATTGTAAGCACCTGCTGAAGGGCTTCCTCCATGCGCCTCTCGTTTTGCTCGTCGTTCAGTCTTCTCTGATACCGTTTATTTTCCAGGCGCTCCTCGCTGATCATATTGGCCTCCATCATTTTCTCCCGAGTCAGATGCTTCAACCGATCCTCCCGCTGAAACTCATGTTGTCTTGTTTTCAGAATCATTTTTTCCTGTTGCTTGTGTGTCAAGTTACGTCGCTGACTCATTGAAGCCTGTAAAACGTAACACATTTTTATTACGAAAATGTGAACGAAAGTAAAATGCAGACAATCCCGCAATGCGAATCACTGAAAAATGTTATTTCAAACTTTCGCTCTCTTGCCTCCTCTTTTAACGCCTTTTGAATTTTATAGCTATACGTTTAGTATCAAAGTCATGTTTTATCTCGTACCGTACTTTTTATTATTTGATCATTACAATTATATATAATTTTGGGAATATTTATACATTGCTACAAAACAGTCAATTTAATAATACTGCAAACTTACCATCAGTCTGCAATTTTTAAATAAATATATATACACAAAATATAAGGGAGGTGCAGTGCGTCTCCAGTTCCCAATGCTCTAGTTTACACCCCTGTCGCCCGGGTAACCTGGCGCCTTTTTTACACCTTAACATAAAGGCTATTGATTGGCTTAAATGCGCACAAAGCGGTTTTGGTAGCTTAGCGACTGCAAAATATGCGCGAAAATCTGCGCAGCGAACAGTTTGATTTGTCGCCGCGACCAAAGTAGGTGAGCACTGTGCCGGAAGTTCAGCTGGATTGGCTGACACCTGCAGCTGATTTGGAAGTGGGCGGGATATGAAGAGGGCGGCACGTACGGATTTGTTGGGATTCGGCGTTTCATTATGCTGCAGGTACTGCCTCGTCTGTCATGGAGGCTTACATATATGTAAGTAATAACAAATAAGGTATTATTCAAATAGTAAGAAATTTACAAGATATAAATATATTTGATTTCAAGTATTAAACTTCTGGCAGAATGAACAAGACGTTAAAGTAGCTGCCACATAGTGCTTGCAAGGCCAGTTTGAGGGCGGCAAGGAGGCGCTGTGGTTAGCTTTGCTGCCTCGACACACTAGAGCCCTGAACCCGGGTGTAAATTCTGCGCAGAGTTTGCATGAGCTTCCCATGCTAGTATATAGGTTTCCTTCCTATTTACACCTTTTACTTATACATTTCAACAGTACGTTATTCCTGTTCTCCAAGGATACCTTATACAAGTCAGCAGAGTTAACAGGCATTTTAATGCTGATAAAGCAAACCATTTTTTTACTGTTTATTTATACATAAAACACTACAATTCTAAACAAGGAAGTAAATCTTTATGTTATGTAGCGTTTTTTATGACAATCACCTGATATTGTGGGAAAAGGTCCAAAGAGATTAAAATTCTCACATTTGATTCAGAAGCGAGATGCTGGACAAGGTCACACTCGGTAACAAAGAATAATGTATTTCAGAGACAGAATTCATCGAAACTCGTGATGCGCTAGACGAGGGGTGTCCAGATTCGATCGTTGATGGCTACCTTGGCTTCAGGTTGTCATTCCAACCATTTTATTTATTAGTAACCAGTCTTTGCTGCTAATTAATTTCTTTTGGTTCTGTTTTAATTGACTTGCTGTTTAAAACTCAAAATCCTTAATTTTTTTCCTTTTGTTCTTAATTAGCAGCCAAACAATAATGAGATACAAAATGAGCCAACACATGACCAGCTAACCTGTGTCTATTATAAAATATATGAAAATAAAGAAAAAAAACACAGTTTTGGACATGTCAGTTGTAGCTAAAAAAAAGTTTAGTTAACAACAAGAATTAACTTCTAATTTAAGAAACTGGTTGGAGCGAAATTGGTTAAGGCCTGACTTAGCTGGTCATCTGCTGGCTCACATCTCATTTTTGTTTTGCTGCCATTTAAGGAAAATACAAACAATTCAGAGGGCAGAGGCATTTAAAATTAAGAGAAAAGAAGTCAGTTATTAGCAGAAACTGATTAAGAAAGTAGCAGAAAGGAAAACCTTCAGCCACCTTAGCTCTCCAGAGTTTAAATATAACACAATAAAGTCTTTTTCAGATTTTTAATGCTTGAAGAAACCTTATACCAAGTAGAAGGAAAAGAGAATGGCCTTCATTTAAACTTTAAAATTTACACAAACTGATCTATAGAGTTCCAAAGATGAGTATTCAGAGAGCTCCTCATGGTTGAGTGCCATGCAGCAGCCCTTTGAAATGAACTGAATCTGTGACCTCGTGTTTCAGGCCCAACATCTGGTTCACAGGACCAACTTGTCTATTTTGTTAAGTACAATCAAAAAATACAAATACGTTTTTCCACATCTGCCTTGATTAATGCTCTGTTTTTAGTTAAGCCGGTGAGAGAGTGAAGCCTTTAGGATTTCTTGTTGAATGTAAAAGAATCATGTTCCATTGGGCTGGTAAGGAGATTCCTTTTGAAATATATTTCCCACCATGCCAAACTCTCAATGAAAGTGGAAAATTGCATATTTGGCTCCCATTATCTATTGGCATATAGTGATATACCTTTAGTAGTGATGCATCATCTCATCTCTGAAATATATAATACAGTTATACTATCTCTGACGATTTCCTTTTAATTAAACTAAATTCTTTATTCCCACTTGTCCAAGGAAGTGAACTACTCATGATGCCCCAATATGAAATAAGCTATATAGATAAGATTTATCCTGATTTCCTTTTTATTCTTTTCTTGATTGTTCTGTAAAGTTCCTCAAGTATCATAATGAAAGGATCTATAAAAATAAAACATGCAGTGATTAGTCCTACAATTAGTGTCCAGGTTCAATCTTACTCCAGGAACTCTGGATTTTGCACATTCTTGCTCTGTCTGCATTTGTTTTTCAAGCAACGTCCTACCACAAGCTAAACATTTGTAGATTTTCCCTGTTTTTTTTTTTTTTTGTTAACTCAGAATTGTTCCAGTGTGCCTGTATGTTATGGCAATGAAAGATTGCCCTAGCGTAAATTAAGCAGACTTGGTAACTACTTATAAGTTGATTTTGGAAAGGCATAATACTGTTTAACTAAGTAATTCAGTCAAAAAAACCCAAATATTTGATAGAAAATATCTGCCATGAAGCAAGCCACTCATTCTTAGTAGGTGAAAGCTTCAATAAGTACACAATGAAAGTAATTTTCCTAAGTGTACTCATGCAGTACTTCATCTAAGTGTACAGATGTCATGTCATTTTCTTACCCACTAAATCCAGACTGGGAAGGTTGTGGTGGGGTGGGTAGTAGTTCTAGAGCCTATCCCAACTAGCATAGGGTGCAAGACAGGAACACCAGAAACATACTAGGGAGGATTTAGTGTCACCATTCCCCCTAACCTGCATGTCTTTGGACCATGGGAGGAAACCGGAGCACCCAGAAGAAACCCACACAGACAACATCCAAATTCCACACAGGGAGGACTTGGGGCGTTAACTGGTCTCTTTGCACCGCTACCACTGTGCCACCATACTACAGATAGATAGATAGATAGATAATTAATCTCAAGGGGAAATGAGTACTTTGATAATTTGTTTAATTGACAATAACACCAAAACATATCGAAAATGCAAATTTAAAGAACAAAATGCATAGAGAGGGATAAAACTTGATTGGTTGTGAACAATTTCTTTTCATCAATAAATTCAGACTAACAAATACATTTATTTCTATAGCACATTTTCATATATTAAAGTAGCTCATATTGTTCTACATTAATAAATGTGTAATATAGTTGTAAAACTAAGTAAAAAAAAAAAGTAACAGTTATTTATAAGAGTAAAGAATCATAATGTCCTGCTTAATTGCAAATGGTCAGATGGGCAGGAAGGATGGGATAATAAAAACCCCAGTTGGCAAGATGTTGGAGAAAATAAACCTGTGGTGATCCAAGGCCATGAATATGTCATCATTAACAGGATATTCTTGCGGAGCTCTCGTCATCTTACCAGCATCTCAAGTGGTTACAGTGTATTTAGGTCCGGGAATAATGCCACATAGGGCCACCACAGAGTACTGGCAAAAATGAAAGAACACAAAATCAGCGATTAATGACTAGCCTATAAAACAGAAAATACTACTGCATTTCATGAAAGGAAAAATTCAGCTTTCAAGTATGAAGGCATACTAGTGATGCTCATAATTTCTTAAATGATTATGAGAGCCAGATTAAAGAGGTGGGCAGATCAAGCCAGAGTTCGAGAATGTAAGAACATGCAATTAGTAAGGGGGGGCAAGCACTCAAAAATAAGAGAAGGAGCAGTGCTAGCCTATTTAGATCCTTATACAATTAAAACAATTTTACAAATCAAGCCAGGCATTAACCAAATTCACTTTCCACAGTCCAGAGACACTCAATAAGGTTGATTAAGAAATCAAAATTTGGAGTGGGTACTGTGACAGACTACTTTTCAGTCAGTCAGCCATTGTCCTACCCGCTATATAGCACACACTAGGGAAAATTTACGAACGCCAATGTACCTAACCTGCATATATCTTTGGGCTGTGGTAGGAGACCGGAGCAAACCCACGCAGACACGGGGAGAACATGCAAACCCCACGCAGGGAGAACCCGGGAAGTGAACCCTGGCCTCCTTACTACGAGGTAGCAGCACTACCACTGCGCCACAATGACCGTTTTTCAGCTCAAAATTATTTTCTAACTTTAATCTGATGATCACGGAAAACGTTTCACTTTCACAACGTCTTATAAAAAAAAGAAAAAAAGCAAATGGGCAAATTATGTTAGTTTTGAAGAAATAAAAACACTTTTCACCCATGGTTTATTTAGCAGAATTTTTAACTGAGAGGCAGTTTATTCGTGAATATTAAAATATCACATAACGCTTCTGACGGAAGGCAGTTAGTTATTTTCGATTTTGCTCCTTTGCTGGAATGTTTGCGTCACGTTTCCTCAAATAATTACAAGCCTGATGCTGTGTAAGGTGAATCAGGAAGGCGGCGAGCAGCTGTGCATATTTTATGTACCAGTGTGGCTCGTGACCCCAGGTAGTTGCTGATACGTTGATTTTGTCATCATCTTTAGCACAGATGCTTTAACTAATGAACGGTAGAGAATGCTGTGAACATCTGGTCATCGTTAGTCTCAAGGTATCTTAGCAATTCGGTTTAGAATTCTGTAAATGCAGATTCCAGCAGCATCTTTGCCGTATATATTATTTCTCGGTGCACTTAAAAGCATTCATTCTCAGTGATTGATCCCTCCGGGCTTTTGCGCCGCGCCAGGCACGTCATCTTATCCGCGCAGCGCGGAGATGTTCGTAAAGTGGTACAGACAATGAATCGTCGAAGAAAAATTCCTACTTGGAATAGCAGACAAAATTAAAGAAGCGACGAAAGCCCTGTGTAGAACACATTAAAAGCATTTGAAGTGAATGTTACGTCACCATTTTTTCTAGTTGACAAGTCCGTCGTTGTCATCCAAGCACACGCACATAGAGCAGCGATCACTGTGAACAGGAACGCTACACGTACGGTGCAAATTCTTTAAATGGCAAGGGACTGTGACAACGATGTTGAATTAACCAAGTGATCCTGAGCTTTGACTTCTGTCAAATTTAAATGTCAATCGAAAGGCATACTCTGAACAGTTGTTAATTTAATGCAGAAAATCATTTGGTTGTGCATTACTTCAGTTAAAAAAGCAGGGAACAAGAGAGAGTTTTGTTTGTTAGTTTTAACTGAATTTGTTTTTTTTTTTAAATTTAACAAAAGTGACTGACACATCTCCTTTACTTCCAAGAATAGTTACCATATTTGCACAGTATAAGAAATGGCAGGAACTCAATGAGGCACCTGTGGAGACTCAACTGGTTTACTGTTTGCAGTTCAACACTACTGGCAGTAGGTGACATTGCAATCAAAAGTGTTCCCTTTGAATCTAGGGAATTATTTAATGAATCATGGGATTTCTGTTATAATAAAAACAAGCAGGCTTGCTGAGTGACAAAACACATGACAATAAAAACATCACCATATACAGACATTTATAGAAAAGCTTTGTTTAGCAGCAGGTAGATGATAAAATGAGGCTATATCAATGAAAATTGCTCTAATAATATATTTGACCACCATGTATGACAAGAACAGGTTTATTTCACCTCAATGCAGAATTTACAACTGTCTGTAACTGTATCAAAGTCATGTAATTGCATTCTTTTATGTTAAATTCCATGGTATGGTGTTTTATGATGTTGATGAAAACCAAAGTCTCGGGCACTGCTTCAGAATGTCCCATAGCTGCATAACTAGGTTGAGAACATGTGACAGGTACAGGCATATCATGATTGTACTGGTCTGGCCATTCACTAATTACTTGTACTAAATGGATACATGTATTGCCGTAATTTCCACTTCTGTAACAACATACACATATGTCACCATTGGGTAAACACAACCACTTACGTTTTTTTTTGTTTTTGTTGGTGTTTGCCTGTCGGAAACATGCAAAATGTACCTCAAACCATAATAAACTTACCAGAAGCCTTCTAAGCATTCTGTTCTCCTAGAGTAATTTGGTGTGTACCACAAATATACTCATCTTCTTGTGGTGAGCATCTTGTGTGACCAATTACCTTTTCCACTTAATCCTGTGGCTAGTAGGAGCTTTAAGTCCAGAGAGACTAAATGACTAAGTTAGGATCAAAACTATACAGTCATATGAAAAAGTTTAGGAACCCCTCTTAATTCTTCGGATTTTTGTTTATCATTGGCTGAGCTTTCAAAGTAGCAAATATACAGCATGACATGCCTTATAGAAACAGCAGTATTTCAGCAGTGACATTAAGCTTGTTGAATTAATAGAAAATATGCATCATAACAAAATTAGACAGGTGCATAAATTTGGGAACCCCAGCAGAGACATGACGTCAATACTTAGTTGAGCCTCTTTTTGCTCCTTTGAGCCTCTAGACGCCTCCTATAGCCTTTGATGAGTGTCTGGATTCTGGATGGAGGTATTTCTGACCATTCTTCCATACAAAATCTCTCCAGTTCAGTTCAATTTGATGGCTGCCGAGCATGGACAGCCTGCTTCAAATAATCCCACAGATTTTCGATGATATTCAAGTCAGGGGACTGTGATGACCATTCCAGAACATTGTACTTCTCCCTCTGCATGAATGCCTTTATAGATTTTGAACTGTGTTTTGGGTCATTGTCTTGTTGTCCCTGAACTAGCCACACAGCCCCACAGCATGATGGGACCTCCACCAAATTTGACAGTAGGTAGCCGGTGTTTTTCTTGGAATGTGGTGTTCTTCTTCCACCATGCAAAGCACTTTTTATTATGGCCAAATAACTCAATTTTTGTCTCATCGGTCTAAAGCACTTTATTCCAAAATGAATCTGGCTTGTCTAAAAGAGTATTTGCATACAACAAGTGACTGTTTGTGGTGCGAGTGCAGAAAGGGCTTCTTTCTCATCACCCTGCCATACAGATGTTCTTTGTGCATTGCGCTGAATTGTAGAACGATGTACAGATACACCATCTGCAGCAAGATGTTCTTGCAGGTCTTTGGAGGTGATCTGTGGGTTGTCTGTAACCATTCTCACAATCCTGCACATATGCCACTCCTGTATTTTTCTTGGCCTGCCAGACCTGCTGGGTTTTAACAGCAACTGTGCCTGTGGCCTTCCATTTCCTGATTCCATTCATTACAGTTGAAACTGACAGTTTAAACCTCTGAGATGGCTTTTTGTAGCCTTCCCCTAAATCAAGAGACTGAACAATCTTTGTTTTCAGATCTTTTGAGAGTTGCTTTGAGGATCCAATGCTGTCTGTCACTCTTCAGAGGAGAGTCAAAAGGAAAGAAGCACAACTTGCAATTGACCACCTTAAATACCTTTTCTCATGATTGGACACACCTGTCTATGAAATTCAAGGCTTAACAAGCTAATCCAAGCAATGAGGTGTTGCAAGTAATCAGCACTGAGCAGTGACAGGCATTCAAATCAGCAAAATTACAAGGGGACCCAAATATTTGCACAGCCAGTTTTTCACATTTGATTCAACTTCATACAACAAAATACTGCTTCACTGAAAATCTTTGTTCGGAAAACACCCCAGGACTCAGATGTTCCTAGGAAATGAAAGACATACCACTGTTATCTTTTTTGTTGAAAGTAAATTACTATGCAGGCTGAGAGGGGTTCCCAAACTTTTTCATATGACTGTAATAACCAAGATGATTTTAACAAATGCAGTGCTCAAAAACAACATTTTCTCACAACCCTTTTATTTATTTCTCAGTAGGGTTAGATCATTGCTGTAATTGTCTGGCCATCTCATATAATATGGCTGCTATGATGTCATGGGTCACATGGCAGATACTGTACATAATGCACTTTACAAAGACATAACATCATAATGATCAGGCACAGAGAATGGATGCACCATACAAATAAAAACACAACAGTGTGATGCCCAAAAATAATGTTAGAAAAGTTTATCAATAACTACATCACTGTCATTTTCTTAAAATTATAAGCAAACAATAAGTTCAAATGAAAAAAAAAATGTTAATGCATTCTTGGTACTGCTCATTCATTCCACTATTTTTCCACTCAAATGCATTATTAAGAGTAATGAGGGTTTTATGGATGTCTTTATCAATGGCATAGCATGTCCTTTAGTTGTATGGGGTGGGTGTGACATTCCTTTGAATACACAGTTTTGCAGAGCAGCTTTTGCAACCCCTGGAACACGATTAGAGACATTGACATAAAACAGAAGGAGGATGCTTGGTAGCTTTACTCACTTTCCTTGAATGACTCCCTTAGAGCCAAAGCAAATGCGTGTGGGCCATTTGAAGCATGTAATCAATATAAACCAATCCCTCAACATCATAAAAGATTGCACTTGCTGGCATCAGCTTGGACCTTGAATTACATTGGTGTTGGAGAATCCCCGTGCTTCCATTATTTATAATATTCTTTGTCCTCGGGGTACTAGTGAGATAGCTAAGTTTCATTCCCAGTTAGCAAAAGCTTCTTAAATTTCTTCCAGTTTGAATTCATTAGCTTGATATTCCCCTTTGGAACACTGAATGCAGCAATGCTTCTTTTCAGAAGTTAACATTCTTGACACCCCATGTGCACAGACCTCTTTCCTGTTTGATTGTTTATTACGATTTTTCACTTGACCCATAACTAATTTCTGTAGTGTATGTTTTCTCATGCACCATCACACTTTGATCCTCTAGTGCAATTTGTTCCATGGTGGCAATGTTTCTTTTGTTTTTGAAGGTGAATGCCAACCAGACTCTCGTTCTCAGTTGTGGAATTCTATAAGGTATATCTGGATAGTTGCATCTAAAGGAAACTGGCCCAGACTCCTGACATATGTCAACGAAGTGAGAATAAATCTCTGAAGGCATCATTTTTTTCTAGCATTATAAAAACAGTGTTGGCACAATTTTGTTTGACTTGGTCCTAAAACACAGAACGTACATTGTAATGCACAAATGTTAGAAACTAGCACTTTGAGGTTTACTACAAATGTAAAGTGCCTTATAAATAAAATGAATTATTATTATTATTATAAACTTGATGTATTTTAGTACCCAGGAGCTCCTGTTAGCACACTTCTAAAATCTGCACTAGAGAATACAGTTTTTAGATTGAGGTTCAAATTGTTTTGTTTAGCCCATTACATAAAGATATGACTAATTGAAACCCAGAGAATGAAAAAAAATCTTTAACAATCCTTAATAAATAATTTTGCCCATACGCCCCTTGTGAAATATAGTTTCAGCAATTTTTTTTTTTCAGTTTCTTATGATGTTACAGTCAATTTGTATGTCACTGGTGCTGTTGTCTTATTGTGATTCTTTAGCACTATTTCACAAGCTGAATATTATTGTTCAGTGCAGAAATGTAATTGTTTAATTGTAGTTATTATCCATCCCGCTATATCCTAACTACAAGGTCACGGGGGTCTGCTGGAGCCAATCCCAGCCAACACAGGACGCAAGGCAGCAGCACTACCACTGCGCCACCGTGGTACCACTGCCGCCCTTGTAGTTATTAGTTTTTGCCAACTAAAAGAAAAAATTACAAGTATGTTAAGTTTAATATGTAGATAATTATACTTTGTTATAAAACTGATAGATTAAGTTAGTCATTTTGTTTGTTAAAGTGCATTTGCAGTACATTTAACATCACATTCTCTTTCTATGAAGAAAGTCATGTAGGGATATAGTGAGGCCATGTAAAATGGAGATTTTCAGTGACAGGATTTTCAAGTTCTGGGTAAAAGTGGCCACTTTAAAAAGGAAGCACTCTTTGACATCCTTTAGGTTGTTTCTGCTTATTTGGGTAAATCCCCAAATAGCAAAATCATAAATTTAATGTTGCAGTTATATAGTATCACACACTCATCAGGCTCATTCATCACACTACATTTGGTAAATTATGAAAATTGCCAATTGTGATGTATTTTTCAGGTGGACAAGCTACACATGTAATAATCCATTCATTGTTTTAAACTATCTTAACCCAATTCAGCCTCTTGGTAGAGAGGGTGTCAGATATCAGCAGCATCAGCATAAGGAAGGAAGCAACTCTGGATGGGATGACAGTCCATTGGAGAGCATGCTCATTCATACTGAGTCAGATTAGTGTTACCCTTCAGCCTAATCTAAAGTCATCAGACGGGGTATACACTACCACAGCTTGGGATGTATTGCTGCTGCGCTTACGGATAAATAGCCAATGGCTTATTGATTTGAGGTAAGGGGTCATTCATTTTGCTTATAGATTTGACTCTGAGAGTAGAGTGCATCTTTATAAACCTACCATGCATCATTGGAAATGAACATACACACTCTGCAGAGGAGACCCCACCGTCTGGAACTGAACCAGGAGTCCATCTCTGTGAGCCTAACACACTGTCCTGCGTAGTAATCATGTTTTAATATATATGGTGTCTTAGAAAGATAGCTATACTGTGTAGGACTATAACTATATTGTATCTTAGAAAAAAAGAGAACAATATCCAAGAAATACTCAAAACCTCATCATTTTGTCATAAAAAGCAATGATGTCTTTCTGTGTTAAAATTAAAATGACTAGCCCAAATTGCAGGTTAGTCGCATTTTGTTTGAACTAAGGCAATGTTTTATTTTTTCTCTTTTCCTTAATGCTTTTCAAAGAAAAATTTAAATCGGTCCTGTCTCTGCAAGGAATAATTGTCCTTGATTCTTATAAAGAATCATTTCAAGGAGCAATCAGAGGGTAAACTCCTAAAATTGTGTAATTTGATACACCGATTAGCTTCACAATTGCGTTCTTTATGCATAAATCTCCAAAGGCAGTTCGTATCATATGGTTGCAACTGTGAATATCATCAAATGACTCTATTTAAGGATATCAATTTTTAATTTATTCTTGTAATGTGTGCTTATGTGTGCTTCCAGTGATAAGCCCAGAGCTGCATACACTAAATACAATTACATTAACATAACATTCTCAGACCTACCTAATGCCATCCAGGTTTGTAGGAGCCAGAGCCTATCCTGACAGCACTGGGCACAAGGATTGAAATGTTTCTACATAGGGTGCCAGTCCATAGCAGGATGCAGTAACACAGACTCATTTTAGAGTCACCTAAAAACCTGACACACACACACACACATATTTAGGGATGGAAGAGGAGAACCCAAAAAGACAAGGAGAGAGTATACAAGCCCCATATAGACAACAATGTAGGAATCAAACCAGAGCAACTCCAAATTAATGCCCATGGTTTTAGAAGGAGATGTACAAAAACCTCATATGGTGTAATGGCCAGGTGTGCACAAACATTTGGTCATATAGTATAGTCCTCTAACACAGCTACCAGTCTTCCCATCACATGGGACCTTACAGATGATAATAGGTGGCTTGCTTCCAAATGCTGTCTGTCTTATGTGCAGAAATAAACTACTTGTTATCTATCTATCACATATTGCCTTTTCTATCTATCTATCTATCTATCTATCTATCTATCTATCTATCTATCTATCTATCTATCTATCTATCTATTATTGAAAGCCCATAGATATTTCATTTATATTGTCTCCCTGAACTCCACAAACTGAACAATCCTGGACATGTAACTGTTCATCAACTCATATTTTTGACAGCCTAATTAGACCACATTGTTGAAGTAAAATACACTAATCATGCTTGCCAATTAGTAACAGTTTTCATTTTCAATGTCCAGACTGCTTTATCTTTATAATGGCCATCACTTTTATTTACATAGTGTGGCCTGTCGGGGGCATTTCATGGCCTCCAAACCTATGACACAATCTTACAAATACGGTTATGGTGCAAATAAATCAGTTTATTTGGCAGTATCTTACACAGTTATGTTTTTCTCCAGTACACAACTATAACAGACATCAGTTTCCCTCCAATCCCCCATGTGAGCTTGCTCCGACTCCTCTTCCGACTGAACGCTGAATGTATTATTTTATGCTGAACTTGGAAATGCTTCCATTGTCAAGGAGGAAACTCTCCCAGGTCAGGCAAAAGTCCCAGAAAGTAGGGACATCCCTTATCAGCAGCTCCCCCTGTCAGCACCCAAACAGCTCAGCAGGCCTGTCCCACTGGACTGCAACTTCCAGCATGCCCTGCAAGCAAATGAATGGGTATACTAGCCCAGGAATGCTGCCATCCAGTGTGTCAGAGGAGCATGTACTCTTGGGAGGCAGTTCCCCTCAGTCAATCCATTACACTGCCCTCCCTGCCAGGTAAGGATATGAGGTTTGTCCTTGTTGGGATGTCAGCCTAACCCATCACAATAGTCATTACCCATGATAAAAGCTTTATTGTTCTCAGGCATGCTTTTAACATGTCCTTAACATACACCCTCATCAGACTGATTTAGTCAATTCTCTCCCTTATTGGTTTCTTTCTGTCTTCTGTAAACACTCAAATTCACGCCCAAATCCTCTTTCATATATGTTAATGTACTCACTTAATCAAATACAGGATTTGGGGAGTGGTGGATGCAGTCAATAACTCAACTCTCTGGCTATTTTAACTGTCAAAAAACCAATTGCATGACTTTACAATCTGTATGTGAATCAGAGTTTCTGCACTCACATATGTTAAATATAGGGAGATCATGCAAATACCGTACAGAATCAAACCTGGATCTATGTATTGTAAGGTATCAACACCTTTAACCAAGATAGTGGCTGTTAATGAGTTATTGTTAAAAACATGATTTGAAAAGGTTGATCAATTCCCTCTTTGGTACAAGAGAACTGGAATATATCTCAAGAAAACTTTGATTTTCACCTGGCACCTGATACTTGATGAATTCATGTAAAGCATTACTATTAAATAATAACTGCAGCCTCAGTCAGTCAGTCATTGTCCAACCCTCTATATCCTAATCCAGGGTCACGGGGGTCTGCTGGAGCTAATCCCAGCCAGCACAGGGCGCAAAGCAGGAACAAATCCTAGGCCGGGCGCCATTCCACCGCAGGGCACACACACACACCCACAACAACAACAACAACAACAAGATTTATTTATATAGCACATTTTCATACAAAATAAAATGTAGCTCAAAGTGCTTTACAAAATGAAGAAATAGAAAAATAGAAGACACAATAAAAAATAAAAATAAGTCAACATTAATTAACATAGAATAAGTAAGGTCCGATGGCCAGGGTGGACAGAAAAAACAAAAAAAAAACTCCAGACGGCTGGAAAAAAAAAAAAATCTGCAGGGATTAGAGACCAAGAGACCGCCCAGTCCCCTCTGGGCAATCTACCTAACATAAATGAAACAGTCCTCTTTGTATTCAGGGTTCTCATGGAAGGACTTGACACACACTAGGGACAATTTAGGATCGCCAATGCACCTAACGTGCATGTCTTTGGACTGTGGGTGGAAACCGGAGAACCCAGAGGAAACCCACGCAGACACAGGGAGAACATGCAAACTCCACACAGGGAGGACCCAGGAAGCAAACCCAGGTCTCCTCACTGCGAGGCAGCAGTGCTACCACTGTGCCACCATGCCGCCCGGCCTCAAAACAATTGACATAAATTTTATTTTATTTCCTGTAGTTGACTAATACCATATTCAGTATGAGATTTTTTTCTTGCACCATTATTGTCCAATGTCTGTGGTGTTAATAAGTGAATAAGTGAAATTAACAATAAATGTAAATAACATTTTTTCACTTTCTGTCTCTCAGTTTAACTGTTAACTCAAACAGAAACATAAAAAAGAAAGGGAGGGGGAAGAGGGAAATGTTAAAAATCTATTTAATGTCAACTGTTAAAAAAGACAAGGCATTTGGTGTCAAAGAGATTTTCAAAGTCCCAGTGAGCTTCCGTGACACAAAAGTTTCTGACACTGACCTCACCAAGCACCCTGTGAGGCTTGTAGCACCAGGTTGTGTGTCTGCAGTGCAGGCTTGAAGCCTACAGCTTCTTGTGAACTGACTCTTTTCATCTGAAATTTATAAGGCTGAACTCCACCTGGAGAGGTAGCTTGTCTCTAGACTTCACTTGCTTACCCAGGATGATTATTGACATGAATAATTACACCTTGGGAGAAAATGATGGCCGTTGGGCCATGCCAGGCATGTTTTGATTGTATTTGGAATATGACCAAAAGTGGCAGGCAGTTTTCAGAAAAGAATATAATGAAATGTATGTATATATATAAAAATGTGTGTGTGTGTAAGATCTGTCTATTTACATATAAGTTACATTTCAGGTCTATCTATCTATCTATCTATCTATCTATCTATCTATCTATCTATCT
>JANRMT010062827.1:19282231-19301072 GCA_026402145.1 Polypterus bichir lapradei
TCTATCTATCTATCTATCTATCTATCTATCTATCTATCTATCTATCTATCTATCTATCTATCAGTGCCTTGTCTAACTATCTGGCTTTAAAAAGTTCTCTATAAAATAAAAAATGTAAAAGTGATAGATGTGTATTTTTAGTATTGTTGCTTAGGATTTCTTTTCTTGCATTGTGGCTTGAAGAGAGATGGGTTGATATTAAGGTTTTACAATATTAGAAGCACAGCAAGAATTAAAAGTCGTGCATGACTCATGTCTTAGACCGTGTAAGTAGCTTCTGTTAGTCCCTGAGGGCCATAAACACACTAACCTTTCTGCTTGGCTACACTGCTTCATTATTTTCCAGCCTGGTTAGCCATGTGCCTGCACTGTTTATCCACATAGTGTACGTTCATTCATTATTGTGCTGTGGTGTTGGAGATTTGCCTCAGTGACACTTATAAAAGTAAAAAATTAACTGTACAGTTTCTGCTGAGTTACTGTGTGAAAAAATCTATTAAAGTCAAGTTAACTTTATTAATTAGTAAAATGTACCTAATTTGCTACAGCTGGACAGCACCTGCACACTATTGTTAAAATTAGTCTGAAAGATTCATACTGTCTTTTAAATATTGATAATGCCATTTTTCATTTTTGTGTCATGTAGCCCCGTTGGGAATAATTATGCTAATAAGTCTTAATGATTTTTGCAAATAAATGATCAAACAAAAGTGTGGCTTTTGATTTATATTAATGGATGCCTTAAGGAGAAAATTCATCAGGTCCTTGCCCACATCTCAATTTGTCTTGTTTATACTATGTTAGTGTATACGTGTGTGTGTATGTATGTGTATTTTTTTTTTTTAATATATATACATGTATGTGTGCGTGTATACCTATAGTATCCATCCATCCATCCATTTTCCAACCCACTGAATCCGAACACAGGGGTCTGCTGGAGCCAATCCCAGCCAACACAGGAACCAATTCTGGGCAGGGTGCCAACCCACCGCAGGACACACACAAACACACACTAGGGCCAATTTAGAATCTCCAATCCACCTAACCGGGAGGAAACCGGAGTGCCCGGAGGAAACCCACACAGACACGGGGAGAACATGCAAACTCCACGCAGGGAGGACCCGGGAAGCGAACCCGGGTCTCCTAACTGCAAGGCAGCAGCGCTACCACTGCGCCACCGTGCCGCCCTACCTATAGTATATAATTATGAATTATGTATTCTTCATGCATGTCACCCACAGCCTACAGTCAGTCAAGGATCCATTTATTTATTTGTTGATAGTGTAATGCATCAAAATTTATGTAGCAGAGCACCAATTATTCTGATGGCTTGGTCCTAATTATTTTGTACGTGTTGCACATGTTTTTTAAGAAGAACATTTCTTGGGCATCGCCATTTCAATATTTTAAATACAAATGTTTAATGTATGAGCTTCCAGACATACAGTACAGCAATTCCAGTAGTACCAAGCACTAAGGCTGTTTTGAATTACCCAGGTAAAAGTTCTTGTTGAAGTCACATTAGAGCAACATATGTTCATTAATGTGAATAGTTTGCACTTGATTTTTTTGTTCTAGTGTTGAAGTTTCTCATTTGCAGTATTTTTTATTTTAAATGGCATTCTTAAACACACCATTAAAGTACTCATATTTTATATGTAATAATGCAATTACTTTATTCTATTTAAAGATTCATATTTTATTACTATGGCAGCAGACACCTTAAAAGCATTAAAATGTCAGGCTTAAAATTGTGAATTAGGCGACTATTGAAATCCAAATCTTTTCTTTCCTCTTTTTTTTGCTCCTTTCAATATTGTACTAACAATACTGTACTAAAGTAGTTGAAGCTTACCCCTGCAACATCCATCTATCCATTATCCAACCCGCTATATCCTAACTACAGGGTCGCAGGGGTCTGCTGGAGCCAAGCCCAGCCAACACAGGGCGCAAGGCAGGAAACAAACCTTGGACAGGGAGCCAGCCCACCACAGGGCACGCACACCCACACACCAAGCACACACTGGGGACAATTTAGAATCGGCAATGCACCTAACCTGCATGTCTTTGGACTGTGGGAGGAAACCCACCTGGGAAGCGAACCTGGGTCTCCTAACTGCGAGGCAGACGCGCTACCCACTGCGCCACCATGCTGCCCCTGCAACATCCAGCTCAATATAGGCAACCATGGATATCAGCCACCTTAAAGAAAATCTCATTCGCATACACTGGGCCAGTTTAGTTCTCAATTCATGTACCATCATGTCTAAATTGTAGCAGAACATGGGAGCACTTGCAAACTACACACTGATGGCAGATACACCTGTCATTGCATAAATATAATTTATGTATGTATGTGTATTGTGATAGAAGGGGAATGAAAGGAGGATGAACACTCGGACAAAATAAAGTATAAATTTAAACTGAACAGAAAATAAAATTCTGCCACCCCTCGGGTCTGATTAAACAGTTGCTGAATCCCTTGATACCTGGTGTGGTCTATGGCCGGCTTGTCATCACGGCCAATACCCCCAGACCGCCAGATGGAGCTCTCCCTGCAGCATGGAGGTGCCCCGGATACCAGCACGGAATCATGGAATTTGGAGTTTTCCTCTACAAACCCGCTGGATACCTCAGGGGCCAACAGAGGATGCTGCAGGGAGGCATAAAGAGTCATATGTGCCCTATAACCCGGAAGTGCATCATAGGCAGAGCGACAGCAGAAGTGACGTACTTCCAGGATGAAGAAAAGGACTTTTTATCTGACCCGGAAGTGATAAGGATCAAATGAACTGGGGATTGGAACACTTCCGGGTCAGGGACTTTAAAAGGACTGTGACAGCTCCTAGATGGCGAGCTGAGCTGGGTGGAAGGGTGGCAATGCGTCTGGGAGTGGTGGAGAGTATTATTGTGATTATTGGTTTGTTGAATGAGTATAGTGGAGAGGAGGGTGCTTTGTGCACTGTGCATCATTATTAAAGTCAACATTTGGACTTTTACTTGGTGTCTGACGTTTGATCGTAGGGTTCAAGGGAGCGACAGGGACCCCTATCTGTCACTACCACTTTGCTTAAAAAAAATGAGGCATGTGATGTCACCAACCTGTTGGTATAACTCACTATCTGAGTTTTGGAGAAAAACATAAAGAATTGCATATGTTTCTTTAGTTAGTCTTTGTGACAAACAGATTTAGTGGTTTCAACATTTTGACTGCAAGTTTGGGTTTTGATTTTTGTTTTAACAATTGTGTTTTCTGATTTCTTGGTTACAAATTGTTAATCTCTAACCCTCTGGTCTTTACCAAAATAAGTTTGGCAGAACAAAGATGTCTAAAAGTGGCTTCCAGACTTGGTGTTGTGTTTCAGCCATGGTTGCACCAACCCAACCCCAGGCTAGGGTCCTAGTGTCTCTTTTATGTTGTGTAAAAGAGTGAGTCTCAACACACTGGAAAGGTTTGGGGAAGCCACCCGTATATTGTCCATAGCTGCAAAAAGGGTTTTGAAATAAGCACTAATGTGCATGGGTTGAGTTCCAGACTGGACTGATTTGGACTGAAAAATTGGCAGATTTAAAGGCAAAACCTGGAAGTGATGTTAAATCAGGCAGGTTTTCCCGTATTTGGCCTGCAGAGATAACAGAAGTAGGTTTAGCGCACCTGACACCCCCTGGCCTGGCGGGTAATTACCCCCACTTGGTCCATTCAGCTCCCTGCTAATCACACATGTGTGACAGTTGGTTGTGTTCAGTTCTTCTGTTAATTTTGCAGTTCACTTAGTTTCTTTATGACGAAGCATCCTCTTTAACATACCATTTCTTTTGTAGGTAGTTCCCCAAGAATTGGGACCACCTGCCCCTCACTGCAAGGGGCTGCCCACAGTCCTGTAAAGGCTGAAGAAAACCCACAGTCCCTTGTGGTTCATTGAATGCACTAGGTGGGTACTAGAGTTTTGAGACTTTTTTTTTTGCTTTTTTGGGGGGGGGGGGGGGGGGGTTTGAACATTGTATGTTTTTATGATTGACAACTTTGAAGGCATTGCCTTCTGTATTTTTTGTGCTCTTTGGAGCTTCACTATTGTCAAACATTTCTTTATACTGAATGTTTATAAATAAAATATCCCACATTTAACGTTTTCCGACTAACCAGGGTTTTATGGTTTTCCCACTCTAGTGGGAAATTTGAGTCATTGTTTGGGACTTTATGTATAGGCAACCTCTAGTTCATAACACCGGGCATGTTAACAAAAGTCTTACTTGTACAAGACAGCTGAGGGCTACTGGAGGATGCTCTGTCTTTATATTCCTGAAACAAATATAGGCCATCTGCGTTGCAAATGTAATTCCAGAGCTTGGCTGAAGTATGAACTCAACAGGAGATTTTTAACCATCTCCTTAAAAAATGATCAAAATTGTGTAGTCAGGTCAACTCTAGCCAAGTCAAGGATCTGAGAGAGAAAGTTAATCAACAATATATACTGTGACCACAAGGGGGTGACAATGAGCCTCAAAGTCACAGCAATACACCACAGGTTTTTAGAATAAAATACAACATATTTATTTACCTGTGGTGGGCTGGCGCCCTGCCCGGGATTGGTTCCTGCCTTGTGCCCTGTGTTGGCTGGGATTGGCTCCAGCAGACCCCCGTGACCCGGTGTTCAGATTCAGCGGGTTAGAAAATGGATGGATGGCTGGATGGATATTTATTTACACCAAGCACCTTTCCAATGATTACCTCTCCAATTATAGCCATAATTACAAAGCAATAAACACTTCTTCCTCCTGGCTACCTCCTGCTGAGTATTGGCTGCTGCCTCCTGACTCTGTCTTCCCGATATGAGGCTGCAGACTCTTTTTATGTCAGACCCAGGAATGCTTCTGGTAAGCACGTCCAGGGCATAAAAGAAGTAGGGGGGTCCTCCCTAGACAGCACCCTCTAACAATAACTAGGGACCCTGACAGGGCTGCACTTCCGGTCTCCAACTTCCAAGCACCTCAATGGGTGTCCCGACTGGTTTGCCATATGACACCTGCCAACTGGAGTATGAGGGATGGAACAGCTCCCAGGTTTTGGCTTCTGCTGGTCCATCCATTTACTCATGTCGGCCAGACACAAAGTTATTTCTCCATACCTGCAGTCAAATTTGCTTGCGTCTTCGCGCTGGCCACCTGTCTGGGTAATGGCACAGCATCCGATCTGGTAGGATGCCTGTTCTCCTCCTACAATACACATATTTATTACATATAATATTTATTGTACATTTTTTTATATATATATATATATATATATATATATATATATATATACTGTGGACGCGGCCCGGACACAGACAGGAGGACATGTTGTTTTTCACCCACCACACGTTTATTTACAATATTTACAGTATTTAAATTGGTCACACAGACCCCAGCCAATGGTCACTAAGACCCAGTCACGTGCACAAAAACCCCCCAAAACTCAGTCCTGGCCACAATGCCTCTCTTCGGGCTGCCTCCACAGCTCTCCTGAGCTTCGTCCTTCCTCTTCCTGACTCCAGCCCTGAATGAATGGAGACGGCCTCTTTTAAACAGTCCCCGGATGAGCCCCAGGTGTTCCCGGCATTCCTCCTCTGGCCACGCCCCAGCGTGGCGGAAGTGCCGGCTGTCCTCCCGGCAGCTCTCCGGGCGCCGTCCTAACTCTTCCCCCCAGCAAGTGCTGGGGTAACAGGTCCCCAAGGCATTGGGGCACCTCCTGGCGGTGACCACGGGCCCCTACAGGGTGGAGCTTCCATGCCCCCAGAGCAACCAGGAAGGCGGTCCCTACGTGATCCAGGGTGGGCTTAGACCCACATCCGGTCCCTCACGGCATCCCGGCCAGGTCGTTGCCCCTGGCATCCCTGACAATACATATATATTTTCACCTTCATCCACCCATACCTTTTTTTCCATTACCTTCAAGCAGTCATCAGCATAATGCTCCTGAGCCTCATCACCATGTGTAGAAAAGGATGTGTATAAAGACTAGGTCTTTACATATTGATTACATACTGTACTGTGTTTGCCAAATTAAAATTTCTCACTACAGATTATACTGTTAAAAATAAGAGTCTGGTATGTCAGTCACATTGTTTTGGGCATTTGTCATAATCACAAGCCTGAAAGTTGCA
The DNA here is from genome assembly GCA_026402145.1 of Polypterus bichir lapradei. NCBI lineage: Eukaryota > Metazoa > Chordata > Cladistia > Polypteriformes > Polypteridae > Polypterus > Polypterus bichir. The sequence goes on from JANRMT010062827.1 coordinate 19,288,372, forward strand.
AAACTGCTTGCAGCTTCTAGCTTAGGTTAAGCATATGTCTCATACCATTAATAAAAGTCATGATGCCTGTCTTGTACTCTGTTTGTTTTTGGTACTTCTAGGAATTTGGATCTGAGAATGGAGAATTCTGATATGTTACTGTATATCAGCACTTAATTAAAAAATATATGTTCTTCAGGTTCTTATTGGCCCTGAAATGCAAGTCCCAGCTGACCCGACAGCTCAAGAAGCTAAATAAACTACCACAATCATTTTCTTTTAGTATGATGTTTGAATTCATGCCCTGCAGCATCTTTAAAAGATCAGAAAGGAGTAATTTCTGTGATAAAAATATTTAGAAGAAATCATCAGAATTTTATCCAACCCAGGCCTAAAATGGACATTCCTAGTAGTAGAAGGACAGGGCAGTCGACTTCTGTTCAACATGTTTGCTGCCCTGTTCAAATCTCCTGACACATGCGGCTGAGGGAATTCGGTGGTGGGCCCAGCTCAGTGTTCTGAGAACCACAAAGACTGCGTTTTGTAATTTGCCAGAAACAGAGGTGTTCATGTGTCAGCCAAGCCTGCCTGGTTTATGATCTCATAGTTAACATGGCTTCTCCCAGCCCCGGCATCCCCAAGTGTACCCATACCTTAATGAAGCCCCTTTAATAAATCCTACTGAGATATCTTTGAGGGATCTGTCCACTTTTGTCTATTTAGTTGTTAGAGCATTCTTCCCCCTTTGAACTCTGTTAACAGACCATTTATCAGGATGAAGGATGTTCTCAGGAGAGAGTCGACAGCCGGCTAGGCCCAGGCTGAATGACAGGCCGCCGAGCCGAGATTGATTTTAATGAAGCCCAGAATAAACAGGAAGATTAAGAGGTTGCGTAGAGCAGTGACAAGTTTTTTTTTAGTTCACCTTTCTCTAGAAAATTGGAAACTGGCTGTGCAGCTGATGCCTGTCTTGGGGTAATAAATGCATCTGCTTTCTCTGCGGCTTTCTGATTTTTTTTTTTTTTTCCGGAGGGTTTTAACAACAAGGAAAACAAAGAAACTTTATATATATAAAAGATCTCCTGACTATGGAGCCAAACTTGAACATGTGATGGGTTGGGAGAGGGAATAATGCATTTATATTTTAGGCAAAAAACAGAAAGAACGTTATAGGTGTGTACTGTAGGAATTATTGTTATAAAGGAGAAACAATTAACTATTTATTTGTTATTTTGGGATTATATGGAGAATGACTGACAAACACTAAATTGTTAATAATAGGAAAATATTTAGTTTTTTTTTTACGGTATTTATTTCATTCAATTGAATTGTAAGACATCCGCCATGCTTGTTTGTTTAGCTAAGAGCTAAGCTGAGTGATTTTAGTATTTGTTAAATTATTAAATTATTCTATGAGAGAAGTTTACACATATTTTGGAACACAGGGGTAATAATAATAATAATTCGTTGCATTTATATAGCGCTTTTCTCACTACTCAAAGCACTCAGCAATTGCAGGTTAAGGGCCTTGCTCAAGGGCCCGACAGAGCAGAGTCCCTTTTGGCATTTACGGGATTCGAACCGGCAACCTTCCGATTGCCATTGCAGATCCCTAGCCTCGGAGCCACCACTCCGCCCTCAGACTATGAGAAGCATTATATTATGGGCACTCTGCCCAGGGTCAGTTTCTGCCTTACACCCTAAGCTTCCAAGATGGGCTCCAGCCCTGCACAATCAAAACTACTGTATATTAAGTGGTTTAGAAAATGTTATTTTATTATATTATAGTATTGATTTATGTATGCTCTAGGAAAATATAATTAATCAATATATTTATTTCAGATGACACATTTAACAACATGCAACAACACATTGTACATTGTACTACAGAGAAAACAAGATTACAGTACAGTAATACATACTAATCATTTATCCATTCATTTTCATACTTATATGTTATTTAAATATAGAGTTGTTGGAAGTCACATATTATCTTTGCAGTGTTAGCCACAAAGCTAGAACTGTGAATGGGATGCCATTAACTTAATGAATTAACTTAATGAGCATCCCTATGAAATGTGAGGGGAAAATACATCTAAACTTTACACAGACTGTACCCAGGTGGGGCTTTAAACCAACTGCCATGGACCTGTAAGGTAATAGCACCTACCACTGCGCCACCATGCCCCTCACAAACTAATTGTACAATAAAAAAAAACATAGAAACAGAAAGTAAGAAGTCGTAGAAAATATAAGAGCAAATACCATCCAAGGAAACATTAAGAACAAACACATTTAGCAACATAAAACTAGAAGTCCAAGTTCGAATTTATTGTCACATGCACAGAATACAGTGAAATTCTTACTTGCAAGTCTGACCACCCTGCAACGCATAGTCACTCTGGTGCCATGATCACCAAGTGTTAGCCGTGAAACGTAGATCATACCCAGAAGGACAGATACTGTACTTGGCAAAAATAAGGCAAAGTCATGTTAAAGAGCATTCTGGTAAAATTTGTGTGGAACCGTAACATCTAGCTAATTAGTTTACAGAAAGGTGGTGATGTAGGAGAAATAAGAATATACTTTGGGAAATTATTTACATACATTATATAAATAAATTACATAAATAGTTTTTTGTGTTAAAGAACGGGGAGCATTTTATTTCTATTATGTGAATAACTGTAGGCATAATACACTTGGATGTGTGCGGTAATTTTGTTAAGACTATGGGGAATAATGAACTAAAACTGTGGGATAAAACTTAGTTATAGTATGGGAATAAGTACTAATAGGAGGTATTTCCTCATGGTCCATGTGTATTTATTCTTGCATTAGATGTCTTCTGTTTAAAGTATTCATATTCTTGCCAAGCATGTGTGAGTTTCCCTTTTGAATTCAAAAGCATACTGTCAAGGTGACTGGTAACAAAGCTTGGATGTAAGTAAGTGTGGAGCCTGTGAAGGATTGATTCGATTCCTGCCTTACACACAATACTGCTAAGACAGGTTCTGACACCATTGTCTCTGTAATGGAAAATGCAGGTTCAGATAATGGGTGAGTGAATAAGTACATAGATGAATTAAGGGATGACTGAATGAAACTGAACATGATGAGGTTAACTGTAGGAACGTCACTAGTTATGTTAAGACAATGATGTGCTTATGTTGATTATATAGATTATGATTTATTTATGATATGGTAAAATTGTTACTTGTGTTGTTACACGTACTGTAATAACAGATAGGATGTCGTCTAACTAGATGAGAAAAGATTTGATGAAAAATTTAATGTGGGAAAGCAGCAGACGTAATGAACACCCAGTGGAATTTTATAAAACATTTTCAAATAAGTTAGCTCCACTAGTATTAGTAATGTTTATGGAGACAACACAATTCTACCTCAAACTTTTCACCAAGCATTAATTATCCTATTCCCAAAGAAAAATACTGGCTTATTACGATGTGCATTATACAGACCAATTTCACTCGTGATTAATAAAATATTAAGATACTCTCCAACGTTCTAGCTAGAAGGACTGATAAAGTGCTTCCCTCTGTAATATCACAAGACCAAAACGGATTTATTAAAGGCAGACATTTAGCTTCTAATCGTTAACGTTTGTTTAATGTAATATACTCGCCCATAAAATCGAACACACCAAAGATCTTATCTTTGGGTACAGAAAAAGTATTTTGACGTGGCTGAATGGGATTACCTATACACCACATTGCACAAATTTGGGTTTGGCTCAGATATATGTGTATGGATCAGACTACTTTATACCAGTCCAGAAAACTCTGTTTGTATTAACAACATTTTTACAAACTACTTCATACTAGGGTGGCACAGTGGCACAGTGGGTAGCGCTGCTGCCTCGCAGTTAGGAGACCCAGGTTTGCTTCCTTCCTGCGTGGAGTTTGCATGTTCTCCCTGTGTCTGCGTGGGTTTCCTCCCACAGTCCAAAGACATGCAGGTTACGTGCTTTGGCGATTGTAAACTGTCCCTAGTGTGTGCCTGGTGTGTGTGTGTCTGTGAGCGCCCTGCAGTGGGCTGGTGCCCTGCCCAAGGTTTGTTTCCTGCCTTGCGCCCTGTGTTGGCTGGGATTGGCTCCAGCAGTTATCCTGTAGTTAGGATATAGAGGGTTGGATAATGGATGGATGGATGGACTTCATACTAGAATGTGGTTCTCGACAAGGATGCCCCCTTATCACCATTGCTCTTTGCAATTGCCATTGGCCATTCATTTTCAAAATGTATCAGAGATAAAGGGATTTATGAGAGGACTTGATCAGAAAATATCACTACATGCAGATGATATGGTGCTGTATATATCAGATACACAAACTTCTGTACCAGCAGTCCTCATCGCACTAGCAGATATCTGGACTCAAAATGAATTTGAATAAAAGTGTGCTTTTTCCAGTAAACTCTCCAGCACACAATATTAGACTGGACACCTTCCCAGTTATTTTAGCAGATCAGTTCAAATACCTTGGAGTAAACGTCACAAGTAAATAAGCTATTTTTTTGCTATCTGAATGGAAAAAATTAAATAAGATGTGAACAGATGGTCAACCCTCCATCTCACAGTAGCAGGGAGAATCAATATTGTTAAGATGAATATCCTTCCCCAGCTTCTATTTCTATTTCAGAGCATCCCCATATACATTAACAAATTGTTGTTTAAAAAATTAGATTCAGTTATAACCTCATTTATTTGGAATACAAAACATCCACACATCCAAAAGGTGTCTGTACAACAGGGGTGCCCAAACTTTTTCCTATGAAGGGCCAAAAATCAAACTTGACTGAGGTGCCATGGGCCAAAAGTAAATTTTGCATCATATATCAATCTGCATTACATTAAAGTTGCTATGTTTTCCCCTTATTTATTTCATAATATTTAAAATAAATATAAAACAACTTTAATCTGATTAACTAATGCAATTTTATTTGTAAAGTTTTGCATTTTAATGAACTTATTACAATAAAAACAAACAATCTGCAAGTGTTCAATGTACAATACAGTTCAATGCCAGGCACGCTAGTCAAGCTGTAAGCAGGACAAACTGCTTCTGCAGCCACTGCAAGACATTCCTTGACGAACTCTCCAGTAGCGAAGGCTCTTCCACTTTTAGCAATTAGAGCGGAAATCTGATAACTGGCCCGTGTGGCACTTTCTTGTGCTGTTAAAGGACGTAGCAGTGCGCTCTGTTCGAATCGAAGTTTAGCAAGCAGCTCGTTAGCCTTCTGTTTTCGCGCCTCGCCGCTGTACTTTGAGAAAGCTGCAGAATGTTTTGTTTCATAATGACGACGGATATTGTACTCTTTTAAAACAGCAACCGACTGTTTGCAAACTAGACATACTGCCTTTGATTTGACTTCAGTGAATAAAAACTCGTCTTGCCAAACTTTTTTAAAATTTCTCTTGTCTGTGTGCCACCGCCTTGATTTCTCCATTATTGCGTTTGTTAATTTGTTGACGTTAATTGACGTGGAGTGTCGCAAAGCAGGCGGCGCTGCACCTTGAATTGCGCATGCACGAAAAAAAAAATCGAATTAATTTACATTTAATTTAAACATTTAATATCAGTTTACTCTTTTGTAGTTCAACAATAAAACAAACAAAAATGTTATGTCAAACTACAAATGACGATCTGTGTCGAAGGCATCCCCCTACCCCATCTCGGATGGTATGGCGGGCCAAATCAAACATTACCACAGGCCAACTTTGGCCCGCGGGCCCTAGCTTGGGCATCTCTGCTCTACAATGACTAAAACAGAAGGGTGCATGACACTACCTAACTTTCAATTTTATTACTGGGTGGCAAATATACAGACCTGGACATCGACACAAATTGATGAATATACACAAGCTTGGTCTGTAATAGTAATAAAATCTTGCTGTACTTATTTATATGCCCTATTTTATGTCCCAGTAAATCCAAATTAGCATCAATATACTGATAATCCAACTGTCTATCAATCCCTCAGTATATGGAACCAATGTAGGAAGACTTTAAAACAGAGAAGATCTTATCTGTTGCACCTTTACAAGATAATCACTTTTTTGTACCCTCTTAAACTTACACAGTATTTAATGTTTGCAAAACGTCTGGGGTTAAAACACTTAGAGATATGTATATGGATAATGTCTTTGTAGCTGATGAAAATTACACTTCAAATTTAACTTCCCATCAACACAATTTTTCCACTACTTTCCGAAACTTCACTAAAATAAGGTGACCAGAATTTTTTGGGCCAATCCGGGGACATGGGGGGGCTAGAGGAGCGTAGACTACTCCCCTCGTGTTCCGTGATTGAAGTTCTCCCACCACTACCGATGGAAAACTTTGAGTCGCACACGTTGCAGATCACAACCGAAGCATCCGGGGTCGGACGCAAATACGAAAATTCATGCTGAAGCCCATCATTGAACTGATACTTCCTTTTAGCACTCATGTTGAATCACAGGGATCACCGCGCCAAAATGCAGAAACAACAGGTGGAAGAAAAGAGCCGCCACGCTGCTCTCGCATCCAGAAGCAAGCCACGCGTAGACACAGGCAGAGGCAGAGCACGAGTAGGGACTCTAAACACTACAGAGTACAAAGCGAACGCTTATCACGTGATTTCTCGCCAAAGTTGCAGAATGTGGTAAAGCATAACCTCCGTCAAAACACCGCGCACACGAGTTCAAATTATCGTGGTGATGAGATACATTCAAAAAAAGTGAACCAGCTGAAACCGGGGACGAAATCTTAAACCGGGGACAAAACGGGGACATGTTTCTGAGTGGGGACAGTTGTCTGAAAAAGGGGACTGTCCCCGGAAAACGGGGACGGATGGTCACCTTAACTAAAAGTAACCTGACCAATTTTCCTCACCTCCCACCCATTTCTATTCCAGAGCCAATACTGATCAGTCTTGAAGACTCCGACAGCATGTCAACAATATATAAAAGCATTTTAAAATCTCTTCCTCTCAAAGATCCTATGGTACGTCAGGGATAGGATTTTTAACTTAATGTCTCCGAAAAGGAGTTTAAGGCAGCCATGCATAGAATACACTCTAGCTCCATATGTGTAAAGCATTTATTGACCCAACTTAAAATCTTTTATTGAGCATGTTTATCTTGTTTCAAATTGTCCAACACGTATCCAGGGCAAATTTTAACATGTGAACATTGAAATTTAGCTGCAGCCTCACTGGGCCACATGTTTTGGGCATGTACCAAATTAACATCATTTTGAGACAAAAATCTTTGAATGCCTATCAAATAGCCTTGGTGTCACAATCACTGCTAACCTATTAATAGCGGGGTTTTGGTGTACTTCTGCATGGGTTTAAAGTGGAGAAGGACAAATTGATTGTACCTGTTTATACCACACTACTAGCACATAGACTTATCTTGCTCAACTGAAGCAATCCCAGTCACCCTGTTATACGTCAGTGGGTAACTGATGCTCTATACTATTTCAAATTGGAAAAAATGTAATTCTCACTTAGAGGATCTGTTCAAAACTTTTTTAAAATATGGCAAGATCTAATTAATCAATTCTTAGAATCTAAGTATTTATACTTGGGAAAAGGACATTCTCCTTTCTTTGCTGTCTCTTTCTCTTGGGTGAGGGTTGAATTATGGTTTGTTAAATTTGACACGATTGAATGAAATGTTGTTTTCTTCAACATTCAAACTTAAAAAAAAATCTGATGAAAAATTAGAGTGAGTAGCAAAGTGGCATGTTAATTAGCATTGCTCTCCAGTTGAGTTTTGATGTTTCTTTTAAGTTCATGTGGCTGCCATCTTACAGCCGGAGGACATGCTGTTACTTTTTTTGGAGACTCTACTCTGACTCATGGTGAATGTGTGTGGCTGCAATGGGCTGGAATTCCTTCCAGAGCTGGTTCCCAGTTTGCATGCAAAAGTATAAAATGTTGATGGACTGGCACCGCTCTACAGTGAGCTTCACCCCATTGCTCCTGTTACTACTGGCATAGGATCTGTCTTTTCTATGAAATTTCCTCAGAAAATGTACTAATTAAAGAAAGGCATAGAAAACAATTTGTTTATTTTAAGGTAATTATTTATAGTATGTTGTGGTCATGTGATTATATGAAGTGGAAAATGAATTAGTAACATAACATAACAAAACATTTTCAAACAATGTTACCTCAATCAAGGATCATGGGGGCTGGAGCTCATCGCAGTGGCACTGTGCTCAACCCTGGACAGTGTACCAGTGCATCTTACACACTCACCCACTTTGAAGTTAACGATTATCCTAACATGCTCGTGGGAGCAAAACCAACCAAGAAACAGAAGAAATCTGCAAACTCTACATTGGCACAGACTGGCTGTGGGATTTGGATTAAGGATGCTATGATACATCAATGCTTAGCACTATGCAATCCATTTTTTCAGATTTGGGAATTATTTACTTATAGTATGAGAAAATGTAAGTGTCTTGTGGGAATGATTTAGTTATTGAAATTATTTACATTACTTACGAACTGCACTGAGGACATTTACATTTTAGAGAAGTTTAGCTATATTACCCATAACCCTCAATTTGTTATAGGAATGATCTGGTAAGATGTATGAAATAATTTACTTATATTACAGGAATAATGGACTTATGGGGATTCATGGGGAACAATTTGTTGTTATATGGGAAGTTATTAAATTATGGAAATGATTTACTACTAAGATTTATTTGCTCATATTGTGGGAATAATTTACTATTGCATAGGGAACAAATACTTTACATGATAGCTCAAGCCTTTGAAGTGATTTAATAAACTGCAGGTATGATTTACTTGTGTTCTTGGTACAATATTTTTCCGAATCATAGGAATTTTGAAATTGCAGCAGTTACATGAAGCAATACAGTGTAAAATGGCAAAATCAATTAAAGTAATGATGTCCATGATTTACGAACTCTTTCTCCACCCCGTACTAAATAAGTAATCTGCTGCCAGAGTGATTATTCCCTTACTGTGTACGTTATAAGTAAACAGTACCCTCGTGGATACTAAGTCATTCCCACAATTGATATTTGTTCTCTCATGAATCCCCTCCTGGGCTCTGGACCGGATTGTCGCCTTCTGTTTTCCCCAGGAGTACAGAAGCTATGTCTTTTGAGTACAGTCCCTCCATTGAAAATATCCCCAAAGCCTTTTATATATGTACATCATGCCAGCATCTACCTTAGATTCCCAAATATCTCAGTGCCATCCATATTTTGCCGGGAGCATACATTTAGGAAGCCATAGGGCTTGCTGTATAAGTGGTGGTGGGTGAGCTGCAGTGCATGGTGCTTTGAGCACAATAAGCATTGATATGTTCGTCATTTTCCTTTCCCTCTCGAATCCATTTAAAATTGAAAAGGAGCAGGACGGTGGGCACAGTTATTATTAGAATAATCCCCTGAATGATTGAAAGCCGGCAGTGCAGTACAAGGAAGTCAATTCCAAGCCCCCGTTCTATTGCCACTCTCATTTGCCTTTTATTGAATGACATGTGACAAGGACCAAATCGGGGGCAAGTTGGCCTTGCCGCTATTTATTTTTATTTTAAATGATGGATGAAAGACTTTGCCATGCAAGGCCTGGATCAAAGAAACAAGCTAAGCCTCCGTCTCCTCGAGGTCCCCCTGGAAGGATTTGATGCTTCCTGCTGTGACATGATAGGAAGCCATTGACAATCAATGCTGAATCCTGTCCCATGGAGCATTATTAGTCCGAATGAGTTCTTGCGAAAGCTTTGAAAAACTTAACTTCAGGAAATACTGTCTGTCTCTGGTTAAGGATCAGCTGCTGCCACTCCTTTTATTGTTGTATTGGTAATCCACTGTGTATTGCATTTCTATCCAGACTTCGGCGCCTGCCCCAGATGGGATGAGTGTCTTCAATTGAACTCATACTTGGCACCCAATTCTAAGTCAGAAATATATAAAATGGTGGAATGGCAATACAGTAGTATTTATGGCAAGGCTTGTGCGGAGTGGCAAGCTAAACTGAGTGTGCCTACTGGATGCAGAATGCTGACATTCATTCAGTCATATATCTTGAATTTTGGAAATTATAATCAGCTAAATAACTCTTAATTTGTTTAATAATTTATTTAAAAAGCATGGATGTAAGTTAAAACATGTTAAAAATAAATATCTAAACGTACAAGCGATGAAATTAAAGCACTTATGGCAGCCTACCCCACAAACTCACAAACACGCAGCCACATCACAGTGCGAATGGGAAAAGTAAGGCAAATCTCTAAAGACAAAGCTGCCCCCAACTCCATACAGCAGGCTTTTGTTTGCCCCCACCTGATCTCTCCTGAATGCCCTTACGCAACTCTGTAAATGGAAGCTTTTGCAATGAATGATATTTCAAATAACTGAAGCCAATGGTCAACACAAATGATAGGCAGTACGTAGACTTCTGGCACTTGCACCCCAAACTTCCAAAAAAGCAGACTTATCAAAGACAAGCCTGTAACATTTAAAAACAAAAGTGCCGTATGGAAAGCATTCAAGGAAAACCTCATGGATAGTTTTTTATAGGTTGCTTAGCCCATGTAGTTTGTAGTGAAGGCCAAGAAAAAAAATGTAATCTCATGTTTTAATACATAACAGTCATAACACATTTTCTGTTATAATAAGGAGTCTAAGATGACCAAAACTGGACAAACAATATCAAAAAGTAAAAAAAAAAATAAATCTCACATTCTTTATGTCACATAATCCAGTCACATCATCCATTCGTATGGTCGCATAGTACAAAACAAGTGTCTTTTTACTAAAATACATTTAAATAAACCACTTCTGGAAAATGCTCCTGTGAATGAAAACGGCATTCGCTCAAACACACCCGAGCATTTGAATTGAAGACCCACTGTCTGTCATTACATTTATACATTCACAGAATATCATTTTTGGGTGGAGTCTTCCCTTAACAAATAACCAGAATGCTCAACTAATGTAAGATAACGATAGCCATCCTTTAAGGCCCAAAATTAAGTACAAAGCTCATGTTATCTCATCTTGATAAAGACTTCCTAAGACTCCTCCTGACCCCCCTGTGTAGAATGTCATGCCTTGCTTACATTTTCATTTCTTTTGTCAGATTGTTATCAATGCCTTTGATGTGTTTGTGTGCTTTAGTTTAGCCTGTGTATGTCTGTAATGCTTTGCAGCTCAGATGTTTCCCTAATTTATCTGTGTGGAGTTGGCACATTCTTTTCATGTTTGTAAAGTTTTTCCAATGAACTTCGATTTTCCTTCCGGATCGTAAAGATTTGTTTTTTAGGTCATTTGGAATCTCTAAATTGGCACAGTGTGGGTGTATTCATGAGTACACCAAGCATAGGACTGGTGGTCCATCTATGGTTGGCACCTGCCTTCCACCTGATACAACCCTATATGAAAGGTGCTTTTAAGCCACACTCGGAGGTTACTTCCATGTATCCATGTGTACAACCCTCTGGACCTGCACTTCCAGTGGTCAGGCTGAGGGACTGAATATAGGTGAATATAGGATCTCCATCTGTTTCCTCCACAGTTTAGAAGCTGGTTACCTGCAGGAAGAAAAGTGACCTCAACCTGACTCCACCCACTTGTCTATCATCTGCCACACGCATCCTGACCAATAGTATAAAAGGTGCTCTTTTTACCCTACAGTTCTTTGTGCTACTTTCATACTGTAACACACACTGCTAGTGGTGTACTTGTACAGGGACCCATGCCTGGCCAGGACACCCCTTTGTCACTAGATCCGGGGGAGCAGCCATGGGAATCACGCTACAAACCTTTGTTGGCAGCCCCCCCTGGGTTGAGTCAGGGCCACTTTCATGGAACGCCGGAGCTCATCTTAGTTGGGCTCCGTGGCCTCCGCCAGGGGGCGCTGCATAGAGCTGCACGGCTTAACGAGCCCGTCTGGTGGGGAGCGCAGCCACAGCCGGAAGTGCAGCCAGAAGTAGTTCAACGAGCGCCTGCAACTCTTCCGGGTGGGTTATAAGAGGAGCCTGCAGCCACTACTCATGGTGCCAGAGTCGGGAGGAGTGGAAAGAAGAGTGTGATTTGGGGTGATTTTTCTTTGTATTTTTGGACTGTGTTGTGCCTCTGGGGTTCATGGGGAAGACAATCCCCACAGGTGAAAAAGAAAAAGAAATCTTTTTGTTTATTTCGCCTGTGCCTCTGGTGTCAGTCTGTGTCGGGCCGGCGCCACCCAAGTGCCAATCTCACACAGTATATGATCACACATCAATGCATCTCAGCAATAAATGGTTATTATCAAACCACCAATTTGAATTTTTTATCTTCTGTATTTTATTTTATGTGTTTTGACAACTTATGAAGGTGATGTTTGTATGTCAGAATATGAGTATATCCGACCTATACCTCAAAAATCATTCATCAAGTCTGATTATTATTATTATTGTTACATTTTGGAAGCCTTTTGATCTTTAGCTAAATCACTTCTATAGATTCTGCTCTACAGAGAGGATAATTTTCTATTTTTTGTGCACATTTTCTTACAGAATTTTACAGCTAAAGTCATAGCTTTAAGTGGAGAAAGATCTTATTATAATATTACTGTATTTCTTCAATATTTATTGTGTAATTTCCTTTTTTGATGTTTGTTCATTTATTTATTCTTTCTTCTTTTACATCATCTGTCCTAGAATAATCAGGTTCAGAAAATAGATGAAAGGACTT
>JANRMT010062827.1:19301472-19333870 GCA_026402145.1 Polypterus bichir lapradei
GGTGCTGGAAAGGGGTGTGTGGTGCTCCCTATACCTATGCAAAAAGATGAAGGTCCAAGTCTTTAGAGTCCTAGTGCTATATGGTTGAGACACATGGACGCTATCCAGTGACCTGAGATGAAGACTGGACTCCTTTGGCACTGTGTCTCTTCAGAGAATCCTTGGAAACCGCTGGTTTGACTTTGTGTTGAATTAGCGATTGCTCACGGAGTCCTGAATGAGGCACATTACCTGCATGGTAAGGGAATGTCAATTGGCACTATGGCCATGTGGCATGATTTGGCTCACTGGATCTTCATTGTTGAGGACCCGAGTGGCTGGACCAGGCCAAGGGGACACCCATGTAACACCTGGCTGCGGCAGATGGATGGTCATTTCCGGAGGGTGGGACTGAACCGCGTGTCTACCTGGGAGGTTTCCAACCAGGATCCTGAGTTGTTTCATCGTGTGGTGGTTGTGGCAATAAACTGGACCAGTGCATACTCCCCAACCTGACCTGACCTGACCTGACTATAGGAGAAATGTAATTTGGTCTAAAATAAAGGTATAGCTGAGTATTATCTGCATATGAGTGAAAGTGAATGTTATATTTTCTAATGACATTTCCCATTGGGAGCAGGTAAACTAAAGTCAAGAAATCCTATGTAAATCCAGAAGAGCTATAGTGAAAAACTAATTAATAATGTGAATAAAAATAGAGATAGATAAAATATAATACAGGGTTAAAAATAATCAAACAGGGTAAACTGAAACATTTTGAGCAGAACTCAGGCACAGTATAAAACCATAAAGTTGCCAGATCAGTCCGCACCATATGACACCCCCCTCTGCTCCCATTGCAAAATACACATAAAGAGTTGTACGGAACCACTGTCTGCTGCTTTGGGGTAGTGTAAAATTGTTTGCTGCACTCTTTATTCTGTTGTTTTACATCACTAGGATAGTCTTTGTTTTTTAACTATTGATTTTCTTTTTATTCATTCATCCATCCATTTGTCTAAACTGTTTATCCAGGACAGGTTTGCATTAGTAGTGTTGCTAATGAATTCTTACTTCCTTTTCATTAATTTAGCCTTTTTTATTTACTTCAGTAAGTGTTTTTTTTCCTTCTTAAGTCTGAGCAGGCAATAAACAAACAAAAGAAAAACACAAACAAAAAAAAAAAACAGACATACAGAAAAGTGAAAAATGCAAATGATATTTAAATGAGCTCAGGGAGCAGCAAGGAAAACAGATGAATCACATTACAGGTGTCTGAGATGAAGGCAATATGGAAGTGAAGCCTCACGTGGAGAATTTCACCAGCTGTCAGCGTTCAAATGCTCGACTGGGAATGAGCTAGACACGCTGCTTTGACGAATCTCACAGGTTACCCATCTAAGCCTCACAATTCCACCTAGGATTGAAATTAATGTGGTGAGGCCTGCATTTATCTAATATTGTTTCAAGGCTAATTTTTCCTTCTGATGATAGCTTGTCTGAATGTATTTGCCTCTACCTCTTTTCATACGTAATAATAGTCGGAAGAAATCTCTTTTCTAGATGAAATGAGACTTTTCCTTTCATCATTGAAAGCAGCTGCATTACACATAAAAAAAATTAGAAGCGAGCATCGGCGTGACTACAGGGATCTAAATAGACTATTAAAATACCATAATAGCCATATGTAATGTGAGCTGTAATTAATAATTCCGCAAAACCAAGCTTTTTTTCCCATTTAGATAAAAAGCCTCTAACTTTGGATTATTAATTTGACAAATGCACATTCATTGTGGTATCATGGTAGACCATAATGAAGCTGCCTCTTTCCTCCTGCACACACAGTCTTCATCACTGCCACCTGAAATGACCAGCACTTTGGCTGTTTCTGCCAAAGAACTGAAAGCTAGGTAAAGGTTGGATATTTTCTGCTGACTGGAGGTTTGATATAAAAACTTGTGTTTTTAGTAAATATTGCATACACATAGCTAAGGCCACAGCAAAGGATCTGGGTGAAGCAAGTTAATATGTCAGACAGAAAAACGAATCTTATAAAACTCCAATGCAATTAAAGTAATCAGAAACTCACACATTAATAATGAGATTTCTTTCAAAGTGGACTTGCATGCTATTGCTCTACAAAAGCAGGCACATAGTCAAAAGGTGGTATCTTTATTCCTTTATCGATCAGTTAGTCCAATTGTAGGATTAGCTCTCCTAGCTATGCACTATATAAGTCAGATTTATAGATTTAAATTCTCAAGGCAGTATCTTCAAGTTCTGCTGCTGGCTCAGAGAATAATTCAAGAATAAGAAAAATTAAAGAATAATTCAGTTCACCTATTCACACTTTGATTGAGTATGCATTTCTGTTCAAAATAATCTACATGTCAGAGTAGGTAAACAACACAGACACCAAGGGGCAGTAAGCTTCATTAATTGTTACTGCCTGTAGTGGACTTGTCACAATCAACTTCCAAACAGTGTTCAGAAACCATTAAGAAGGCTAACAGAATGTTATGTTATATAGTGCCTTGATGTGCAGAGTACAAGTCCAAAGAGGTTATGATCAGGCTTTACAACACACTGGTGAGGCCTCATCTGGAGTCCTGTAGGCAGTTTTGACTGGGCTGATTCAGGGATGAAATTATGGAATAATTAAAACAGCTGAGTGTTTACGGTTTAAGCAAAAGAAAATTAAGAGGAGACATGACTGAAGTTTTTAAAATTATGAAGGGACTTAGCACAAGACGGTTACTTTAAAATGAGTTAATCAAGAACATAGGGAAACTTGTTAATGGTAAATTTTGCATAAACATTAGTAGGTTTTTCATCACACGGAGAACCATAGACACGTGAAATACGTTACCAAATAGTGCAGTAGACAGTTGAGCTTTAGGGACTTTCAAAACTAGACTCAACGTTATTTTGGAAGAATTAAGTGGATAGGACTGGAGAGCTGTGTTGGGCTGAACGGCCCGTCCTCATCTAGACTGTCCCAATGTTTTAAAGAGTCAGCACATGGTTATTATAATCTGGCGTTCTTTCTGATTTTTACCTGACTTTATTTTGCTTTAGTGCTGGTCTTCCTTCCTTTAGAGGTTTTGAGATGTGCAGAATTCAGGTAATAAAAATGATTTAAGATTGTCAAAATATTTTCACGTCTTTTTCAATGGCATATTTCTTTAGGTACGGGAGACTCTATTTTGATCTCACCGCTACAGCATTGCTATGCGTAGGTGTATAAAAGTGAGCACTGCATTTACTGGTTATTCGAGACTGTAGGTAAAACTGTGCTTGTTGCTGTGACCTTTGCAACTTCTTTTGACTTACCTATAAAGAACTCTTGCCTTGTATTCTCCATTGTGATTTTCTGAATAGTGTTTTAGGTTCTGGTAAAGGATAGGAATGACTTTGTGGATACTGATTCTTGGCTTGTATTTTAACAATGTCTCAACTTCTGGTCTCTTTTTTATTTTAAAATCTGCCTTCTTTGCAAAGACATTGCAATGGCAAAATGTATTCCACACAGTCCATGACACTAGCTTGATTAGAGCAGGCAGAAACAATGACCTTATAGTAGAGATCACAAAGTCCTGCTTAGTTTACCTGATCATTTGAAGTCAAACGGCAGAGAAAAATTGTCAAAATACTAACATATCTATGGCACAAATACAGCAATGCTCACACTTTCCAGAAAACTCAGTCAATGAACCAGCTGGAATTCGCTTGCCTGCTTTTTATGATCTGGCAGGAGTCTCTAGCAGTAATGCAAGAGTGGATCCTACCCCTTGGGGTTCCACCAACAATATAGAAGGAACACAGTAGAACATGATTATCCACATAGAAACAATAGATAAGATAAAACTGCCAGGGAATACATAATTAAACAAAAGTAAATATTAACTGTAATGAATTAATCAAAAAGAAAAAGAAATACACGTACATAAAAAAATTAAACATAAGCTAGGGGAAAAACTTTGGTTTAAACATAACAGACTTGTTATTTTTTAAAATTTGATTCTCTATAACAAAGAAAAAGGAGAGACACCATTATGTTCACATTGATCAAAGTTCTAACAGATAGTGTAGTAGGGCCTGCTTGTACAGAAAATGACACGAAATACTACATTCTCAGCAACAGCTACCACAGCAGTGTGACATGCTTTCTGTGCTTGCAATATATGACAGAGGTACAATACCAGAAAGCAAACATTAAAGATATGCATAAACATTGTACGAATTAAGAGTCCAAGACATCATAAAGGTTTGGGGCAGCCACCTGTATATTGTTTTTCCCAGCTGCAAAAGGGTTTTTAAATCAGAAGCATGATGTGCATATCACAGAGTCCAAAACAGAACTGACTATAGTAGCCCAAGATGGAGGCTTTAAAGGTCTGGAGAGGAACTGATGTCATCAAAGGGGCCGGAACCAGAAGTGACGTCAGCAAAGGGGCCGGCTTCGGACGTGACGTCATCAAAGGGACCGGCTTCAGAAGTGACGTCATCAAAGGGGCCGGCTTCGGAAGTGACGTCATCAAAGGGGCCCATTTCGGAAGTGACGTCAGCAAAGGGACCGGCTTCAGAAGTGACGTCATCAAAGGGACCGGCTTCAGAAGTGACGTCATCAAAGGGGCCGGCTTCGGACGTGACGTCATCAAAGGGACCGGCTTCAGAAGTGACGTCAGCAAAGGGGCCGGCCTCGGAAGTGACGTCAGCAAAGGGGCCCGTTTCGGAAGTGACGTCAGCAAAGGGGCCCGTTTCGGAAGTGACGTCAGCAAAGGGGCAGGTTTCAGAAGTGACGTCAACAAAGGGGCAGGTTTCAGAAGGGACGTCAACAAAGGGGCAGGCTTCAGAAGGGACGTCTTCTGAGTTGGAACCTTGCAGGATTTCCCGGGAAAAGTCTGTAGGGAACTGAGAAAGACAGTCGGCGCACTCCGCCGCCCTCTGGTCGGATGTTTTATTACACTTACTCAGACCCTTTCGCTGCCTCCTACTCACACGTGTGATAACATAAAGAAAAGATTAAATGGAAAGAAAATGTTTCAAAATGGTGCCAGATCCTGATATAAATAATGAAAAATGAAAAAAAAGATCAAAGAATAAATCAATCACTAATTCCAAAGGATAAATTAGTCATTTATTTTATCCATGCCAGAGACTTTTATTAGTAAGACTCTAGTTAAAGGTATAAATTGGAAAGCAATTATGCAATATAACACAATATTTCAGACCTGCTAAATCATCATCAGTGTTTTTAGTCGACTCTTGGCGGTGATCACATCCGACCTTCTTCTGATGCAAGGAATCTTGGTGTCCTTTTTGATTCCTCCCTTTCTTATTTCGCCCACATAAATCACATTAAGAAACTTTCCTCCGTAGCATATCCAGTGTTCGCTCCTTCCTCTCCTTTTCTAACACTGAGAAACTTGTCCCTGCTTTTATCACATCCCGCACCGATTATTGTAACTCGCTGCTGGCAGGTGCCCCTTCTAATCTTATATATCAGTTCCAGTTGATTCAAAACTCGGCTGCAAGAGTCCTTACTCGAACCAGCAGCAGCGAGCACATCACACCCATCCAGCTCTGTCTTCACTGGCTCCCTGTGTCTTACAGAATCGAATATAAAATTCTGCTAATAACCTACAAAGCTTTAAATGGCCTCGCACCAAACTACATCAGTGACCTTCTCCATCACTATGTGCCTCTGATTCTGGCCATCTTGTTGTGCCCCACACTAATCTACACTCCATGGGTGACAGCAGGGCCTTCAGCTGTATAGCGCCCAGACTCTGGAATGACCTACCGAAATTAATCAGGTCAGCTGACTTCATGAATTCTTTTAAAAAAACAACTCAAAATTCATCTGTTCAGGAAGACTTTTAACTTAACTTAACATTCTGCCCTTTCTTTCAGTTTACCTCTCTGTCCAGGTGCTCAGGATAATTTGTGTATCTGTTATATCACAAAGGAGGTTATTTGTTAGGTTTTTCTTTTAGTATTGAATTTAGTATTTTACTCTGGTTTATTGTCCTTTATTATATTTAATGCTTTGTTATCTGTTTCATTGTTCTATTCAGGAAAATATTTGTTTCCAATGTTACATATACCCTGCTGTTTTTTCTAAGACTCTGTGAAGCTCTTTGAGCATGGGAAAGGCGCTATATAAATAAAATGTATTATTATTAATATTGTTAGTAGTAGTAGCTATTCAGGCAGCATTCTGTACATGGTAGGAGCTAACCCAGGATAGGGCAGTACTCCATCACAGGTCGAATGGAGACTTGCCAGTTATCCTCTTTGATATGGTTGAGGAAAACCTGCACAGACAGCAACCCAGGACCCTGGACTTGTGAAGCAGCAGTGCCAGCCACTGTGCCAACTAAGTTGTAATCTATATATATATATAATTCATTAAGGGCACGCAAGACACTGAGCGCAAGCAAGACAGAGCCCTGCCCGCCAACTATAAGACCATGGGATATGCTCGACAGAGCCCCGCCCGCAAACTCTAACCCTCCTACCGCGTCATGGGATACGCACGACGGAGCCCTGCCCGCCAACTATAAGACCATGGGATACGCTCAACAGAGCCACTCACGCCAACTGTAACCGTCATCCCGAGTCCAGCATCATTCTCGAGGCACGCAACAACTCACCAAACACAGCCTCAGTCGCTTTCTTCTGTGCAAAAGTCCACATGCACCTCTGAGCCACGTTGACTTTAAACCGCACGCAAGACAGAGAGCCACGATTGCCAACTCACAGAGCCCCGCCCACCAACTCTAAGACCATGGGATACGCACACATTTAGCGTATAAATGAATATAAATAAACGATATAATATATACATATAAACGATTCGCCAAAATCTGTTGTATGTAAACGATACTGTTTAAAACGTTTTTTTCATCAGAAAACCCAGTTTCCACGTCTACCTGTATTAGTTTAAATGGCACTTTTACCACCCGCAATAGGGCGGACGCGCTGACTTATCGTGTCGACTGGGCAACACAGTGAATGCGGCGTCAATCTATATATGTCTATGTTTTCCGTAGCCTGCTACAGGAAGGTACTCTCTCGACCATTGGCATTGGTTTCGCTCCTTGCTATTTTCGTTATACTGTGACGGTGGTTTCCTGAGCATTTGTCATACTTAATTCCTTCCGTTCCTATTCTTACACCGCTGTATGCTACGGTGGGCTTCAGCTAGTATACTATATTGAGAGAACCTTCCTGGGACACTACTAGGGAGGTCAGAGCAGTTGCTTCTGCTCAAACAGATAAGATAACAAGGTAAAGAGTTGTGAATTGGTCAGATAACATGGACTATAATATTCAGTCTGAAAATACTCTTCCAGGAGCAAAGAAATTGTTTTATACTTCAGCTCTATCAGGGAAGAAAAGTAAACAGCTATGACTTAGACAGTTCTTAGGCTGAATTTTTAAAATCATAAAAAGGGATCAGAAATGTTACCCATTGGTTTTCACTCTTCTTGATCTTTCAAACCAGGCAGAAATAGTCAAACTTATTTTGGAAAGGCTTTCTTATGTTTGCCAGAGCTGTTTCAGTTTTGAGTACTTCTAGTTAGTTACTTCTGATAATACCATATAAGCTGAATAGAAATTAAAGCAAGAATGTATGTGCTTTAATATCTTTGTTTTAAATAAAAAACACATGGAATGGGGCCATAATGATTATATATGCCAGTCTGGTATATAAAGGATGAAAAATGTGTCACCATCACACAAAAAACATAATTACATGTCCACCATTGAAAAAGTTTATGGCTACGAATATTTCCAATGAGACTAAGAATCCTATCCAACCCAGATCTAAGTCAATAAGAAGAGAAAGATAATACAATGAGATATAATAAAATCCTTTTTACTGGATCCATGGGGCTGTTTAGATCAAAAGTGGAAAAATATGCAGGTACAAAAAAAGATCCTCCAACGTGTATATGACATAGAGTGGGCTGGAAATGGTAACTGGCCCTCCAAACAGTAAAAGCCAAACTGATATATTACTTTAGCTTCATGTTGTTATTCGTTTTAGAAAATTAAAAACGGTGTCCGCAGGATCTTGAGCTGTCCCCTCTTGTGTGTAATTTGATTGCTCATAAGCTTATTTCAGAATTACAGCTGCACCCGTTGCAGAGTCAAGAAGCGAGTCATGGAGTCAAGCCGAATACAACACGTTCTATTTAGGAGCTTCACAAGTTCCAGATGTCCTGGCAGATTGATGGTGACAGCAGTCAGACAGAATTCATGTCGCTGTGGTCCATACGTCAGAGTAGATCCTGCCTGCTGTAGCCTGAACAAGGTAAAAATCACCTTAAATTGTTTTATGGGATGCATATGGTTAAAAAGGCATAAATTGCAAGCTCTGGCGTCTTCTCCTTGATCCTCCTGGCTATTTATAGGCCTGTCAGATCTGACATTGCTCCAGAGCGCCGTGCGTTTCCCTGTGTGCGCCAGAGACAACGCCACCACTGGCACTTGTCAAAAGAATTAAACCCCTCTCAAGCATGTTTACAGCTCAGCACTTGTCAGCGTTCTCCCCTGAGCTTCATGGCTCGCTGGATTTTCTTTTTCTCATAAGGCACTCCATAACGCAGCATTTCTTTTTTTTTATCGCATTTCTCACACTTGCAGGTGCAGGAAAGAGAGGGGAAAAAAAACAGCTTCTTGTGCCCAGCTGTCAGGAGGCTTGGCTGCCGATGCCAACTCCGTGAGGACTGCAGTGGAGGCCTTGCAGAGGCACTGGTACCTCTCAATCAGCCTTGAAAGTTATTTAAAGGCCAAAACCATTAAAAATCTTAACCCAGCATCAATCTAATTTATTCAACTTATATAATAATTCTATTCAAAAAATGAGAATTCCAAAAAGATGTCAAAATCCAACATTACAGAGTCAATAAAGACCAAAAGAAATAGTTAGCAGTAACTAACTACAAAAGCGAACGTCCACAAAATAAAATTCAAAATCATAAGCATTAAAAACAAAATCAAGAAAACAAAAAAATCAAAAAAGCAAAAATGATTAAAAGACTGTAAACTTTACAAAAAACGAGGCACAAAAGGAAGCAAGGAACGCAACAAAGCGCACTAAAACTACAGGAAAGTGACTGTGGCTGCAGGCGGTTCATAGCGGACTCTCCGGTAACCACAGGCTGAATTAATGTAGTGCCCGAGAGTCCTACCTGGAAAAGGTTAGGTTAAGGGATTAGGAATATAAGCACAACATAGTACAAATGGAGACAAATCAAAAGCAAATGAGTGAGAAAAAAACAGCAAAAACAAAGAAAAATATTATGAAAGACAAAAGTACTGGTTAGGAGAAACCCCAGAAAAAGGGCATGTCATCAATATGGACAAACTGCATTTGAAAAGTGACAAGTGTCAAGCAAATTAGAAGCCTAATGGGTGCAAATGACCGGGTGATAATCACTGGGTGTAGCAGTGTACACACTCTCACCCCCGAGTGTAGATATGTCCAGTTGCATATTGCCGACTGGTTATCATTAATCCCTAAGGACACAGTGGTATGACTACAGTCATTGCCATTTTGTTGTTATTAGTCTCTATGACCTTCACATTTGACAATGTCAATTGCTAAGTACAAAGAAGTTTAACTTTGGAATACTGTATTACACACACATCATCATTTATAAAAGGAACAAAATATTGTGAGACAGACAGTTCTAACAAAGTTCTGATATAACTATTCCCTATAAAAGATGTTTTTCATTTATATAACTAAATGACTGATTTTGCAGTTGATGGATAGATAGATTGAATGAATGAGTGACTCATTCGAATGGTGCCATAGCATGTGGACCACAAAATGCATATGTCTCTGTTATGTGCCATTTGGTATGGGATTCATAAAAGCAGCGTTAATGTATGTGATGCGCCATCTGTTGGAATGACAAAGACATAGCAACCAGATGTACACATAGGCACCTTTTTATTAAGGTGGATTGATTGCTTAAAATTTTGATATTGTGGTTATTAGAATTACTCAGTTACATTTATGATTTAAATCATCCATTTTTTGATTGAGCCTTGTTATGGATTGGTTCCTGCCCTGCATATAATGCTTCTGGGATAGATTCCAGCCCCAACAACTCTATCTAATGGAATAAAATGTTTGGAAAATTAAGTGAATGTTTTTATTCAGTGGTTAATGGTGTGCCTTTTTGACTGAGTCAATATTTAATGATGTCATCCTAGATAGTGGGCGGCATGGTGGCGCAGTGGGTAGAGCTACTACCTCACAGTAAGGTGACCTGGGTTCGCTTCCCGGGTCCTCCCTGTGTGGAGTTTGCGTGTTCTCTCCGTGTCTGCATGCTCCGGTTTCCTCCCACAGTTCAAAGACATGCAGGTTAGGTGAATTGGCGATCCTAAATTGTCCCTAGTGTGTGCTCTGCGGTGGGCTGGCGCCCTGCCCGGGGTTTGTTTCCTGCCTTGCGCCCTATGTTGGCTGGGATTGGCTCCGGCAGACCCCCGTGACCCTCTAGTTAGGATATAGCGGGTTGGATAATGGATGGATGGATACTAGATAGCTCTTTCTTACTCGATTGATGACTGATACTGTGACTGATTGAGTTGATAATTGATTTTGTGACTACTGAGTGGCTTATTTTATTTTATTTAAATAGTTACATTTTCACTTTGTCAATTGAATGATTGGTCTTATTTATCAAATGAGTTGTCAATATATTTGTTGGTAAAAGAGTGGTTTCCTTATATACTGAGGTAGACATGTGAATTTTGACATTGGAGCAGAAGGCAGCAGAAGTCTTTTAGGAGGATGGCCAAGTTAAAAAACTAGAGTGGCACACGGTGTTACTGTAGGGTGAGCTTGGAAAGACATTTCACTCCTCCCTTGTACTGTGCATTTGTGTGTTTCCCACCTTTAAAAATAATCCGCACTTCTGATCGAGCCCTTGTTGATTGCTTCTTGGCTAGAGCTAGGACACGCTGCTGGTCTTGTTCTCTTTACAGCTTCAAAATGTCATTGATTGGATTAAGACCATGCTTTAGGGGTTTAGATGATAGGAACCTGCTTATCCTCAGAAAAGAGTGAGAACTTTTAGGATGAAACAAAATTAACAATGGTAAACAAAGCAAAAGATCTGGTGTAAAGTACATTGAAGATCAAAGCACAATTTAAGACTAAGCGATGATCCTTCTGTGTTCTCTCCTTTTATGTCATTTAAAAATCAATACACCATAAGTCATCAGAAAAATTGCTGTTTCACAGTGATACACAATGGTGCACTAAATGTAAGGGATTCATCCATGCCTAGAAAAAAACAAAACATTCTTGATCATGCCTGTAACACAGTGATTAAATAGGATTGTGAATAAATCTCAGTTGTGACCACCATTCTAAAGTTAGGGGTAACCCTTAATCAGAGGAAAATCAGGCTTGATCTTCCCAAAGTGGGTGGCCATGACGCCCTAACACTTCTGGAGGTCTTATAGGGCTGGGCCTCCAATACTGCTTTCTCCTCTGCTCATTCCCTAAAAGAGGTTGCATGGCCTGACCACTACAAATCAAGGACAGTTTGCTGACCCATGTCGGTTAAAAGACAGATGACTAAACTTATGCCAGTCCTACCTAATCTATTTTTTCTATTTTATTGATTTTATTAAAATCACACAACATTCCGTTAAAATAAATCAATTTTTACAAACATAAGATCGGAAACAAATCAACCTTCCCAAGCTCTTTCTTGAGTGGATAACCTGGCTACAGCATCCCAGCTACCATCAGTCCATAGATCTATTGGTTCCTCATGTCATTCTTGATACGCCTGGGTCACCTGCCCCCTAACGGTCTATAAGAACATCAATATTTCCTGCCAGGTTACAGTATATGACGTTAAACTGCATCTGGCTCTGCAAGAGTTCCTCCAACTTGCAGGGACAACTTGGGGGATGGTGGTAGGATTCGCACTCCAGCCACAGTAAAAACTTCTCGTAACTCTGAAACGTCAAACAAGACTCCTTTCTGCTCTCTGCGGGAATAGCTGTGCTGTATTATGAAGAAGATAAGGGAAAGCCCTCAGGTCTCATCCCTGGAAGAGTCTAAACCACCGGAGAGCCAGTGGGGTCAGGCCTGTTGGGGATCGGAACTGTCATGGTGCGGAGGCGTTGTCTGCTGCACAACAGTGCTCAGGTCCCAATTTGAGGAGGCCCTCAATGTCTCTCTGGCATGTTGATGATCTTCCTCTGCTGTCAGAGGAGCTTCGTAAAATCTGCATTTCAGTGGTGGCACACTCTCTGTGCAGACCTGGGACTGGTCAGATCTCTGTAGGTGGCTACAGGTTTGGTTTGATCGCTCTGATGGCTGTCATACTCAGGGAGCAGCTGTTGCTGTGGCGGATTGGCATCTTCCGATGGTGTCCGATGTCACTCCTTTCAATGAGTGTATTATGAAATTCAGATTAAAGCACTCTCTGGGTGCCTTGTCTGTTGTCTCATTGTATGGTCTGACTGTGGTGAGTGATGTCTTGTTGTGGAAGACATTTGCAACTGAACTCGATGGTTGATGGTTACCCTTGAGGTGATTCTCCTTCGGTCATGAGTGACTTCAGTGTGACCACTGGCACTGACAGGGATGGCTATGAGGATTGTGTTGGTCCCCATGGGTCTGGTGACCGTGGTGAAAGTGGCTTTCTTGACTTTGCAAAAAGTCAGGGGCTGCTGGTCGCTTGATCCTGGTTCCAGTGCCCTGAGCTGCATCATTGGACTTTGCACTCCAATATTGGTGGTGCCGTGAAGGAGATCGATCATATCCTCGTGGGCAGAAACTGGAGGCTCCTACAGAAGAGCCCAATTTGTGAATTCTGACCACAGACTTGTTGCTACTCTGAAGATCCAGCTTAGGTCCAGTAGGCTACCACCTACTAGGAGAATGAGACTGGACCTGGCCAGACACAAAGATCAGGCTGTTTCTTGTGAGGAATTTGCAGACATAGGTGCGACTGCCAATCCTAATGTGATGTGGGAGACCTTCTGTGACAAGACCCTGTAAGTTGTGTTGGTGTTGCCGGTGTTCCCAGAAGGATGTATTTCATATTGCAGGGCACCCTAAATATCATCAAGAGGAGTTGCAGCACACAGCTTGATGGCAACTTTGGTCTGTACTGGGAACTGAGAAGGACGGCTGCGAGGGCTCTGAGGGCAGATAAGGAAGAGTTTGATAGAGGAGTCTGTGAGCAACTAACACACCGTCTATTGTCTAGTGACCCATAGCCTGCTTACAGAGGAATCAAAGCATTACGCACATCTGATTCTGTTCCTCGTAGAGTCACAGTGAGAGCAGGTGATGGAAAGCTGATCCTTCGGCTAGGATGTTGGACATCTCTGGGTCCATGGTTATTGAGGCCGTTCTTCCAATTAGCTGTTAACCATCCAGTTTCACTGAGCTTGCACAGGTGGTGTTCCAGCTGAGGGTGGGGAAGCCTGCAGGGATCTGTGGTGTCTGGGGTGAACTTCTGCAGGCTGGTGGTAAGGCTGTCCTCCTGGCATTGCAAGCAATCTTTGCTTCCATTTAGGAGACGGGCATCATAACACTGCTCTCTGTGATGGGTAAAGTCCTTGCTAGGATCATCCTCAATACAATCTATGTTTACTTCCTCACCTACCTGCAACTGGAGTAGTCTGGTTTTATGCCTAAGAAGTCTACCATCGACTGCATCCCGGCACTGAGGGATCTCATGAAGCACATACTGTATGTGAATATCGGAAGAATTTCTTTGCTGTGTTTGCTGATTTTCGTAAAGCGTTCAACACTGTTGACCAAGCTGTCCTGTGTGACATTATGAGACTTTGTGGGATCTCCCAAAGTTTCTGGATTTCATGGCTGGCCTGTACACTGGTACTGAGTGCTGAGCAGAGTGGAGGCAGAATCTCTGCTTTTTTTCCCAGTTGATTCTGGGAATAGGGGTGGCACGGTGGTGCAGTGGGTAGCGCTGCTGCCTCGCAGTTAGGAGACCTGGGTTCGCATCCCGGGTCCTCCCTGCATGGAGTTTGCATGTTCTCCCCGTGTCTGCATGGGTTTCCTCCGGGTACTCTGGTTTCCTCCCACAGTCCAAAGACATGCAGGTTAGGTGGATTGGCGATTCTAAATTGTCCCTAGTGTGTGCTTGGTGTGTGTGTCTGTTCACGTCCTGCGGTGGGCTGGCGCCCTGCCTGGGGTTTGTTTCCTGCCTTGCACCCTG
This sequence comes from Polypterus bichir lapradei, assembly GCA_026402145.1. Taxonomy (NCBI): domain Eukaryota; kingdom Metazoa; phylum Chordata; class Cladistia; order Polypteriformes; family Polypteridae; genus Polypterus; species Polypterus bichir. The sequence goes on from JANRMT010062827.1 coordinate 19,315,692, forward strand.
TGTTGGCTGGGATTGGCTCCAGTATTTAGGATATAGCAGGTTGAAAAATGGATGGATTCTGGGACTAAGTGAGGAGTCTGAGTGTCTGGGCCTGCGACTGTCCTGATAAAAACCAACATCAGGCCTTTAATGACCTCTTAGGTACGGCCATCAGCAGTGTGTCTGTCTGCGGAGAGAGTGTCAACTTCATTGAGTGGTCTACTTACCTCAGCAGTGACATTCATGTCTCTGGTTACTCTTCCTATGAAGTCAGTAGACGGATTGGGAGAGCATAGGGGGATCATGAGGTTGCTGGAAAGGGGTGCCTGATGCTCCCAATATTTCTGGAAAAGGATGAAGGTCCAAGTCTTTATAGAGTCCTGGTGCTCCCTGTTTTGCTATATGGTTGTGACACATAGATGCTATCCAGTAACCTGAGATGAAGACTGGACTCCTTTGGTACTGTGCCTCTTTGGAGAATCCTTGGGTACCGCTGGTTTGACTTTGTGTCGAATGAGTGGTTGCTCATGGAGTCCCAAATGAGGCACATTACCTGCATTGTCAGGGAGTGTCAGTTACAACACTACAGCCATATGACACAATTTTCTGAGGGTGATCTGGCTTGCAGGATCCTCGTTGCTGAGGACCCAAGCGGCTGGACCAGGCCAAGGGGACACCCACGTAACACCTGGATGTGGCAGATAGATGGTCATTTATGTAAGGGTGGGACTGGACTGTGTGTCTGCCTGGGGGGGTTGCCAACCGGGACCCCAAGTTGTTTTGTTGTGTGGTTGGTGCAGTAATGTGCTCTACCAGTGCTGTTCCCCAATTTGGCCCTTGCCTGACCCGTTACAATGCTCACTCTGCTTCCCCTAGAAGCCCCTGCCAGCCCACACTGGCATACGTGGTGTTTTATCTTGGTAGAGTATTATATTGCTCTACTTTCCCCTTTGTATTATTAAGATGTAGCCTCTGTCAAAATGCCTCAAATCTCACAGACTTACCACTGTTTATAAGGTATTATAGTATATAACTTCTCCCCACCTTCCCTTCTATATCTATAACCTCAGGCAGTTAGGTATAGTAAAAGACAAGCAGGAGTTAAATTACAATTTAAACAATGTATTATTGGTAATATTCATAGATAATTACAATATGCATAGTACATTTGAATATTGGCAACCATACAACCTGATAAATGCTGATGTGTAGTTTCAGTCGGCACACAGACTTGTTAGTTACTTAAAATGTCTCTAGTTAAGGCATCATTTGTGGTCAGCTCGCCGCATGCCGTTTCAATATGGCTGCCAAGCTGTGCTCTTCTTTGTGTTGTCCTTTCAGTTCATGGATCAGTTTGGTAAGAGAGAGAGATGCTCCTTTATCAGATGTTAGTAAGAGAGAGAGAGTGTGAGGGAGTGAGCAAATTTATAGACGTTCTGTCCAACCCCTAGAGCCAATAGGACGTCATGGTACTTAAAGGCTTCTGTTACAAGCCAATTCCAAACGGCCATACTTCAGACCAATGGGGAAACCTGCCATCCCTCCCAAAACCATTTGTTGAGGTAAAGCTTGGCAGTTAGGCAACCTGGCTTTGTGTGGGGGATGAGAGAGAGACTCTAGCAGAGAAACATTTGTTTCAAGCAACTTCCCCCAACTGTCGTAAAATTCACTTTCCTGACTTAGTTTTGCCTAAATTACAAATAAAGACATACAAAATATTTATCAACTGATATGCAAAATCTTACATCACAACAGGTGGTACTCTCTTTCTTTGTCTTGGAGGTCTGTCTTCGGACTTTGCCCTGCCATGGGAAATCCTGGTGGTGTTCTTAACACATTGCCAGACTCTTTATTTTAAAAAAAAAAAACAAATAACTCCAGAGGTTAAACATTTTAGGAGCTTCACATACAGCAGGGAACACCTGTTAGGGGAAAAGATGAGACTTTTAGTCTCTTTTAGTATGAAATGTTCTCCATCATTTAGTAAGTATGTGTTTGGTGTCATTTGATTGATGGAGACTGTAATGTTTTCTTGATCATGAAAGGGCACAGCTGTGTAATATTGTAGACGTAAATAGATAAAATGAGAAAATCCAGGTAATTTTTGTTTTGAAGCATGCATATTTGTGTATAAAAAATATTAAATTTCATTATATTTTTATTTGTAAATGATTATGGTTGTATCAGTGGCATACGTTCTTATGCTTTATTTTATTAGAAGGAGCTATAAAAATGAGACAGTAAGATTTCTTCATGTAAATCAGTAACATCACTGATTATTTTTTTTTATTTTACTAATATGTATGTTGTTTTATGTATTGTATATTTGCTTTGTGTTTTATAGGTAAGACTTTGTGATAACACTGAAACAGCGTTGTTTAGACATTTTTTGTATTTTTTTTAACAAAGTGGTGTATGAGTGTGATGGTTTAATTTTCCTTTACATGAGGCGATCTGACTGATCCTAAAAACCTGAGACCCATTATCTTAGTGTGTGTCCTGCGGTAATTAAAAAGAAGCAAATCGTGCAAGACAAAGTTGTGCAAAACATATTAAATTCATGGGCAACATGGTAGTGCAGTGGCTGTCAATACATCTATAGTGTTACACACAGACAAAAGTGTTCTTTTATTGTCATGTAGATACCACTAAATATATCCATCCATCCATTATCCAACCCGCTAAATCCCAACTACAGGGTCACGGGGGGTCTGCTGGAGCCAATCCCAGACCACACAGGGGGCGCCAGCCCACTGCAGCCACTAAATACATACATAGTATTATACCTGAATACCTATATAGCTTTATAAACAGACAGACAGAGCGACAGGCAGAAATAAAAAATAAATAAAAATAAATAAAAAATATATGAAAAAAAAGATTTTTAAATGACACAATTTTATTCAAAAATGCACTAGAATGTAAAAAAATTTTTTTTTCTTGTACTAAGATTTTGTTGGTGATATGTGACTAAAAATAAAATGGTAGGGCGCCCATAAAAGAATGAATTAAATTCAATTAAAATGCACAGATTTGTTAAAGTGGAATTTCTAACCTGCTTAGCTATGGAAAGAAAATGACACATCATATTAAAGTTGATCAATGAATATCGGATAATGATTATAATTGGAGATATTTTCAAATTGAAAGAGTTATTTAAGGAATCTCTAGCCACCCTAATGCCACACATTACAAAAACCATGACTTGGGTGGGAAGGTGATTTGACAGAAATGACATTAGCGACAGAGTGGAATCGAACGTACGATCTTAAAGTGAAACGTAACATTCATTCCTTTACATTTCTCATTTCAGAAAATCCTTCAGAAACCTTAGATACGTGTGAAGTCCTGGAAATGCCAGTCAGTCAGTCATTTTCCAACCTGCTATATCCTAACTACAGGGTCATGGGGATCTGCTGGAGCCAATCCCAGCCAACACAGGGCACAAGGCAGGAAACAAACCCCGGGCAGGGCGTCAGCGCACCGTAAGATACACACACACACCAAGCGCACACTAGGGACAATTTAGGATCACCTAACCTGTATGTCTTTGGACTGTGGGAGGAAACAGGAGCACCCGGAGGAAATCCACACAGACACGGAGAGAACATGCAAACTCCAAGCAAGGAGGACCCGGGAAGTGAACCTAGGTCTCCTTACTGTCAGGCAACAATGCTACCCACTGTGCCACCATGCTGCCTGTCCTGGAAATGTGCATTTGTCTATTGGAGAATCGAACCTTCAATGTTTCTTAAAAAAGCCAAACACTTTATCCACTGAGCCAATATCACCAAATCACCAATTTTGCCAAATACATGCTTCCTACATTGATCTCAAACCTTCGACCATTTAATTGAATGTCCATCACGCTAACCACTTGATCAATGCTGCTTAACTGTCATATTGAAGTAATTTGAGAAAACTTCAATATCAATTAATCAAAATGATTTCCATCCATTATCCAACCCGCTATATCCTAACTACAGGGTCACGGGGGGTCTGCTGGAGCCAATCCCCACCAACACAGGGCGCAAGGCAGGAAACAAACCCCGGGCAGGGCACCAGCACACCGCAGGGCACACACACACACACCAAGCACAATGTAGGATCGCCAATGCACCTAACCTGCATGTCTTTGGACTGTGGGAGGAAACCCACGCAGACACGGGGAGAACATGCAAACTCCACGAAGGGAGGACCCGGGAAGCGAACCAGGGTCTCCTAACTGCGAGGCAGCAGCGCTACCCACTGCGCCACCTTGCCGCCCTCAAAATTATTTTTATATATTAATTTATCTACATTGGTCTTGAACCATGGACCTTTTGATTGAAAGTCCAACACACTAACCACCTGACCAACGTAACTCATTTTTCATATATAAATGTGTTTTGGCTAAAAGCACTATATGTATATACTGTAGATATATGTATATATGTGTAATCGCTGAAAGTATAAAATAAGGAAATGACTAATGTACAGATCCCAAGTGAAAACTGATGAAATATTGCATTGTCACCGGAGATCAGCATGCAGGCAAAGTTTGAAGGAAATCGGTTCAGTAAAAATGGGTAAAAAATTGATTGTAAAATTTGACCCAGACAAACAGAGAGGGCAAGTTGAATAAAATCGAGTAAAAACATGGAGGAGGTGGAGGTGAAATCAGGAATAGGCTTTAGATATGAATATTGGGAAAACTCAAAATATCAATTATCAGGTAGAAAATACCGGAACAAAAATCATAGTCAAAAAAGACCAGCAAAAAGTCTTGGCACTAGCTTGTTTTAATTACCACTAATTATCTACGAATGGAAATATTTTGAATTTGCAGCAAATCCAATACTTGCGTGGCAGAATCTGTGTGCCCCCAACTTATATAGGTGGGATAAAATTACATAATGTCCCATGAATGGCAATGGATGTAGCAACCATGAACATTCCCAGAGTAACGATAATGCATTTGAAAATTCTCAAAAACAAACTATTGCTGTCAACAGTGGGGATCTCAGACCCCAAACTCCAGACACAAATACACGAGGCACAAGATTCAAATGACAATTTATTTTATCACAGGCCCGGCAGTGTCCAGAGTTTGTTCCCTCATTGCACTCCATACTAGCTGGGATAGGGTCCTGCTCCCTCCGCACCCCTGTTCAGGACTAAGCGGGTTAGGCAGTGACTGACTGACCTTATCACAGTTTTTTTTTCTCTTCTTCTTCACAAGCACAATTCTTTTTTTCTTTTCCCCTCCACTCTTTCCCAGGCAAGCGTTTTCCTTGTCCTCGCCTAACTCCAACTCGCTTGGCTGAGGAAGAGCAGCTTCCTTTATGCCAGACCCAGGATCACTTCTGGTGCCACTATATTGCACCCAGGAAGCACTTCCAGGTCTGGCAGAACCTCCTTAAAAACTAGGAATCCATGAAGTAACCCCTGGTGCATCCTAAGATACCCATCGGGACTCAAATTGCCATGCTGCCCAGCGGATGTGCACATGTGAGATCCACTGGGGAGATGTTGCCACCTATTATATTGGAGGAGACATCCATCCTGGCTAAGATACCAGCCAACCTGTGTCCTCTATGCAAACACAAAAGGTAAACTTTCAGATAGTAGCACACCTACAGTGGTACAGAGAGACACCTTGGCATCCACATTGGTACCAAGATACCTGCTCCTGAACTCTACTTCAAATCGGTGTCTACTTCTTTGTGTTTTTCGTTTTTTTTTTTTTGGAAAACATTTTTAATTGATTTTAATAAATCCCCATTCAGAGAAGACTGAGAGAAGAAACAGACAGAGAGAGAAAGAGGAGCACTTTTCTGATGCCATGATGCCCAACATAAAAGCCTGATTAAAACAAAACAAATGGTTCTTCGTAAGTTTGACTCCTTTAAGAGATGATCTAATGGAAGAAGAAGAGAAATTAAACTGAACAGCTGAAAGTTCTAATAGGGTGAAGTTGTAAAATAAATTGCAGGTCTTGTTCAGAAAGCGGACGCCACTTGAGACGGCCTTCCCCTCGCCCAAACACTAACCCTAAGTTCAAATAAATAGGTCCCTGATGTTAAGTCACTATTTTAGGGCTAAAATGATAACAGAAATATGAATCCTACTTATATACCTAATGTTAATTATTGTGAAACAGCCAAGTGGCGTCCGCTTTCGGAACAAGAGCCTAAATTGCTACTGGCAAAGTGACCCTTACTCTTAACGCCTCCTAAAAGTCAAATGCTCATATTTCAGAGTGTCTTATTCTTTTTCACTAGGAAAGCGTGAAGGGAATTTTCCTTAACAGGTTAAAGTGCAGTACAGGATATCCAAGAGACGGCTGCTTTGCCTATCAGTTCCACCATCCCTGAAGCAGCATTTTTACGAGAATTAGGGGGGAAAAAAGTCAAGTGCATCCTCTACTGTCAGCAGCATTAAGAAATAAAACAGAAATCGGGGGGGGGGGGGGGTTAGCTGTATTCATGACGACGTGAGGCTAAAGAGTGCTGCTGGCAAAGTTTAGAAACTAATCTGTGTGTTCTCTCCTAATGTTATCCCATTACAATCCTTACGACTTTCACTCAGAGCTTTCTATCTGATCGCCATGGCTGTGTGAGATGGCAGCGGATAATGAACTGCTAATTCTTTAATTGTGAACGGAATTAAAGCGGGCTAAATTGAAAACCAAATGCATTACTTTGCAATTACCCATGTGGCTGCCATTTCCAGTAGTGCTGAGCCTGTACAGAAATACCAATTGTAAGAGTAAATAAACCTTGACAAAAAGCAGAGTGCCATTTGATGTAATTAGATGCATTAGCTTTATTGTAGCTTGAAGGCACTAGAATTAGATGGACCTACTAGAAGATGAAGCATTTGGAAGTTAATCGTTTTCCAGCTCTTTCTTTATTTTTTCCGTGCCACAGTAACCTTATCATCGCATCTCTCTGCCTGTTCAATTCTAGTGCACATCTGTCTTTTTCTTAGTCCTCAAATTAGGCTTATTAGGTAATGGCTTTCAGCTCATAACCATCCACACACTGCTACCTGTAAGGTAAAACCAATCCATTTTTTAAATTTAGATGAGGTAAATTGGATAGCATATTTATATTAAAGTAATTCTGGGGTCAGAGGTCTGAGGAGATTAGTTATACTGAAAGAGAATGCAATTTGAAGCAACAACCAGTTACAATCCATTATGGCTCAGAAATAATTAGCATAATAATTATTATCATATCATTATTACACTTATTTATACATGCACACATAAAGATTTATATGCAAACTGGTGGATATCAAAAGCGTGCACTCTTAATGAAATGTCAGATTTTGTTAGTGTTAAGGCTGAACTCAAGACACATTATGTTAGACATTTTTTTTTCTTCTTTATTAACCAATGATATTTGACTGAAAAAATCATTTTTAAGAAAAAATATTTAAAAATGCAACCCTTGAATACCTTGTTGGCCTGAATGTACGGACCATCTGAATAGTATCTTGTGAGTTTTTGGATCGGCCTGTCTATTCACAGTTTCCCTTGCAGAAGGGTTGAGGCTCAGTCAAGTTGTGGCGGAGAGACCCCCTGGTGTACAGCACCCTCTTTCGGCCAGTCTACAGATTACACTGGGTAACAAAATGTCACCTCTTTGTCACACATATTTGAATCTTACAGTATTTTTCGTGTTGAATTGAATTAAGCAATCAGACATCATCTTGGAAGGATTTTAAGTGACATAAGATTAAAATTTTAAATAAATGTATATTTATACTTTATATACATGCTGGCAACATCTCACCTAAAAGGAAGTGTACGCTGCCTCAGAAATATCCCTCTCAACGGCCGGGTCCAGCGGCTGTCAGCAAACATACTGTACTTGGACTCCTCTTGCCAGAAATATCCTAATGAAACACTTGCTGGGCTCACCACTGACCGCTCTGAGATTTCCAGAGAAACATTCCAGATGAGAATCCATGAAATGAATTGTTAAGGATTTACACACATAGATGTGTGCATTTATCTGATCACCAATGGGCATGGAGCTGTGCCTCAGACAGCAAGAAGGCCCCTTATGTTCAAACCTGTTACAGCCTGCAGACTCTGGCACAACAGATGTTTTATGCCGTTCTGGAAAGTTTACAAACAGCAATAAACACATGCTAATTCTAATTTTAACTTGACATAGGTCAAAGTGCATTGCAAGCTGTCAAAGAAAGTCAAGTCAAGTTGGGGAGCAGGCACTGGTACAGTGCGTTGCTGCACCCCACTGCACGACAAAACAACTCGGGATCCCGGTTTGCAACCCCCCCAGGCAGACACGCGGTCCAGTCCCACCCTCTGGAAATGACCCTCTATCTGCTGTAGCCAGGTGTTACGTGGGCAACCCCTTGGCCTGGTCAAGCCACTCGGGTCCCCAACAATGAGGATCTTACGAGCTGAATCACCCTTGGGGCAACGCGCCACATGGCCGTAGTGCCGTAACCGACGCTCCCTCACAATGCAGGTAATGCGCCTCACTCGGGACTCCATGAGCAACACAAAGTCAAACCAGCGGTACCCAAGGATTTTCCGAAGAGACACTCAGTACCAAAGGAGTCCAGTCTTCATCTCAGGTCACTGCATAGCGTCCATGTCTCACAACCATATAGCAAGACAGGAAGCACCAGGACTCTAAAGACGTGGACCTTCGTCCTTTTGCAGATATTGGGAGCGCCACACACCCCTGTCCAGCGACCTCATGACCCCCCATGCTATCCCAATCCGTCCACTGACTTCACAGGAAGAGTCACCAGGGACATGAATGTCACTGCCAAGGTAAGTAAACGTCACGATGAGGTTGACACTCACTCCACAGACAGACACACTGCTGATGGCCGTGCCCAAGAGGTCATTAAAGGCCTGGATCTTGATAGAAGCAAAGAAAAAAAAAAACATTAAAATTAGATAGGAATAATAATGAATACATAGTATACCAAAAATAAATAATGCACACTTACATAAGATAAATATATAATTAAGAGAAGTATAGTCCTCATAGTTGTATACAACTGAGGTCCGTTGCTCTATTGATCTTCCTTTTTTTCAGTCATTCCTTGGCGGAGAGGACCACGTGAAATTCTTATTTGCATGTCCAACGCAGCATGTTGGCCCACTAGTTGGTGGTGGTGGAGTGAGAGCACATCAATATGATCATTCTCCTTTTCCCATCTCTTTTTTTCTTCACTCTGCACATCTCCGACTATGAATATAACACCCGGTCAGGTCACTTGCAGAAATTCTCAGACGGGGTGTATCAATAAGGAAGGGGGATGAGGAGAGAGGAGACATTTCAGGTGGAGAACTTTGTCTCTTGGTGCAAAAAGAATTGTCTGCATCTTAACATCAGCAAAACCAAGGAACTGGTGTTTGACTTTCACAACACCAAAGAGCCTCTGCGTCCGGTTACTGTTCAGGGAGTGGATGTAGAGGTGATGCACTCCTACAAGTACTTGGGGGTCCACATCAGCGTCTCGCAGCACAGAGGAGCTATAAGAAATGGCAGAGCAGCCCTTTATTCTTAGGAGACTGTGTTTCTTTAATTCAGGATTGACATCCTTCACATCTTCTACACCTCTGATTACCGGTGCGATTTTTGATGCTGTGGTGTGTCTGGGCTGGTAACATCATTTCAAGAGAGAGCCCACCAACCGAATCAACAAGCTAATTAAAAGGGCAGGCTCAGTTATGGGACACACTTGGGGACCCCCAGGGGTGCAAGTGTTGGAGAGAATGAAGACAAAACTGAATGCCATTATAAACAATGCTACACATCCTCTCTCTCTGACATACCAACATGGAGGACTTTCAGCCTACGACCCATTCAGCAGAAGTGTGTCAAGAAACACTAGGGGGGCTCCTTTATACTTACAGCAATATGCCTGTGTCCCACCTCACTAGAATGGGACAGCTTTTAAATGTCCTTCCTTTTAAGTCATTCTGGTGTTTGTTCAGACCGTAGTATGTCTTAATATGTATTTATTTATTTATTGAAAGCCAGATCTGTAAAAAGCCAGATTTTATCGTGGACAAATAAATCCATCCTGCTATATCCTAACACAGGGTCTGCTGGAGCCAATCTTAACCAACACAGGAAACAAACCCCAGGTAGGGCGCCAGCCCACCGCAGGGCAAACACTAGGGACAATTTAGGATCGCCAATGCACTTAACCAACATGTCTTTAGGAGGAAACCCACGCAGACACGGGGAGAACATGCAAACTCCACGCAGGGAGGACCTGGGAAGTGAACCCCCGGGTCTCCTAACTGCGAGGCAGCAGCACTACCCACTACGCCATGCCACCCCGGACAAATAAAGTTCTATCTAAATCTAAATTCTACAGAGCTTATAGATTGTTTTCAATGGTAAGGGCGGGTGGTGACGCATTGCATGTTGATTTGACGTGCAAGTAAGAATTTCACTGTACTCTATACCCACGTGACATTACTACAACTAAAATATACATCGGAAAATTTACTCTAAGTCTTAAGGCAAAACAGAGAGGCCTGTCTGGACTGAAATGTGAAGAAATGAGCTGCCAGAACAACGAGTGCGAAATGAATTACACTTGCAAACCAAAAGTCAAAACCTGCCTTCCAAAGGAATTCCTAGAGAAGCTACAATAGTTCCCTTTTATTAAAACAGATACTTAGTTTATCAAAACAAACTTTAGACAGTAACCAGACACAAGACTGGCTCTGAACTCTTTGAGAGCTGAATATTTTTTCTAAAAAATAAAAACAATTTTCTAAAAAGCACTCAAAGCAATCGTTTCACACATAAATTAACATAAAACATCTGTTGCTGCATGCTGTGGCTGCTGTCGGCGCCTGTTTGGCATCTCTGGCAGCTGCGGCTGCGCAGGGGCAGCTCGATTCCCAGCAGGAATGCATGGCGGGCTGGGTGCCTGGCTGTCTTCGTGTCGCAGGTGGCAGTCACAGTTTCATGCAGTCTGGTTTGTAGTTCTTGTCATTGGAAGTGGTGGTCCTCCCAGGCGCATCAGCTACACGATCGTGTTCAGCATCACCATCAGCTGGGGACCGATCAGCGGACGCTGGTACCACACTTTTGTTTTCAGAGTCAGAAATTTCGATTCAGCGATAAAACGTAAAACGTTGTCCACGCAGTATTTTGCTTTGCATTCGCTTTGGTCTCTCGTCAGATGTTAAAGCCATTTTAGAGGTTGTTTGTTCTTCGCTACTCATGCACACGCAGGGGGTCGAGGTCAAATCAATGAAGCTCACTTTCCTTCTAGCAAAGAGAGTCGAACTAAAATGTAACGGCAAGTTTTCTCACAGTTTACGGCTGATTACCGTCCTGAAAGAGTTACCGTATATACACGCGGATAAGTTCTCCTGCGGATAAATCGTGACTTGATTTTACCGTATAATTTATGGTATTTTATAATGTCGGTCGTATAAATCGAATGCAGAAAACTCACGCTATTGGTACAAGGGATTATGTTATGCTAACGCCAACCTGAGAGGGTAACCTCAGAGCACACGGCCTTTTATTTCTATGTATTGTGCCTGCGTGACCACACGGTAAGTGTGGAGGAATATTTCGGACAAAATTAAATAAATAAATACATACACAAATAAATAAAAGTACTGTGAAATATGAGCATAAATAAATAAATGTGTCATGAAATGAGAGCCTAAATAAATAAATGTGTCACGAAATATGTTTTTTGTTGCTTATTTATTTAATTTTGTCCGTAACATTCCTCCAAACCATTGTCGGGCAACCGGTGCTGCGCCGTGGAATTTTCTAGGAGCGCCGCGGAATCTTTTGTAAAATATTTAAAATTGCTAGTGTTTTTGAACTTTTGGTTGATTAAAAAGATAATGTTTAAAAAAAATATTTTATGTTGGAAAAACAGAACACTTACGGAAATGAAGTCTAAGAAACGCGAGAGACTTCAAAAGATCGACAAGAAAATGCGCGTCTGTCTTTCGAAACTTGATCCTCGCATCAATCTCATATGTGCTGAAAAATAATCTAAACGTTCACATTAATTAAATTTAAGATTTATCCTTTGATTCTTTTATTGATAAAATGTCTTTCAAACTTGTAAAATTAACTGTTTTTATTGGCGATTGTCCATAGATTGCCTCGTCCCGACTTTATTTATGGGCAGTCCCTCAGGTGCACCGCGAAAGAAACTTTTTGGACTTAGTGCGCCGCAACTCGAAAAAAGTTTCCTTTCACTGCTCCAAACCATCATGAAATACGACTTGAAATAAAACTGTCACTTTCACTCGTCAAAGTTGAGAGGATGGGCTCTAACACACCCTCTAGTTACTGATTGGTGAATCGATAGCACAAGAATTAATTAGAAAAAATGCTTACTACAGCCGATGAAATGGATTCTACCGAAGATATTACGTATTTCAAAGAGAGAACTGAAGGTTTATCGGAAGAAATTACAATGTTGGCGGCCCTTTTAGACTCTGATATAGATTAAACTATTTTTGAAATTATCAAAGAACTGTTGGAAGGGACTCGACTACACTCCAGTTCAGGCGACGCAGTTCCCTGCTCTGGACGTCCATCCTTTGACATTCCAGCTGAGTCAATAGAACACCTTCTGTTATGCGGTTTAAAAGTACGACAGATTGCAGATCTATATGGTGTATCGGAGGAGACGATCACAAGGCGAATGAGCCAGTTTGATATACGGTAAGCTGCAACGGCTGTATTAGTTTAGGTACTTTGACATGGAATGCCTAATGCAGCTCCAACTAATATTTTGAACTGAGTATTTGACTTTGTTTTTACAAGTATAAAGTCAGGCTCATATTCGCAGCTACTTTTTCAAACAACTTTACAGCTCTGATCAGTGGCAAAGAGTGTAGTCGAGTCCGTTCCACCAGTTCTTCGATATTTTTAATAATAGTTTCATCTATATCGGAGTCTAATAGGGCCGCCAACATTGTAATTTCTTCCGATAAATCTTCAATTCTCTCTCAGAAATGCGTAATATCTTCGGCAGAATCCATTTCATCGGCAGTAGTAAGCATTTTTCTAATTAATTCTTGTGCTATCGATTCACCAATCAGTAACTAGAGGGCGTGTTAGAGCCCACCCTCTCAACTTTGACGAGTGAAAGTGAGTTTTATTTAAAGTCGTATTTCATGATGGTTTGGAGGCATGTTACGGACAAAATGAAATAAATAAATAAATAAGCAACAAAAAACATATTTCGTGACACATTTATTTATTTATGGTCTCATTTCATGACAAATTTATTTATTTAGGCTCTCATTTCATGACACATTTATTTATTTATGCTAACATTTCACAGAACGTTTATTTATTTGCACATTTATTTATTTATTTATTTAATTAATTTTGTCCGAAATATTCCTCCATAATTACACCTTTATTGTAAGATCATCCGTTATCTATGATGGAGTGTTCGATCAGAATGAAATATGAAGCTGGTTTTAAATTAAAAGTCATTGAAGTGGTGAAAGAAATTGGTAACTGAGCTGCTGCAACAAAATTTGATGTGTCTGAGAAACTGATGCGAGATTGGAGGAGGCAAGAAGATGTAAAAAAAAAAAAATAAATTGTCACATTTTTGAATGGGCGTATAAGTCGGGAATTGATCTTGTGATCGATTTTTCGGGTTTCAAGACCCAACTTATACGTGAGTATATACGGTAAATAAGATGGAAGCCATGATGTTACGCTCATTGGGGAAAACTGTAGTACCACCAACAAAAAAAAATAAAAGAACATGCAGACTCTACAAAGACAGTGCAGGTCCGGAAGTGTCCCTACAGATTTTATTATTTTTATTTTTTTTTCTCCAGCCGTCTGGAGTTTTTTTGTTTTTTCTGTCCCCCCTGGCCATTGGACCTTACTCTTATTCGATGTTAATTAATGCTGATTTATTTTGTTTTCTTATTGTGTCTTTTATTTTTCTATTCTTTATTATGTAAAGCACTTTGAGCTACTGTTTGTATGAAAATGTGCTATATAAATAAATGTTGTTGGAAGTCGAACCTCAATTGCTGGAGATTTCAGGCGGCAGCACCGATCAGTGTGCCTTTGTGCCCTTACCCATTTTCTGAACCCCCTTCTTCCATTACAGGCTTGTCACACTGGCGACTGAACCTAGAAAATCAAGCTTGTCACTTAAAGTAGGCTAATCACGCCGGTAGTTGAACCCTAAAGCCCCATTTACATTTGCTTATTTGGCTGACGCCTTCATTCAAGCAAATTACAACTTTTGTGATACGCTCTGTTAGATTTCTTTTGTTTTTCCAGGCAGGTGAAGTGACTTGCACAGGGTCGCACAGGGTCAGTGGCGGGATATGAACCCACGCCCGCAGGGTTTGCAGTCCAAAGCCTTAATCACTACACCACACTGCCTATTCCTTTGTGCCACTCACTTGAAATACAAACTGAAGGGAAAAGAATTCGGCCAAAAGCAGCAACCCGCCTCCACCAAATGACAATAGTGAAATTCATTTCAAATGTTTGCTGATGAAGACATAAAGCGGGGCACTGCACATGCAACCCAAAGTGAAAAGACGCAGACATCCTCATCCTCATCATCTCAGGTGCCTCTTCTTCTTTCTGCTGCTCCCGTTAGGGGTCGTCACAGGCAGCGGATCATCATCTTCCATATCTTCCTGTCCTCTGCATCTTGCTCTGTTACACTCATCACCTGCATGTCCTCTCTCACCACATCCATAAACCTTCTCTTAGGCCTTCCTCTTTTCCTATTCCCTGGCAGCTCTATCCTTAGCATCCTTCTCCCAATATACCCAACATCTCTTCTGTTCTCTGCACATGTCCAAACCAACACAATCTCGCCTCTCTGACTTTGTCTCCCAACCGTCCAACTTGAGCTGACCCTTTAATGTCCTCATTTCTAATCCTGTCCATCCTCGTCACGCCCAATGCAAATCTTAGCATCTTTAACTCTGCCACCTCCAGCTCTGTCTCCTGTGCCACCGTCTCCAGCCCATATAACACAGCTGGTCTCACTACCGTCCTGTAGACCTTCCCTTTCACTCTTGGTGACACCCGTATGTCACAAATCACTCCTGACACTCTTCTCCACCCTCTCTTCCACAATCCCCATGCATGTCTCTTATTTGATATTAAATACTCTGAAGTTGTTTGTGCCCCGATGGGACAGTTTATGTGTACGTTACCTCTTAGCTCTTAATGCTCATGACGACGTTACACATTTATGAACAAGGTGTATTTTTATTCAGTTTTACATTTTTGGACAGTCTAGGATGGAAATGTTTGAGTAAAAAGGGGGAATTCAGCGGAGTTGCAGGGCATCTTTTCCAGCCTGTGCCTTTCACGGCACGTCTCTCTCTTTCTCTCCTTTCCATTACAAATGGATGAGCTCAGGTGTTTTTCCTGTTGTGATAATAGGCTCATATTGCCAAAGAACTGCTGGATGGCTGGACAGATACAAGCCCATCTCCAGCTCTGCTTTTGATCTCTGTGCTCGAGAACCGTCCTTTCTACTCGCTTGCAATTAAACTCGATGCAAGCACTAAAATGCACACATTGTACTCCTTGCGGCCTGGGATTTATCAGGAAAATAAATCAGTTTTATGTGTCCTCGTATAGTGGGGCTGCTCCCTGATCCCTCGCTGCCTCGCGCTTATGAGCCTCCGTTGAGATTAATCAGCCCTGCTGGCTATACAGACAGCCGAGCCGAGACACGAATGACAAGGCAGGAAACTTTCTACCTTTTCCATTTGGCAGAAATATGCATTGCATTTATTTCCTGATCTCTGTCAATGTCGACGCCAACTGATGATTTATTGGGATTGTAAAACTGCGAATTCGGAATAAGGACTTTCCATCTTGGTGCGCTGAATTTCCGCAACTTATTCTGAAAGGCACTATATAAGATTAACATTGACTGAAGGCCATGTGTTTTACAAGCTGACATTTCACTTTGTAATCGTGCGTATGAAAACTACAATATAAGAGCAAGTCTGACTAAGGAGCGTTTATTTCATAAACTACAAGTAAGAGATACACATTCTTATAAAAGGCATTGCATTCGCCGCTCCCTCACTCCCCACACCACTGCTATCCTCGTTCATAGCCTTGTCACTTCTCGTTGCGATTATTGCAATTCCCTTTTCTTTGGTCTTTCTCGCAAATCCCTCCATTAGCTTCAACTGGTCCAGAATTCATCATTACTAGGACCCCCTCTACTCACCATATCATCACTCCCGTCTTGCAGCAGCTTCACTGGCTTCCTGTTAAGTTCCACATTGACTTCAAAATTCTCCTGTTAACATTCCAGGCTCTCCATAACCTTGGCCCTCCGTATCGGTCCGAGCTCCTCCATGTGGCCATTCCCTCCCGCACCCTCAGATCGTCTTCCTCCATCCACTTGACTGTCCCCTTCGCCAGTCTTACCACTCTGCGCCCAGCTCTGGCACTCATTACCGTCAGAGCATTTTCACTTCTCAAATCTCCACTTAAAACTCATCTGTTTAAGACGGCTGTCTCTCTTTCATTACGATTGCTCGGTCTGATTTTAACTTTTTTTTTATATTTCTTTGTATTTTTAGTTTTTGTTTATAATTTATTTTTTATCTAGTGTTCAGTTTCCTTGAGCGTTTAGAAAGGCGCCTATGAATAAATAAAATATATTATTAGTATTATTATGACCAAGTGTTTCATACACCACCACTTAGCTGTGAGATGTATGATATTCTGAAAGGCGCTATATAAGAGCCTGTCTGTGGTCAGTCACTCTAGTAAAACAACTTGGAATGGTGTTCACTATAGAAATTTGCTAAAAGTAATATATTTTATAAAATAAAAATCTGGCGGCATGGTGGCCTCACAGTTAGGAGACCCGTGTTCACTTCTTGGGGCATCTCGGGAACTGCAGGTCTGACATTGTGGTCAGCAGCACAGGAGCGCCGCAGGGGACTGTACTTTCTCCGGTCCTGTTCAGCCAACACACATCGGACTTCCAATACAACTCGGAGTCCTGCCACGTGCAGAAGTTCGCTGACGACACTGCTATGGTGGGCTGCATCAGGAGTGGGCAGGAGGAGGAGTATAGGAACCTAATCAAGGACTTTGTTAAATGGTGCGACTCAAACTACTTATACCTGAACACCAGCAAAACCAAGGAGCTGGTGGTGGATTTTAGGAGGCCCAGGCCCCTCATGGACCCCGTGATCATCAGAGGAGACTGTGTGCAGAGGGTGCAGACCTATAAATACCTGGGAGTGCAGCTGGATGATAAATTGGACTGGACTGCCAATACTGATGCTCTGTGCAAGAGAGGACAGAGCCGACTACACTTCCTTAGAAGGCTGGCATCCTTCAACATCTGCAATAAGATGCTGCAGATGTTCTATCAGACGCTTGTGGTGAGCGCCCAATTCTATGTGGTGGTGTGCTAGGGAGGCAGCATAAAGAAAAGGGACGCCTCACGCCTGGACAAACTGGTGAGGAAGGCAGGCTCTATTGTAGGCACGGAGCTGGACAGTTTGATATCCGTGGCACAGCGACGGGCGCTGAGCAGGCTCCTGTCAATCATGGAGAATCCACTGCATCCACTGAACAGGATCATCTCCAGACAGAGGAGCAGCTTCAGCAACAGACTGCTGTCACCGTCCTGCTCCACTGGCAGACTGAGGAGACTCCACACTATGCGACTCTTCAGTTCCACCCTTAAATGTTAACATTATTCAAAGTTATTGTCTGCTTTTACATGCATTGTTATCACTCTTTAATTTAATATTGTTTTTTGTATCAGTATACTGCTGCTGGAGTATGTGAATTTCCCCTTGGGATTAATAAAGTATCTATCTATCTATCTATCTGTTATATAGTGCCTTACATATCTATCTATCTATTATATAGTGCCTTCTCTATCTATCTATCTATCTATTATATAGTTCCTTCTCTATCTATCTATCTATCTATTATATAGTTCCTTCTCTATCTATCTATCTATCTATCTGTTATATAGTGCCTTACATATCTATCTATCTATCTATCTATCTATTATATAGTGCCTTCTCTATCTATCTATCTATCTATCTATCTATCTATCTGTTATATAGTGCCTTTCATATCTATCTATCTATCTATCTATCTGTTATATAGTGCCTTACATATCTATCTATCTATCTATCTATCTATCTATCTATCTATCTATCT
>JANRMT010062827.1:19333880-19355989 GCA_026402145.1 Polypterus bichir lapradei
TATCTATCTATCTATCTATCTATCTATCTATCTATCTATCTATCTGTTATATAGTGCCTTACATATCTATCTATCTATCTATCTATCTATTATATAGTGCCTTCTCTATCTATCTATCTGTGTGGAGTTTGCATGTTCTCCCCGTGTCTGTGTGCGTTTCCTCCCACAGTCCAAAGACATGCAGGTTAGGAGCATTGGCGATCCTAAATTGTCCTAGTGTGTGCTTGGTGTGTGGGTGCGTCTGCCTTACGGTGGGCTGGCGCCCTGCCCAGGGTTTGTTTCCTGCCTTGTGCCCTGTGTTGGCTGGGATTGGCTCCAGCAGACCCCCATTGGATAATGGATGGATGGGATGGATATAAAAATCCGATGTTTGCTGAATTGATCCCCAAGTGACACTTGGCTGACCCTGAGCAGGTCGTTTAGTTCAGGGGTCGCCAGCTCCAGTCCTGGAGGGCTGCAGTGGGTGCAGGTTTTCATTCTAACCCTTTCCTCAATCAGTGACCTGTTTCTGCTGCTAATTCACTTCTTTTGAAATCATTTTATTTGACTTGCTCTTGAAGACTCAGCCCCTTGTTTCTTTTTCTTTAACTAGCAGCCAAACGATAATGAGATTCAAAATGAGCCAAAACAACTGGTGTCCATCATACAATATCTGCAAATAAAGAAAGGTGAAGGTCTCGGGTATATCAATCTGCTCAGGTCACCAAAACATTTTATCAGGGGTCTTAGAAAGAGAAAATTAACAATTTCAGAAATGTCTGCTGTGGCACAACGAGAGCAGAAACAAAGCCACAGAATTAAAGAACGTGTTTACTAAACGACAAGAACTGGGACCTCATTAAGCAACTGGTGGGAGTGAAACTGGTTGGAGTTTGAGGCCCTGACTTAGCTGGTCTTCTGTTGGCTCACTCACTTCACATTTCATTTCTTTTTTGAAACCATTTAAGGAAAGAAATGAAGCAATTTAGGGGAACAAATCTTAAAAATGCTATTCAATTAAAGTGAATTTACAAGAAGTGAATTAGCAGCACAAACAGGGCACTCGTTAAAAAAAAGGATTAGAATGAAAACCTGCAGCCACGGTGGTCCTCCAGGACTGGAACTGATGTTCAGCTGTAAATCACTCGCTGTCCTTCTGTAAAGTGCCTTGGGATGGCGTTCTGTTCTGTTCTGTACACAAAGGTGCTGTTTAAAAATGACACCGGCCTGTCCAGTCTACATGACTTACTCAACTGGCTCACATTTATGGATGCATATGCAGAACACGTGAAGTCTTACTTGCATGTCTCCTTTAGAATAATGACGGCAGAACAATACCAAAGCCACACAAAAACATGTAAATCATATTATTTGTTGAATTCTGCTCGGTACTTGTACTATTTCGATTGCACTATTGTATCGTACTGAGGTTTACTTGTGTTCTGCCCTGTGGATTGGATTGGATTTTCCCCCCTTTTATTGACACCCACTGCACACCCTTGATAGGGGTCTCTCTTTGAACTGCCTTTCCCAAGGCTTCTTCCATTTTTGCCCTACAATGGCAGTTCTCAACCTGTGGGGGGCGCAAAATAACAAAAAAGGGGGGCGCGAAGATGTGAAAAAAAGAAAACAAGAATCAAAAATATGAAAAATACATCTATTGAAACCAAAACAAATGAACTTATACTAGATTCTGATACTAGAAAAATAAATATAGAGTTAGATACATGTCGATAAAAATTAAGTAGGTGTAATAAAACTTGAAGCGGTGTATCGGCAGCAAAAAATATAGGAATAAATTTTATTAGGGTTTTAAAAAAAACGTTAGGGGGCGATTAAAATTGTTATGAAAACTCGGGTCGCAAATACTTAAAGGTTGAGAAACGCCGCCCTACAAGGTTTTTTTTGGGAGTTTTTCCAGGTCTTCTTAGAAAGTCAAGGCCTGGGGGGGGACTGTCAAAAGGCAGGGTCTGTTAAAGCCCATTGTGACACTTGTGTGATGTTAAGCTATACAGAAATAAATTGTATTGTATTGTATTGTTTAGGGAATGGGCGGCATGGTGGTGCAGTGGTAGCGCTGCTGCCTCGCAGTTAGGAGACCCTGGTTCTCTTCCTGGGTCCTCCATGTGTGGAGTTTGTATGTTCTCCCCGTGTCTGCGTGGGTTTCCTCCCACAGTCCAAAGACATGCAAGGTTAGGTGGATTGGCAATTCTAAATTGGCCCTAGTGTGTGCTTGGTGTGTGGATGTGTTTGTGTGTGTCCTGCGGTGGGTTGGCACCCTGCCCGGGATTGGTTACTGCCTTGTGCCCTTGTGTGTTGGCTGGGATTGGCTCCAGCAGACCCCCGTGACCCTGTGTTCGGATTCAGCGGGTTGGAAAATGGATGGATGGATGTTTAGGGAATAAAGCACATGCATATCATTATATCCAAATAGCTGTGTAACCGCGTGCTGTAAAAAGTCCGGGGTCCTAGAATCTATTGAAATCATCAGAAAAAAACTTGAAATGTAGAGATGTCAGGTAATGAAAGGACCTACTCTGGGCGTCTCTACCTTAGGAGGTTTCGTTTTGCTGACGTGCTCGCCTCGCTTGTGTTATTAGCGGCTAAGCGAGTTTCTTTTTACTCGGAGGCGGAGCCTTTACCCCGACTCCGCCTCTCACTTCCAGACCGGAGAGACAGACAGACAGACAGACAGACACTTCCACACATAGACGTTTATATACAATCATGGCCGAAATTATCAGCACCCCTGGAATTTTCCCAGGAAATTGTTGCAATTACAAATGTTTTGGTATACACATGTTTATTTCCTTTATGTGCATTGAAACAACACAATAAAACAGAGAAAAAAAGCCAAATCTGACGTCATGTCACACAGAACTCCAAAAATGGGCCAGACAAAATTATTGGCACCTTTTCAAAATTGTGGGTAAATCATTTTATTTCAAGCATATGATGCTCGTTTGAACTCACCTGTGGCAAGAAACTGGTGCTGCAATATATCAATCATACCTGAACCCAGTTAAAATGGAGAAAAGTGGACTCAAGCTTTCTGTTGTGTGTCTGAGTGTACCACACTGTGGAGACTGGCCGGGGCACAGACAGGCGGGCACGTTCAACTCACCCAACACACGTTTATTGAACATTATGTGCAGTGCACAACCCCCAAACGTCTTGGCCACAAAGCACAATGCCTTCACTTCAGACTGCCTCCCTCTCTCTTCTCCATCTCTAGTCCACTCCACTCCGGTACGAAGGGAGGCGGCCCCTTTTATACACACCCGGATGTGCTCCAGGTGTTTCCCGGCAATCTCCCACCAACCCGCCCCAGTGTGGCGGAAGTGCCGGCTGCGTACCCGGAAGCGCTCCGGGTGTCCCCAGTGTTCTTCCCTCTGGCACTTCTGCCACATGCAGGGCTCCAAAGGCACGGGGGCGCCCCCTGGCGGTGACCACGGGCCCCTACAGGGTTGAGCTTCTAAGCTCTATACCCGTGGCCCCCAAAGGAACTAGGATGGTCGCCCCCACATGGGCTGGGGAAGTTGAAAGCCCTCCTCCGGTCTTCCTAGGCGTCCCGGCCGGGTCGCCACCCCAGCCATCTCCGACACACACTAAGCATGGAGAACAGAAAGAAGAGCAGAGAATTATCTGAGGACTTGAGAACAAAAATTGTGGAAAAATATCAACAATCTCAAGGCTGCAAGTCCATCTCCAGAGATCTTCTTGTTCCTTTGTCCACTGTGCGCAACATAATCACGAAGTTCATAACACATGGCACTGTGGCTAATCTCACTGGAAAATGGACGGAAGAGAAAAATTGATAAAAGACTGCAACAAAGGATAGTCTGAATGGTGGATAAACAGCCCCAATCAACTTCAAAACATATTCAAGCTGTTCAGCAGACTCAGGGAGCAACAGTGTCAGCTCGAACTATCCGTTGACATCTGAACGAAATGAAACGCTATGGCAGGAGAGCCAGGAGGACCCCACTGCTGACACAGAAACATAAAAATGCCAGACTGGAGTACTTGAGGAAGCCAAAATTCTTCTGGGTTAACGTCTTGTGGACAGATGAGACCAAGGTAGAGCTTTTTGGTAAAGCTCATCATTCTACTGTTTACAGAAAACGACATGAGGCCTACAAAGAAAAGAACACAGTACCTACAGTCAAACATGGTGGAGGTTCTAAGATGATCTGGGGATGTTTTGCTGCCTCTGGCACTGGACGCCTTGACTGTGTGAAAGGCATCATGAAATCTGAAGACTACCAAAAGATATTGGGGCACAATGTAGGGCCCAGTGTCAGAAAGCTGGGTCTGCGTCAGAGGTCATGGGTGTTCCAGCAGGACAATGACCCCAAACATACCTCTAAAAGCACCCAGAAATGGTTGAAGACAAAGCGCTGGAGAGTTATGAAGTGGCCAGCAATGAGTCCGGATCTAAATCCAATTGAACACTTATGGAGAGATCTCAAAATTGTTGTTGGGAGAAGGTGCTCTTCAAATCTGAGAGACCTGGAGCAGTCTGCAAAAGAAGAGTGGTCGGAAATTCCAGTTGAGAGGTGTAACAAGCTTGCTGATGGTTATAGGAAGCGCTTGATTTCAGTTATTTTTTCCAAAGGGCGTACAACCAAATATTAAGTTGAGGGTGCCAATAATTTTGTCCAGCCCAGTTTTTGAGTTCTGTGTGACATGATGTCAGATTTGGCTTTCTCTGTTTTTTGTGTTGTTCCAATGCATTTAAAGGAAATAAACATGTGTATACCAAAACATTTGAAATTGCAACAATTTTCTGGGAGAAATGGTGCATTTTCTGGGAAAATTCCAGGGGTGCCGATAATTTTGGCCATGACAAGACTAGCTATGCTACCCATCCTAGATGAGTTGAACTTGAAGTAAATACCATATACCTCAGCATTAATGTTTGCAATGCCTGTGCCTCTGTTATATGCCATTTGGTGTGGGATTCGTAAAACATTTTACGCCAGTGAGAGGAACAACTGATGCTGTCTTTGCACTTAGACAACTCTGAGAGAAGCTTCAAGAAAAACAGAAAGGTTTACATGTGGTGTTTATTGATTTGGAGAAGGCTTATGACAGAGCGCCACGTCAAGAGGTCTGAAGGAGGACCAGAGGCATACAGTGCATCCGGAAAGTATTCACAGCGCATCACTTTTTCCACATTTTGTTATGTTACAGCCTTATTCCAAAATGGATTAAATTCATTTTTTTCCTCAGAATTCTACCCACAACACCCCATAATGACAACGTGAAAAAAGTTTACTTGAGATTTTTGCAAATTTATTAAAAATAAAAAAATTGAGAAAGCACATGTACATAAGTATTCACAGCCTTTGCCATGAAGCTCCAAATTGAGCTCAGTTGCATCCTGTTTCCCCTGATCATCCTTGAGATGTTTCTGCAGCTTAATTGGAGTCCACCTGTGGTAAATTCAGTTGACTGGACATGATTTGGAAAGGCACACACCTCTCTATATAAGGTCCCACAGATGACAGTTCATGTCAGAGCACAAACCAAGCATGAAGTCAAAGGAATTGTCTGTAGACCTCCGAGACAGGATTGTCTCGAGGCACAAATCCTGGGAAGGTCCCAATGAGCACAGTGGCCTCCATCATCCGTAAGTGGAAGAAGTTCGAAACCAACAGGACTCTTCCTAGAGCTGGCTGGCCATCTAAACTGAGCGATCGGGGGAGAAGGACCTTAGTCAGGGAGGTGACCAAGAACCCAATGGTCACTCTGTCAAAGCTCCAGAGGTCCTCTGTGGAGACAGAGGACCTTCCAGAAGGACAACCATCTCTGCAGCAATCCACCAATCAGGCCTGTATGGTAGAGTGGCCAGACGGAAGCCACTCCTTAGTAAAAGGCACATGGCAGCCTGCCTGGAGTTTGCCAAAAGGCACCTGAAGGACTCTCAGACCATGAGAAACAAAATTCTCTGGTCTGATGAGACAAAGATTGAACTCTTTGGTGTGAATGCCAGGCGTCACGTTTGGAGGAAACCAGGCACCTCTCATCACCAGGCCAATACCATCCCTACAGTGAAGCACGGTGGTGGCAGCATCATGCTGTTGGGATGTTTTTCAGCGGCAGGAACTGGGAGACTAGTCAGGATAAAGGGAAAGATGACTGCAGCAATGTACAGAGACATCCTGGATGAAAACCTGCTCCAGAGCGCTCTTGACCTCAGACTGGGGCGACGGTTCATCTTTCAGCAGGACGACGACCCTAAGCACACAGCCAAGATATCAAAGGAGTGGCTTCAGGACAACTCTGTGAATGTCCTTGAGTGGCCCAGACTTGAATCCGATTGAACAGCTCTGGAGAGATCTTAAAATGGCTGTACACCGACGCTTCCCATCCTACCTGATGGAGCTTGAGAGGTGCTGCAAAGAGGAATGGGCGAAACTGGCCAAGGATAGGTGTGCCAAGCTTGGGGCATCATATTCAAAAAGACTCGAGGCTGTAATTGCTGCCAAAGGTGCATCAACAAAGTATTGAGCAAAGGCTGTGAATACTTAGGTACATGTTCTTAGTTTGCAAAAACCTCAAGTAAACTTTTTTCCCGTTGTCATTATGGGGTGTTGTGTGTAGAATTCTGAGGAAAAAAATGAATTTAATCCATTTTGGAATAAGGCTGTAACATAACAAAATGTGGAAAAAGTGATGCGCTGTGAGTACTTTCCGGATGCACTGTATGTGAGGATTGTGCAGGGTATATATGAGGGAGTGAGGACTCGAGTTCAAAGCAGTGTTGGGGGAAACAGACAAGATCGCAGTTAGAGGAGGTCTGCACCAGGGATCTTCTTGAAGTCCTTACCAACATGAACTGGTAATGGATGTGTCGAGTCAAAGGGGGAAAGAGCAATCTCCCTGGTGCAACATTTCTGCTGATGACATTGTGTTGTGTAGCACCAGAAAAGAGAAAACGGGAGGGGAAGTTGAAAAAATGGAGAAGATTGAATCTAAATATGAAGAAGACGGAGGATATTAGGTTTCATGCTGATCAGGATTCAGATGTTAGCCTGCAGGGAGAGCAATTAAAAAGAGTAGATACATTTAAACATCTAGGATCAATGGTAACCCAAGATGGAAAAAGTGCAGTGCAGATGGAGCAATTAGAAGGTATCGGGAGTATTGTGTAAATTAAAGGTGAACGTTTTCAAGACTGTGGTAAGACCAGCAATGATGTATGGAGCTGAGACATGGGCAGGAGAGGGAGCGGCGCAGAGATGTTGAGATGGATGTAGTTATGAAAAAGGACAGAATAAGACATGAGACAATCAGAGGTACAACAAAAGTGGGTTATAGCTAAGAAAGTAAAGGAAAGTAGACTGAGGTGGTACAGACATGCGAAGAGGAGAGACAAAGAAAATGTGGGCAAAAGAGTGATGGGAATGGAAGTCCAGGAGGGAACCAAAGCAGAGGTGGATGGATAAAGTAAAAAATCCGATGAGAAAGGTCAGATTAGGGAGGTTGATCAAGAACATCGACCTCACACAGAAGTGGGAAAAGATGCAGAGGAAGGAGGTACTGGTGGTGTGGAATTTGTCACAGCAGCATTCATGTTTGTGATGCGCCTTCTGTTGGAATGGCAAAAGCAATGCACTTTATTACTACAAGTGTTTTTGATGTGCCATCTGTTGGAATGACAGAGGTTTAGTAACCAGACAGACACACAGAGAGATACTTCTCCTTTTGTTAAGGTGGATATATGCACAATATATGCCCAAAAGTATGCGGACACCCCTCCAATGGAGTTCAGGTGTTTCACTGTCAAGAGTTGCACAGCATCAAGCACAAAGCCACGCAGTCTCCATTGACATTCAGTAGAATGGGTCACACTGAAAAGCTCAGTGCTTTTTAATGTGGCATTGTGTTAGGATGCCACCTTTGATTCATTGTCAGTATGCTCTGCTAGATCTGGCCTGGTCAACGGCAAGTGTTATGATGGTGAAGTGGAAACATTGAGGAGAAACAACAGCTCCACCACAAAGTGGTAGACTATGCAAACTCACAGAGCAGGACCACCGAGTGCTGAAGTGTGTAAAAATCAATAATCATTCACAACAGGGTCCCAAAGTGCGCCTGGAGGCAAGGTCAGAACAAGAACTGAGCCATCAGTTGCTTCATAAAACTGGTTTCCATAGACAAGTAGCTTCACACAAGCCAAAGATCTCAAATGACAATGACAAGTGTTGTCTGGAGTATATAAAGCATATCATCATTGGACTCTGGAGCAGAGGAAACTTGTTCTATGAAGGGATGAGTCCCACTCCACTATCTGCTAGTCAAATCTTGCTTTGGGAGATGCCAGGAGAGCACTACCTTCTGGACTGTATATGCCCTACCGTAGTTTGGTGAAAGGATAATGGCAGGTTCTGGAGTAGGCCTCTTGATTTCAGTGAATGGTACTGTTAATGCGAGAGCATACAAAGACAACACTTGTTTGTTGAAGGCCGTCTACCTGTCCCAGCACGACTACGCTCCTGTGTACAAAGGCAGGACCATAAAGACATGGAGAAACGTGAGTGGCCTGCACGAAGACCTGACCCCAATCCCATTGAACACCACTGGGATGAACTGAAATGCCGACTGTTAAGTCAGGTCTTCTCGTACAGCATCAGTACCTGACCTCCTAAACGAAGTTTTGACTGAATGGACACAAATTCCCAGAGATAAACCCCAAAAGCTTGTTTAAAGTCGTTCCAGATGGTTGATGATGTTATAGCTGCAAAATTTGGTTCAACTCCGAATTAGTGCTCATAGTTTTGGAACAGGATGTCCAGTAAGATCATATAGGTGTGATTGTCTGGTGTCCAAAAACTTATGGCCACATAGTAGACAGTGGTCCAGGGAAACAGGAAACTATGGAACTAGGTGTTGGTGACCCTGGGGTGTCGGTAGTTGTTTGGGACCCTTGCCTTTAGTTATAATGGAGCAGTGGAGTGGTGCGCAACGAGCACTCGCTGTGAAAGCCTTTTATAAGAATGGCGATAGTGTGACTGCTGCACGAAGAGAATTTCAGACTCATAACCAGTTAGAGCGTCGTGATCGTGTCCTGTCTGCTCATACGATTACAACGTGGCTGTGTAATTTAGAAGAAACGGGTTCAGCCTTAAAAAAGAAGTCCCCAGGTGGAGCCACTTCACATACTGCCCGACAATCGATTGCAGGTAATCGATGATTGTTTGGCAGACGTGTCATTTCATGCAACGGTGACAATCCATTTGTCTTAGAGATCCCCCCGATCTCACTGTTTGTCATTTTTTATCTGTGGGGACATCTTAAAAGCCAAGTGTACCGCACACATCCTGCAACCATTGCTGAACTGAGGAGGATTGAAGAGGAAATTGCTGGCTTTCTTCTTGAGCAATGCAGAATTTCCGAACAGACTGCTGGAATGTGTACGGAGAAATGACACCACTTTCATGGTTTTCTTCAAAACATAAAATGAATATTGATTGCCATCATTAATTGCATATCCGATACATTTTATCATTAAATATATTTTGTAATGTTTATTCGTGTATCGAATGTTAATTAAAAATTTCCCATTTCCCTGTGCCATCCTGTATATAATACAACAAATCATACAGCATTATGGCTGGCTGTTCAGTAACTTAGGACCTTTGAGAGGAGATTGTCCTGACTCTATTCGCGTGGACACCAATGGTCCAGAAGGGGGAAGTGATAAAAGTGAACTCACAGGATGGCCGAGGTTTTATTATTATGCCGTTTACCTTTCCAGGTCTGCGAGTGTTGAATTTGTCCTGAACAGAAGGCAGCTGGGTGCTGGTAATATTCCTTGCCGACCCCTTCAGTGCTTTGATTTGTGGGCCAAGCAGATGCAATACTAGAATGTGACAGATGGACTCCATTTTGCACCAGAATAGGTTTGTGAGTTCAGCAGGAGGTATCTAAGCTTTGCTGTCGTCAGAGAAAGAGGTAAGATTTCTTGACAAAATAGGTTGTGTCCACTGTCGTTATTAATGATGGCCACGCTGCTCACCCTCCGATGTTTACGTCACTGTGGTATGCCTTCTGCTTTGTAATGTCTATGACCAGTTCCTTGGTTTTGCGGATATTAAGTGTGGCGGATTGTTGCTCTAGCACCACAGCACAAGTGAAGCTCTCATTATTGTTGGTGGACAGACCTATGATGGTGGGGGTCATCAAAGGTGATCACGTAGTAAAGAAGGGGGCTTAGCACACTAAACTGAGGAGTGCCGGTGTTAAGGATCAGGCTGGAGGATGTGATGCTGCCAATCCACACCTTGTGTTAAATTGAGGAGTTTGGTGGTCAGCTTTGATGGTACAACAGTGTGAAAAGCTGAGCTGTCATCTATTAACAGGACTCTGGCCTTGCAGTTTTTATTATACATACGTGAAAAAAAATCTCCAGCGACTTTGAGCGACTCAACTCACTTGTCAGTATATTCACCAAAAAAAGGACGTTGCTGGCTTTGAGATGACATTCCCTATAGAAAGGCACAATATTAAAATCCACTGTTAGCTAGTTCCAGTTCCCTTTTCGGTTTTATTTTTCACAGACAGAGCTACTTTTGGGCCTGGCTGACCTCCCAATTGCAAATCAGACATGTAATCAATAGCGCTACACCTCGCAATTGCCTTGGGACAAATACAGTGGCATCTGTCCATCAGTCTGTCTAAATGTTTTATATAAAGTCACATTTGACTGTTCAATCTACATGTCTTGTTCATCAATGACCAGAAGACGCTTTAACCGGCCGCTGCTCCAGCCTCTATAATCAATCACTCCATTGCTCTTTACTTGGGAGGCGTTCACTAGGGAAAGGTGCTATATAAAATACAGGGCTGCTGCCTCAATTCACAAGACACTGGCTCCACTGAGCAGATCACTTAATCCTGCACTTAAGACAGATGACAACCAGGGGGTAATCTCGATATCAACAGGTCTAGATGAATTGTAGATAACTTCTATGGTACTCCTCACCATCCACAGCATGTGCCCCAATTGTAAAACATTAAACTCTAAATAGTGTTGGGCTTGTAACTTTAGAATGGTTTTCATCATAAAAAGCCACTAACCAATAATGAGTCAATCAATTGGTTGCCCTGCCATTGTTGACCCCAAACATGGCCAAGCTCCAACGGTCAAATGTTTAGTCAGTTCTGTATTTGTGGAATGCCATTCACCATAGAAAGATGCTAAGCAAAGTCACATTTGCCAGTTTAGTCTACATGACTCACTCAGTGATGACCCCGATGGGAGTCGATTCATTTTTCAGCGTTCTGGAATACAATTTTCAGTGCCTCTAAAATACATTCATTCCTTGGAGGATTTCACATTTTATTATTATATAACATGGAATCAGTGTATTTAATTTGTCTAATTTGCCATTAATCGACAGAAAGAGACTCTTTAATGTCATTTGTAATAAACTAGGAGTCCATGTCAAACATGTATTCTCCATTGATTTTTATAAATATATTAAGAAACGCTGACTTACCTTTTGGTATTCACTATTAAATATTTTGGTACTTCTCTTATTGCTGAAACACATTCTTCTTGTAATGGAGTACTCTAGGGAACAGTTCCATAGCGATTTATTTTACAATTGTCCTCTTCTGTTCGATTCATCATCGTTTCTGGTGTAATGGTATTGTGATTGGTTCTCTTAACCAACTACTTTGAAAGAAGCTGTCCTGCTTTCATTAAATCATCTTATTGATGGAGATAATGTCACTTCTAAAGTATACTGTAAATAAGTACTTTTAAATAACATAAAACAACTCTGCCATGTGGAACACATATTGGGATTTGATGTGAAAGGGCCTGCACGATGCCCTCTACCGTATAAATCCAATTCCTTGTGTAAACAGAAAAACTGATTTTAAATACAAGAGGCTGCTACTTTTGCAATGTTTCATCTCTCGCTCTGACTTTGTGTATATTACTTACACTCACACAAGACATACTTTGGATGGGGTAAGAAACTGAAACAACAGGCATTTTGATTTTAGCTGATGTTTCATTGGAACCAGATTTTTTTTTTTTTTTTTTTTTTTTTTTAAACATCAGGAAGCTGTGGTCCTCATTAGATTAAAAAACAACCATCTGATAAGAAACAAATGAAATCAAAAAGCACCAATTCATCCACACTTCAGCTTACATTAACTCTGAATACTGAGCTCAAAATTTGCAAGTTAAATAAGTATTTTAGTGAAGTTTAAACATTTCCTTTTGACAGTCAGATTTTTTTTTTTGTTTTCTTTATTGGTGCAGTGTGAAGATCCTAAAAGCGTTCACAGCTCATTTGTGCAACCTGCCTCCATATTGATGCAAGAATTATTTCTATTCCAAGCAACAACAAAGCAACACCAGAGTGGCCCCTCCCACAGCCCCTCATTAGGATTTGGCCCCATTCTTAATGTAAGACTGGAGAAAGACAGAATGGGCGATGGCTGTGTGTTATAGGTAGAAGCGGAGGTACAAGACTGAAAACTGCTAGAAAAGAAACAGTCAAAAAACCAAAAAAAGGTTAATCACTAAACTTGTGAATTAAGTTTAAAAAAAAAAAAAAAAAAAAGGGACGGTTGGCAAGAGTTCAAAACCCTACATTGAAGAAAAAATCAAAAGCAAGCAATCCAAGGCAAAACTCAATAAACAGAGGAGGAAAAGTAAAAACACTGTATGACCAACCAAAAAAAAAAAAAAAAAAGCTTAAACAAAATCTAAGAGATGCTACACAAATTAAATGATTAAATCTTGTATAAATGATGTCAAGTTATTGCAAGCCAGATAATTACAGTTGTCAAGCAAGTACAAGTTGGGAAATGTGACTGAAGTACAAAGAACACATGGAGGGAGTGGCCAAAAAGTAAAAATAAATAAATAAATAAATGGGGGAGTGGCCAGAGGCACACAGCACAAGTGGTAAGCAAGGTCAAAAGCAGTTAGTGTGTTGGTGACCAATTAAAAGGTAGGTCTGAAAGTGGGGCACTTTAAATGTAAACTATCTAAAACTAAACAATATAGGGCCTACTGTAAATAGTGTTAACTGCTGTATATATTTGTGCTGTTTTTTAAATGTAAGGTTACATATAGCGTCTTTATTTTTAATATCATCAACAATGATAGAGGAGGGTACATAAATTGCTTGTGGAAAAAATAAATCAGTGCTACATCTGCATTTGGGAAGTGTTGGTGGCCCATAGTTCAAAATAAAGGATGACATGGTGGTCTACACTGTTACAGTCCCTTTTCTTTCTACAGTATGTAGTTTTCTTCCTAGGGAATTCCTATTTACTTCTTTGTCCCAAAAATGTGAAGGTTGGTATGACTGGAAAATCTAAACTAGCCTTGTATGAGAGAGTATGCCCTGTGAAGGACTGGTACTCCATTTGGAGTTGGCTGTTGTCTTTTGCTGGATGGTGACACGTTAGGCTCCAGTATTTTGTGATGTTGCATTGAAAAAGTTGAAAATAAACACATAAGGAAAAAAAATCCATTAAAACCAAATAAGAAAAAAATATTTTTATATGAGGAAAACAGTTTAACAAACTGATATAACGCAAGCTATGCAACTCACCCACAGTCAACAATTCTAGATCTACGAGCAAAGGTGTAGCAAAAATACTCAAGATCACAGTTCCAAAGCTTCCTCCTCATATACAATACACAACATAATTCTACGGAGCATTTTAGTTTTCACTTTACATTCTTGCTACATGCCTAGAAGCCATTTACTGTAACGTACAGTTAACTAGAAGTAGCTGCCATATGGTAAAACACATGCCATTTAAAAAAATATATACAGTGTTTTAAAAATGTCTGGAAAAATCAAGATCTATACTTTGGTTAAACTAACCACTCCAACAGGTCCCAAGCAAAGCCAGACTTGTAAATCAGTACCGACAAACTTCTAACTAGTTTGCTTTTTGTTCAATTAATCGTGTCCTTTTTTCCGCACTGAAGCTTAATGATATATTTACATAATGCTTATGTGGTCCAACTTTCATTGAAAGTTTACTTAGAAAGCTTATAGCCTGGCAGAATTACACCCTCACATAGGTGTATAGACGTGTGTATATTTTACATATATATATATATATATATATATATATATATATAAATTCCAAAGAACCTAAAGCTTTGTGTTAACCACATGCTTTCACACCGTTTGGAAGTAGAGACTACACAAATAAAAATGGTGACAAAGAATGCTGGTTTATCCTCTTAACTTTCAGTTTTCTCTTCTACTTTAGCAGGTCTGTCCTCTGAAGCATCAGGGCTGCCTGGCGAGTTGTTATCATTATTGGTGTTATCATCATCATCATCATCATCTTTTTCATAAACAGGTGTTGTCTTCATTTCAGAAGACCCAGGATTGCCCTTCTGTAGAATCTCTGTAGCTTCATGTTCAAGTACCTCTGAAGGAGTCAATGGCTCTAGATGAACGCTGCCTTGTTCGCTAACATCAGAACTAACAGACTGTGGCTCGTCTACCTTTCGCAAAAACTGTTCAAAGGGAACAGCCTCTTCTGCATCTTCTTTCTGATCTACATCATCTTCTTCCTTTTCCGCTGCACAAGGTTTTTCAAGTTTATTCTCACTTTCCAATTCCTTCGTTTCATCTGGCTTGGACGAGTTTTCACATGATGCAGGCTTCTCACCATTATCTGTTTCAGTTTCATTTGTTTCTGGCACTTCCTTGGCTGCAAAACTGTCTTTATTTTTTAATTTATCTAGATGTTCTCCATTTTTGTCACACCCTTCAAGCATTTCACACTTTCCTAGGTTTTCTGAAGTTGCCTTGTCTGTTTCCTCAGGAACAGCTTCGCTTTTTTCATTCTTGTTTTCCTCCAAACTTGAATCGTTTACAGTGCTGACAAAAAAGAAAGCCTTTATTAGAAAAGAAAAAACAACAACTGTATAAATGTCATGGAAGCGTTAACTTTCAAGTCTGCTTTCTACCCTAGGCCAACAGTATTTGGCAAGACCCCGATTAAATGAAACATTGGTATAACAAAGAGAAACTCATGAAGTCATTCTTTTTAAATACAGTATGTCTGAATGATGAAAATGCCATAAAGTGTTTAAATAGAGTCATGTTTAATTTTCAAACACTTGTAAGAATAAGCTACATTTTGAATCTGCATCTCAAATAATGGAGTGAGAGGATGTAGCCAAAGTGATTGCCTACCTAGAGGAGGTATGCTTGAAAAAGAGGAGATGTCTAGTATCAAGCCATTGGTGATAAATATGTAACATAACATTCTGAAGCTAGTTCTAGGCAACAATAGGCGTAATGTAAGAACCGCCATTCCCGGACAGATAGCTGGGACCATTCATAAATAAACCTGCACCCCACTCAACTAACTCAGAATTAGTAATTAATAGGCATGTGTCTGGAATGTACAAAACCAAACTATATAGAGAAACACTCCTGCATACAGAAGGGAAAAGGTGCAAACTTTACTGTAGTAACCAGGTGATGGAATCCATCGTCACTTCATCTATGAGGCAGCAGTGCTAACCATTGCCACCAACCAGTCACAGGTGAAAAACTTAATCAAAATATTAGTACATGCCACAAGAATGCCATAAGAGCAAATAATGCAGGGAAAATTGTGACAGCTCTGATTGTTCCTGAAGTGGAGGAAGGACAGTTTCATCTGACAAAAATGTTTAAAATGACAATAAGTCAAATGTGATTCTGAATAGATTTAAGTGGATTTGGTAACAGTTTGATGATATTTACTGTATCCCTATACCACAAAGGACTGTTATTGTTTTTTTAAATTATTTAATATATTTTTTCTGCCTTAATAAAATAATGTGAATTGTTATCTTGCTGTTACAAACACTAAGTAGTTATTTGTTTAAATGTTATTCTTAAAGTGAACGCTAGTGATATGCAATGAATGAACAAACTAGTTCTTTTGTAGTTGTCTTGGTCTCTGAATGAATACTTTAAAGAATTCATCTTCTTGAAGTATGCACAGTGCATGCTACGTTTTATACTGCATTCAGCGACAGTTCGGAGCGATCGTCTTAACTTCACTTAAATGGCTGCTGTCTACGGTAAATAGCCCATCAGTAAACCATTTTAGCAAAATGGTCATTATGACAACTAGCCAATGACTGACTTGGTAGATGACATCAAGCTCCTCCCAATGGTTGGTTCAATCCGATTGACTGACTATGACTGTCTCAGTACAGTGACTGAGAAAGCATGTCCCTACTGATCTGGAGAACCATTACAAAATTGTTTGCAAGTTCATTCACAAACTGTAGACAAAAGACTTGCAGCCCAGTACACTGAACTAGTTTACCGAAAGAATCAGTTTGTGTACTGAACGGAGGAACAAACTGCAGACACGTGTCACACAGTACAATGAATCTCAGTTCTGTTCACGGATGATATATGTATGGCAGATTGCATCAGGAAGGACGGGATATAAAAGAAAGAAATTGCGGGAGACTTTAGTGAGTGATGCAGAGAAGGATGAAGACCGAGAGCCAGGAAGCTGCTTTTTTATTTTGTTGTTGCTGTTTAGGGAAGGTTCAATTATCATTCTTGCTATATACTGAATAAATAATGCTGTTAATCCTATCTGCATTTGTGCAAAAGACACAACAACTGACTGACTGGAGGATGCGTTAGAGGACCATCTGCTGGAAACTAATCTTTTTACAGAGCTACATTTATAAATGTACAATTATAATGAACATTACAACTCTAGCATACACTAACAGCATATTGCAGGCTCACAGAACTTTGTCATACACAACTTATCCCATTCTACTTATGTAGGTTATAGGCTAACTTAATCCAAAACTGAAATCTATTTTATTTAGTCATAAAACATGTAAGCACTCACACATTGTGTTTCTTTCAAAATCTATACAACAATATAAAAATGTTTGCCTATTTGAATATATGTGAATTATTTATTTTGTTGCTTGATTTTTATATTGTTTATATTGTTTGGTGCTTAAAGTTGTTACACTATTATACTATTTATTTGTTTTTCAAGTGAACAAATCAGTGATTCAAAGATCTGAATCATTTTGGTGAACTGAACATAATGAATCGAATTGCTAAGAAGAATTTTACACATCACTACTGAACACTATGTGGATTAAACTCTTACAGCAGTTGATTATGATATGCATACACAAAACATTTTGATTCTGAACAAGCCAGGAACTCAATGTAGAGCATCTGAGCAGAAGACTACGTCACATTAGATTCTTCTGGGGACATAGGTTCTCTTGTGTGGTCAGTGGTGACATTCTCATGTTGATTAGCACATGAAAGTTAGAATTTCACGGCGATCTGCAAATGTGACAATAATGACTCTATGGAACCTAAAATTAGTACAAATAAATGACACCAACCTTTTTTTTTTTTCTGGCTATGGGCCAGTCCCTGAATATACATATAATTCTTTGCTAGAAATTGATGTTTCCGCGTCCACAACCCTGAACTGAATTAAGAAGGTTTGATAATGGACAGACTGATGCTTTAATACCCGAGACTAAGGTTTAGTTCTTTAGGTACTGGACTTTGGCCAAGGTTTCAGTCCTCACATCTTTTGACTTATTGCGTGACACCAAGGAAGTCACTTGACTAGCCTATTCTCCAAGTGTACAAAATATTTATGAAGAACTACACTACATAATTGTGAAGTACCCTTAGGATGTTACTTAGCACAGAAAGGTGCAGCATTTGTTTTATTAAAAAAAGACAAATAAATAAAATATTACAACATCATAGAAGAAATATCTTGACATCTTATCATGGACAGGTGCAATTAAGAGATGAATGATACATTTCATTTAATCCACATACTGTATTTTAAAACTGCATCAATTGCCTTATAACTATAAAGACATAAAATTACTGGAAACAAATGATCTTAAAGTAACAGTCAGTCAGCCATTACTCCACCCAAAAACTTTATTTTTTATATGTTACTTACATCATGTGGTGTGTTAGTGATAGCCATGTTTTTGAATTAAAGACCCTCCTCTCCCCTCATTTGCTGATCAAGTCTTAAATTCAAAAGTGCAATTCAATGTTAAAGCCATCTTGTTTGTTGACTACTTTCTTTTTCCGGAAGTATTTAATTAATATTTTAGCAAAAAATTAACTCATTTTGTACACTGAATGCATATGACTAAATGACTTGATGTGTGGATTATGCAACATGAGCAATTTAAGATTTTTTTCATTGATGTTATTGATATTGTCTGCAGTTGTTCATGAGTTTACTGTGGGTTCCCATTTTATCATAAATCTGTTTCTGTTCTCCATGAAAATGAGATTAGAAATTCTTCTTTGCCAACACTATTACTTGAAAACACACACACACACACACTACAGAGGAGACTAAGTGATACACTTTTGACACTCCAGTCTGTATGCCAGAAGGCAAAAATGCTAAGGCACAGTAAGAACTAAATTGGTACACTCATTAGATTTAATTTCCTAAATACTTATTTCTGTCATTCTTGCTATGTTGAATGGGGTTGTGGTATAAAATAAGTATTCCACCACTTATAGGCCTAATGTGCATTAAACAACAGCAATGCTGAGCACCAAAAAAATTTTACCAGGGAAAAAACTTCCTTAATCTGATGGGAAATGTAGATTTTCTTTTGCCAAGTCCCAGTGTTGTAATGAGTTAACACCCTCAAAGCTCACCCCTTCTCTTTTATGTCTGGCTAAGTTAAATTACCTTTCACATTGCAGAGGAGTGGCTTCTTCTTGAACTACAGTTGTGCTTTTGCTTGTCTGAAATCAAAAAAGATGACAAGTAAAATGAAATTAGCATATTAGTTAATTAAAATATTTTACAACTTCAAAGTTAAATATAAAGTATAAAGTTAATGCACATTAAACAAAAGCTATAACAAAGAACATTTCCATAAACTAATGAAAGTAACTAGCTGCTCAAGGCTACAATTTTTTTTTAATCAGCATTATGTGGTGCTGCAAAGCTTTATGGGTGTACATTTAGTGCCAAATGAACAAACGTTTTGTCCTCCATAATCCAGTAGATCATTCTACTTATCTGGATAGATAATAAAAGGATTCAGCATGAGGGGAAAAAATGAGTTCTGTGCAGTCTTTTACTACTAAAGGTGCTGTATAAAATGAATCCTGACTGAATGTGGAATAACTGGAATGTATTCTCAATCTGCGTAATTGTGATTTATTTCTTGATCAAACATTATTTTTGCAAAAGTGGTTCTGGTCTGTTTAATGGGGTGAACAAAGGCTACTTGTTGCCTGCCATATCCTGGCAAAAATATTATTAGAATGGAACGTTCTAGGAGAGACAAGTTTCGACTAGCACCAGATTTGGGCCCACTGTGTA
Source organism: Polypterus bichir lapradei (assembly GCA_026402145.1). Taxonomy (NCBI): domain Eukaryota; kingdom Metazoa; phylum Chordata; class Cladistia; order Polypteriformes; family Polypteridae; genus Polypterus; species Polypterus bichir. The sequence goes on from JANRMT010062827.1 coordinate 19,353,252, forward strand.
TCTGAACTGGAACAGGGCTATGTAATAGCAACCATAGGTGTGGACATATGGTCTCAAAAGTCAGACATGGTCTAAAGTTTGTGTTGATCTCAGTGTAATTTCACCAATCCAGATCATCACTCAAGAAGCTGAGAAATGTGTAGAATAATTTACATAGATTGTAGGTCCTTTATAAAGTGGGAACAAGAAAAGTATCCTGGGATTATGCGTGGCACAGCAAGAGTGCATTTGAAGAGTAAACAGAATCAAATAATGTATAACACACAGAACACTTCACAAATATTACTCATTGTGAAGCACAATATTAATTCAGTTCTAAAGATGCTTCCATTCACCAAAATTATGTACCTGGTGAGTTATAGTGCCATAGTAAGAAAGGGAATAAATAAATAAAATATTCTGGCAGCATTGGGTGGAAGACAGGAAACAGCATTGAACAGAGTGTCAGCCCACTGTAAGTCCCACTCATGTATAGATCCACCCAATGCCAATTAAGAATGTCCAATTAACCTAACACAAGGCTCTTGGGATGTGGGAAGAAAACTGAAAAGCCTTGAGGAAAGACCCAAACAGATATCCCCTTACCTTACACAAATTTACAGTTGCCAATTAAAAAAAAAAAAACAAACAAGGCACATAAATAAGGCAGAATTTGTTAACTCCACACAGACAGTGCCTCCTGTTTCAGAATCAAGGTCCTGAAAGAGGAAAGACAGCAGTACTATGTGTTTTCTCATTGCACATTGCTAAATTATTAACAGAAACACTTCTGCATAAAGGATACCTCAAAGGAAAAATAATGTCCAAATTTGTTAGTATAAAGTTTCAGAAAATACTAGAAAGACTTGAAAATAAAACAGATGTGAGCAAAGAGAATTGTTAAAATCAGCATTACCTGACATGTGTCTGCTTCCAGCTTTGAAGTAGTATTTTGGGGTCTGAAAATTAAAAAAGAAAATCACCACCACAAAGCACATTAACAACTTCATATATATATATATATATATATATATATATACACACACAGAAATCTAAACACAAAATTCAGTCATATATGAAAACTTGCAACTCAACGGTTAACGTTTCAAAAGCTTTGTTTTTGTAGTTGGCAAGAATTGCATACTGTTTTTATGTTGTGCTAAAAGCACCAGTTTTTATTTACTGTCCAATTCAGTACTACAAAAATTATGGCTTAAGGGAATACTTTCAAGACACAGAGCTTAGGTTTCCTCCTACCAAAAGGCAAAAAGAGCAAGGCAATGCAAAGTGATACCAGACAAAGTACCAACATTTCATTGATATTTATACATCTTCTTTAAAATATCAAAATTCATAATTATAAACTGACTAAACAGAACATTCCCAACAAAAAGCACATAAGAATATCTGAGCAGCCTCACACATTTCCGATTCTCTTGAATTTAGCCAAGGAAAAGGACATACAGTAACAATGATTTGCAGTTGTCTTTCAATATATAGATACTGCAGTTTAATATTAAAAAACAAATAATGATTACTTTTATACAAAGAATTTAGGTAGCAAAAGAACATATCATTAAACTAAATACTACAGTTTAAGAGAAAATCAATATGACTATATTTAAATAAAAACAAAGGAAAGGAATGGCATATCTATTAAGAGAATGGAGGATGATCATTTTACTTACATAACCTTTTGTGTTTTTTCTCTGCGGGATTTAGGTGCATCTAAAATATTAAGAGAACATTAAATAAGAATTACATGACGACTTTTTTGATATGAGTAATTATAACTTAGAGAGAAATAAAAACAAATTAAGAAATGTAGTAATTACTGTCATGCTTCATTTAATAAGTTAAAACAAAATTGTAGATTTGAATCAAGCGTCTGAATGATTGCAATAGCAAAAGCATAGGTAGAGGGGAAAATCAAAATGCATTGCGGTGCCTATAAACCATTATATGGAGTGGCTCTCAAATTAGAATGCTAAAGTACAAAGCTACCCATTTAGTACCCACAAATGAGTTTCAGGGTGACCCTGACCAAGTCACCGAACCCATCAAGACTTATACTGGAAAAGTATGAAAACGTTTTAAAGTTAGGGTGTACAAGTCAATTTCAAAACTGCTTTTTAATTTAAAAGCGATGCTTACCAAAAGGAGCAAGGTTACATTTAAGGCACTATTATGACAAAAACAGAAAGTTGGTAGTGAATTTAATTAAACTTCTTCATTAAGTTATACCAGGTCTTATGTGCCTAAACACACACTTACCGGGCTCTATAATAACTTGACAGCTGTGGTTTTGTCGGTCATTAAGGTGTTTACTCATGTCATCTGCACCCGCAGCATCGGTTAGAAAATCACAGTTTAGACAAACTAGCGTGACACCACTGAGAAGGACAGAAATAAGAAATAATTAACAACTTAATGCATTAATAATCTAGTCCACAAAAAAATGTATGTGCAAAAATCTAAACTTATACCTACGATATCTATGTATTTTACTGTGTACTTACTATATGTATTGTTCACAATTACAATATTGTTTTACGCCTCCTTCTATTTTTTTTAGCTTGCCTGAATAGGAATAAGGCAAAATTAATGGCTATCAATAGCATATCCATCCATTTGCTTGTTATATTTAAGGGCACAACTTAGAAAAAGGCTACCCATAAACAAAGCCTATCATTTTACTATTTAAAGTACACAATCTTTATATATATATATATATATATATATATATCTATATATATATA
>JANRMT010062827.1:19356389-19437287 GCA_026402145.1 Polypterus bichir lapradei
TATATAAACTGTCAAAAGATAATGGATTTTCCGGACAGATAGACAAGCAGATAGAAAGAAAGGTCCCATACCTTGGGTAATTACAATATTTCTTCTCTTTCCGAAGGCGCTCCTTTGAAACAGTACTGTGGAACCTGCAACCAACATAAAATTGAATTATTTTAAACAAGAAAGCATATATAAACTGTTTTTTTTTTTCATGAATTCAACTTTGGTTAGAAGGCAGTGTTGCCTGTTGGCCTCTAACTTTAAATGTAAGCTTGCTGCTTGATTTCTAAACACTACTATGTAACCTTGAGTGGTCTAAAGCTCAAAAAGTTGCAAAGAATATTATTATATTAATGAAGTCTATTTTCTCATCATATGACTGCTGCATTTACCCTGCTGCATTCATATGCAGCTCAGGTCTCCTGAAAACAGTAGTAAAAGACGTAATTGCCACTGTTTATATGGTAAATCTGTTTTCATGTCCAGAGTTCTCTGTGTCAACAGTGGCTAAATCCCTGCTTTGTTTTAACTGCTCTGAAGGAAAACAATTTAACATATGAAGCATTTTGCAAGTAAGGTTTATATTGTTGATAACACACAGTAACATTTAAAGAGACTGGAATAGTCTCATCAGCTTTACATCAGTTGCTCTCAAGGACACAGCACTTGAGCTCTGTGAGTGGAACGGTGTGGTGACACAAGCCACATAGTCAAAAGTTCTAAATTACTTTCACCCCATAATAATGAGCAAGACATTCTGAAAAGGACAGTCCTACAGTCCAAAGGAACACAACTTCTATGATTTACTTACATCTATCTGCAGTTTTCTTTAGTTATTACTGAATGATCAACATTCATATACTGCTTAATTTCTACTTGTGAAATAAAAAATACATTAGATTTTGCATTGTGCAAATCTGTAACCATAAAACTTTATTTTTCCATGCTCTAGTGATTTTAATACTGTTCAAATAAATATAGAAGTAAATAAAGAATAAGAACAAAATTTAAGTATATGAAGGTGTCAAGAGGGTCAAATTGTTTACCTAAAGCATCTGCCCATATATTAAAAAAAAAAACCCATTTGACAGATAATCTACAATATTCTTAGTGTATTTTTCATACATGTTATGCAACGATTATCAGTATCATTATGTTCATAGAAAAGACTGATTTCTATTTTTAAAAAAAGCTTAGTTTCTATATCATTTTAAACTTCTGTATATAAACAAACATAAAAAAGCTTTGGCTTCCCCAGAGGGGTGACATTTGCAAATGAAACAGCATGTCATGGCGCTCCAAGCTTGTGCCTTTAAGAAAAGTAAACAAAATAGGAGATGGTGTGTGAGGTTGGCTGATATCACTGTTAAAAATCCAGTTGTTTGCACTTTTAATCAATCTCTAAATTATACACATAATACAACAAATTAAAATTGCAAACATTAGAAGATGCTTAATATTAGGGACAAGAGGACATTTCTGACTGTCAGCTTAAAAACAGGTGCTGGGTAAGACTGAGGAGTTCTGCAGAATTCAAACACAATGGGAAATATGAGATTAGTAATGAGAGACTTCATATAAATGCCTTTGCAAGTGGAAGCTTCTGGTGAAACAATTAAACAATTCAGAGATGATTTTATAGTGAAATCTCACGAGTTGTAGTGTATCACCTCATTTCATAAAATTAATAATAAGATAAAAAATACTCCAGCTCAAACAGAAACTGTGCTGACAGTCATGCTGCATTTGATGCAATTTAGTGCAAATCCTCCTAATGCATGTCTGTTCCTTTTTTATTTCCGGAAATACAAATTATAACCAATCTTGATTTTTGTGCAGACCTAACCGCAAAAAGCACCAACACAATTCTCTCCAAACTCTCATAGTAATGATACAAGATTATGCAAAACATATCTCAGAAAATTCTCTTCAACAGTGAATGAAGCATTAATGGTCAGAAAACAGAGTAGAGAGCTGTAATCCCTTTACTTACTAAGCTTTATATAATTTTTACATGCAACTGTTAAAACCTCACTGTGCTATCGCTCTCTTTCTAGGCCAGCTTAATGACAATTTTATGGGTTCATCCAGGTTGCCCAGTCTTCTTTGTTAAAAGTAGTACTGGAGCAGAAATTTTAACAGCTAGATGGCCATCCTGATGCCATCCTCGTTTTTTTATGAGGAAGAGGGACAGTGACTTCATTCTAACCCCAGAAAACTATTCACACACAAAAGATATTTTACCCAGTGAAAAATCAAAGGAATGTAACAAATTTAGTATATTCTCATAAGAGTAATATCTCTCTATTATATAAAAAAAATCTTGGAACGAGACAAGACTTTTTCAGAGAGACAATGTCCTGCAAGACACAACTTTGTGCCAAGAGATGAAGTGAAAACCTAACAGGTCCAAGTGGGGGCAGAAATAAAAGACAAACAATAGAAGAAGAAAAGCCAAAGAATGGAAGACAAAGTGAAATGTCGTTAATGAAAGTACTAAAATTTGAAAGTCTCAAAAAATCTATAGTAAAGATGGCATTAGCGCTAAAAAACGGAAATTACTCGGTGAAATAACGGAACAGCAAAAAGAGATTGAATATATGGACATAATAATATTAATACATTTTATTTATATAACGCCTTTCCCATGCTCAAGGCACACAGGTAATATGACAGAAATATTTAGATATTGTTCGGCTTTAAACTTTAAGTCAGAGACTTGTAGATCATCTAATTCATGTTGCCATCAGGCAAAAGTAGTGTTTCTTTCCAATGAAGAGGCGTATCCAAGAGAATTAAAATATTTAGTGTTTGGTGAAAGTGAAATCCATGGTCCACTCACTTCTCCTTTGTGTGAATGCTATTGTCAGACACAGTTCCTGCGCTCTAAGCTGCAAGCGGGGTCGGAAATAAAAGAGTAGAAGATGAAGTAGAATGTCGTAAAGAGGTTCAAAAACATTGGCGCGATACACATGCAGAGCAGATTAGAGATTGTGAAAGTACTAAAATTCAAAAGTCTCAAGAAACTGTTAGTAAAGACAGAGAAAGTGAAATCCACGTACGCAAGCGGCAGAGACACTAAGTGGCTGGCGTGTAGCGCAGGCTGGGGGGTTGGCGAGCAAAGCCCCCTAGTAAAAATGAATTATTATGTGTACCAGTACTCTCTCCAAGAATTTGAATCTTATTCAAGTATATAACAAGCCTTCATTTAAACTAAGGATATGCCTATGAAGCTTGTTTACAGTAGGCCACCATAGTTTTCCAATATGAAATGAACTTACATAATGGCTGGTAGGACAGAAGGAGAGTTTTCATTTTTGTTCAGTGCCCAATCAAAAAATTTCAAATAGGATTTTATTTTGCTTGAGAATGTCTCAGAGCTCCTTTGCATACAAATATCATTTTAAGAAGGAATGACTAGAGAGAGATGTGTTTACGTTAAGAGACAAGTGTCTATTGGAGCTAGTCAGACATGGTCTTCCTAATTTTGTGATTCTTGTGTTTTCTTCACTATGCAACAATTCTCCATTAAGTTATGTCTTACTTGTGTTTCTGAATAGATGAGTAGTAAATTTTCTCAAACTAAATAAGGAGAAACAGAAATCTTAGTTATTGGAAAAAATTGATATAGTGAGGTTATTAGAAATAAACTTGATCTATTAGTTTAAAAGTCAAGATGGAGGTAAATAATTTTGGGGTAATTATTGACTATGACCTAAATTTTAAATCACATATTAATCAGATTACCAGGACAGCATTTTTTTCACTTAAGGAATATAGCAAAACTTAGATCTCTTATAACTCTGCAAGATGTTGAAAAGTTTGTTTGCGCTTTTGTTTTTAGTAGAATAGATTACTGTAATGCACTCCTTTTAGAACTACCCAAGAAAGACATCAATCATTTGCAACTAGTGCAGAATGCTGCTGCTAGAATCTTAACTAGGAAAAGAAAATCTGAGTACATCTCTCCAGTTTTAATGTCATTACATTGGATACCCATGCCATTCAGAATTGACTTTAAAATACTGCTAATGGTTTACAAAGCCTTACATAATCTCGCTCCATCCTATATTTTGGAATGCCTGTAACCTTACACTCCATATTGTAACCTTAGATCTTTTAATGAGTGTCTGCTTATAATTCCAAGAGCTAAACTTAAAAGTGAGGCAGCCTTCTTCTGATAGCTACTTATTAACTATTCCAGATTTTAGGTGCCTATTTGCCAGGCTAATACAGTTGTGCATTTTTAAAAACTGTTAAAAACCCATTATTTTAACATGGCTTTCTCGTAGCTACATTTTAGTGTATCCCTGTTAAGCTATATGTGCACTGAATTATCATTTTCATCAAGGCTCCAAAATCCATACTACTATTCTCTGCTGTTCTTTTGCCAGTTTTCTGTGGTGGCGATCTGCGCCACCACCACCTGATCAAGGCACCATGCAGTCCCTAAACTGATTTAACAGAAGGCAGTACCCCCAGATATCCCCATGACCATCATCATGAAATTCTTTTACGTGAAGTTTGAAAGCCAAAAAGGACTGATTTAGATCATTTATGTTTGGTAGAATGCCCAGTGGTAGCTAGGCAGTCTCTTGGCCTTGGAACCCCTGCAGATTTTGTTTTTTTCCACTGGCCCATCTGGAGTTTTTCTTGTCCTCCTGGCCATCTGACCTTACTTTATTCTTTGTTACTTAGTTTTGCCTAATCCGATTTTTGTTTCATATAAACTTTTCCTTCTTCATCTTGAAAAGTACTTTGAGCTATACCATTTGTATGAAATTGTGCTATATAAATACATTTTGTTGTACATACATACCGTATCATGTGATTCCCATAGGCTTTGCTACAACTGGTTTTATATCTACACATACGACATTTAACAAAGGAAGGATAATGAGCCGCAAAATCCTTAATAACAGAAGAACATTCAATGCATTTCAGGAGTCCAGGTCCACCTCTGAAAAAAATAAAAGTAAAAAAGTAAACTATTTGGAAAGCAAGATCTTAATTTCTGAATATATTAAAAGCATTCAAAGGAAATTTTACAAGTCCTCAAAAGTATAACACCAGATAACCCAGGAGGGGAGAGGATTAAAAAAACAGTTTGCATACCTCGAATTATTTTGTACTCTGGTTCTGCCTGATTTTCTTGTTTGGTTCATGAAGGGCCTTTCAGACCTCGCTGTTTGCTTCTTCCTTTGCTTTCTGTCAGTCAGTGGTAAATTTATGTAAACCAATCAGAGGCTGTTCTCTTCATAATATTTATCTTTATTAAGACGTATTACAAGATTTAACTTCAAGATTGCAGATTTGCTTTGGATAAACCATACCTATGCTAGCTGGTCATCACCATAGTTGTGCCTCAACTGGGGTTCCCTAATACTTTATTTTTCTGGTGACTGTCAATCCAACCTATCATTTAGCACTCAGTAATTTTGTGTATATAAGTTAAAACTGACTATGAGCAAGATAGCAGGTGGGTATGCTAAAGAAGGGTCAAGTCTTTGGTAAGGCAAAGGCACTGAGCAAATGCAGTGTTGTCCGTTCAAATGCCATGCCCCCAAAAGGAGACAGGAAATGCGATTTCCTGTTGGTGTATTAGTGTCTAAATAGTAAACCCATAGTAGGGGAGTGCGATGAATTGTTGTCATCTCACAGAGTTGGTTAGTTTCTATCTTGCACCGGATACTGCCTGCAAAGGATTTAGAGACCTACATACTGCAACTGGATTAGGTGATTTAAGAATGGTTACTTCTAGAAGTGATAATTAATTAGTAAGCTAGTACAAAGGCTAATCACTTGAAGGTCGCATCAGAGTGGTGCAGACCCTGAATTGCAATTTAATAAGTGTAACACATCATGATTATAAAGTCATATAGAAGGTCTACTTGCTTGGCAGAAAACACAAACTAATTTAACCCTAATAACAACGTGGTGTTAAGGTTAAGGCAAATGTAAGCTTTAATCAAGAAATAAATGACAACTAAAAGTGATATGCTATAAAATATATCATCAGTCAATAGTTTACTATGTTGGGCAGGACCAGAGCAGGCAGACAATTTAAACTAACAAGAAATCTGTTTATGTTGACTAATGTATATAGCCATTTAATAACTGCTACACCATTCAAACCTATAGAATATGTAAAACTATATGCGTATTTTTAAAAAGGAGGATACATTACCAAATTATTAAAATGAAATTCTATAAACTTAGACAGGAAACAAAAAAGAAGATACCTCAAAAGAATGCAAAAATGCCACTTTATGAATTGTCAAAATTAATCACTATGGTTGTGTGTACTAACAATGACATATACAAAAAATAACCCACTTGCATCAGTGCTGAATAATCACCAATTTAATATTACCTTATATTCCTTAATGACACATTAGGCTGCTCAGAGGATTTAGAAATACTAAATCTGTCCTGCTTTTTTTGGTAATATGTTGATCTCGATTTTCCTTGATTTGTTTGAGGCCTGATCATCTGCTTAGTAGAAGGACTGTCAGGAACAAGGCTGACAACTGATTTGCTGGTTGCACTGGGAGACGATGGTGAACCACTTGAGGAAGACAGAGATGCTCGAATAGTAACCTAGAAGACAATTACAAAAAAAAAAGATTCAAGCTATATTTTGGGAGGTGGGATGGATGGGGTAGGGGTTTAGGGTTGAGAGGTTTCAAAAGCAGAAATGTTAAGCATATCTCAAAACTGAAGACTTCTGCTCATCCATTTAACTGGTCTTAGACTTATTTTTAAAAAAATAATGAGGGCATAACTGTGCTATGTATGTCAAAGGTGAATGTCAACCATGTTTACTAGGGAGAACAGAAACTCTGATGTTTCCGTCTTCCTTCCTAGACCAGATCAGAAACCTTTCAGCTCTGTCTCAGCTGTGCCCACCACTGCAACTACTTTAGTCCTCTTTTTAAAAAAAAAAAAAAAAAAAAAAAAACAGTATTCTGTTAATCCAGGGAAAAAGTTAGGAGAGGCTCCAATAACTGCCAATGACAAAGAAAAAGGGAACAAGACAGCTGTCTAAATCTATGGCCTTGAAAACTTAACAGTTTTAAGATCACCTTATATGTATACTTTTACCAACTTTGATAATAAATTTGGACACAAGACCCTTATCTTCACTGCTACGTATTATGTGATCTCTAATGGATAGCTATTGAGTGTTCCAAACAATCTGAATATACTGTAGTTTAAAAATGTTGAAGTCGTATGTAATAAAAAAGGGTTTATTTTGATAATGATACCAATAGGTCAGTTTTTTTTTTCTGTTTCTCTCACTTGTCTTATTATTACAACACTTATCAAAATATTAGAGAGATGATGAGATTCACAAAAATCATAGCTAAGAAACTGTATAAAAAAGGAATCCTTTGTCCATCATAAACTTGTCTGGTTAGCTTATAGCTAGTTATCCAGATATCTCATATACTTCTTACTCTGTATGTAGAAACTATTTCCACTTTAAATACTCTTCCACTTGATTTTTAACTGCTATTTTTAATTTATTAAAATAATTTTATAATTTGGAAACCTGCAGTAGGGTTCTACAAAGCCTTCTCTGATAGAAGTCAAAAAGAGGTGCAAAGAGGGACACGCGCAACCAGTTAACCAGCAAAACACCCGTAGTATACGTCGTATATGTAGTATATGAATTTTATTTTCCATGATTTATCAATATAGTTATATATTACAGTAATGTAATTCTTGGTTGTTACAACAGTGCAAAAAAATCAGTTATAAGCACAAGCCTATATAATGTAATCATATTCAAATTACAGTGCCATATGTCAAAATTAGTTTTCAGCTCTTGTATTTTCTTGGTAAAATGTTAATCTAAACGGCTAGTGACGGAGCTCATTGATGGATTTTGATACCTTGGCTCAAGATAACTGATTAACTGCCAAATGTGTCTACTGTTACCAAAATTAATGGGTAATATGTCATGTTCTATTACTGTGTAACACTTTATAATCTTGTCTTGTAGGTTTTTTTTACTAGTACTGTTAAGATGGACTAGTTGCTATAGCCCAACCATGCAAACTACATGCTTATTTTGTACATGGTAGTCCTGCTCTTTTGGTATCTTAACACAGATTGCACAGTCTGCAGTAAACTTTGTAACATTTTTATTTGTAAAGCTCCAAATTCAAATTGCTTGCAGTAGGTCTTATTTTGACTGAAGGCATCTATTCAGTTTCTGTACGTGAAATGATCTGGCATGTGGCTTAAATACTGCCTTTGTGTGTCTATTTAAATGAAAACCATGTTTCAAAGAAATCCTATATATTAGGTATTGCAACAACAGCAAAGCAATTAAATTTCCAGAGTCAAATATAATCAGTAAGATTATCTGGTTTATACTCAATGGAAGATAATCAGACAGTGTTTAATTGCTAACAACCCTAGCTTCTACAAAGTGTCCTTTTTAACCTTGAATACTTTTACATAGACTGCTTCCTGTACACATTACCATTAACATCTTATATTTAAAACTAGTAGACATACCTGATTTTGCTTGGGTACATTTGAACATTTTTAAATTCTATCAACTATGGGAAAGGTATTTTAAAAAAATGTGACAAATGGTATCATTATGAACATGAACGTTTAAAAATATTAAAGTATTTTTACTTTAAACTCTGGAGCAACACACATAACTGATTGGATGAATTCTACAAGTCTATTCTCAGTGTATTGTAAAGTTTTGTCCTGACATTAATTTGTTGCCATTGGTAGGATTTATTTGTTATTTGGTAACTGCAGTTTTTTAAAACTTGTATCTGTCAGTTGGTATGATAAGCTTCCTGGGAGAAGACATTGTTCTGCTACGTAAACACATCGTTAGTCATTCCTTCTTAGTCACGTCAATAAAATTTTAAATTATTAATCCTGTGCAATTTTTAAGTAATGCAGATATACAGGCTTGTAACAGTTACTCCAGTTTTTAGTTAAATATGTGTTGCAGCAGGTGTGACTTTTATAAACATTTTTATTTTACATTCTTTTTTACTTACCTCAGTATCTGAAGATTTAAATTCTCCTGAAACCCTCACAATTTTCCTCATGTCAACTCATCTTATTTTTTTTTTATATAAATTTATACAAAAATGTTTTGCTAAAATGAGAGGATTGTAAGAATAAAGCGATAACAAGGGATCAGATTAATAATAATAAAATTATACTTGCATAATGATTATTAATTACTGTTAAATGTTTCCAGAAAGAAATAACAAGGTTATATTTGTTTCCTCTTCTTCCTTCATTACTGGCACAGTGATTTGATCTGGTATCTCACAAATCTAGAGTTATGGCTTCAAATCCTGGCCTGAGTGCAGTCGGTTTGGAGTTTGCATATTTTTTCTGTGGTGTTTAAAACTCCAGCAGGCAAGGTAATATGAGAAAATGGAATAATAGGAAAAAGGTCCAATGCTGCCCAGATACATTGCAAAAATGTAACATTTATGTGAGCCATATATGAACATACCCATGTACTTTCATGTCCTATTTGACAAACACTATAAAACTCAATATTGCTATGAAATTTACTTTTAGCAATGCTCAGGTGACCTCAGATACTCACACATATAGTCTAATTTATCAGGGGTTCCTTTCACGTGCAAATAACACTTTGCATTTATTAGTCCACCTTTAAGTACATTTTCAAAGTTTTAGTGCTGTTTTGAAGACTGTCCAGATCTTTATGAATTGTTTTTATTGCCTTCCAGTTATTTGATATACCTATAACTTCAATGTCACGTCAGTTTTGCTGTATCTGAAACTCAACCCTGACATTATCAACATTTGGTTCTACCCAACAAGGCTAACTGACCTCCACTAATGCAATGGCCTGTACAGTTTTTTCTAGACTATCATTTCCCCCATTTCATGTTACCAAGTTGGAGCCTCCCATAAATTTTACTATTGTTTGCAGCAAGTACTCTGGACTGTCAGAATCACAGTTTAGTTGACATAATTCTCCTAGACTCACATTGCTAACACATTTCAAAGTTTTGAAAATCTGGCTCAAGCTCTCCTCTTCAAAAATAAAGAGACCGAAAAATTTTCAGTCAGAGATGTTATCTGGATATTTTTTCCTGGGCAGTATTAACAGAAGCTCTACAAGCAAGTGAACAACAAGATTTATTCTAAGGAATAAAAAAGAAGAATTACTTGAAAATTGTGGAGTTTGAACAGAGACTAGCTTGATTTATATTATACAGTTTGTGGGAGTGAACCTCACAACTTATTAGCCTTTTTAATTACTACAGAACATTGCCCAGAGGCTGAGAATGTGTTGTGACAACACAAACACAAAAACATTCTACATTAGGCAGATACACCTTATTTCTAGAAAATGCCCAGAGTGCTTGTATGTGCAACTTATCACACTAACATGTGAGCACTCAAGGTGAGATCACATTTACTGACACTTCTGGCAATGTGAGCCAAAAGTCTGAGTCAAGCACATTTCATACAACCTCTCTAACTAATGTTTACTCCAATATGGACTTGACTGGTTTACACAAAGTGTATACTGATTTCATTCCGAGGAAATCCTATAAAATGTATGCAATATAAATGCTAAAAATGTAATATATGAGTAATGCAATTTAAAACACCCTGTAAGTTAAATATTGGATAGCTTTAACTAATAATTATTTCACATCTAGAGCAGTTATGCATTTACACTATGTGCACAATTATTAGGCAAGTTGTATTTTTGAGGATTAATTTTAATATGGAACAAATACAGTGCTATCAGTCAATCCAAAATGTTAATAAACCTGAAACCTGAATGTTTTACAAAGGAAATGTGATTGTGATCATTCGCAGGGGAATACATATGCGTGCACCATTATTAGGCAACTATTAGTGTGCAGAACTATTACACAACTAAAGGAAAAATGAAAAATTTCCCATCTCACTTGTTTATTTTCATCTGTTAAAGTGAAAATAATAAACAAGGAACACAAAATTTACAAATAAAAATTTCTGACATTTAAAATAAATAAAGGGACCATTATAGCCATCCTTATTTATCAATAACAGTCATAAGCCTTCCATTAATGGAGTCAGTCAGTTTCTTGATCTGTTGACAATCAACTTTTTGTGCAGCAGCAACCACAGCCCCTCCAGACACTGTTCACAGAGGAGTACTTTTTTCTTCCCTGTAAATCTCTCGTTTAAGAAGGGCCCACAAGTTCTCAATGGTGTTTAGGTCAGGTGAGGAAGGGGGTCATATCATTATTTTTTCATCTTTAAGGCCTTTACTGGCTAGCCTTGCAGTGGAGTACTTCAATGTATGCGATGGAACATTGTCCTGCATAAAAATCATGGTCTTCTTGAAAGATGCAGACTTTTTCCTGTACCACTGCTTGAAGAAAGTGTCTTCTAAAATCTGGCAGTAGGTTTGGGAGTTGAGTCTGAGTCCATCTTCAAACTGAAAAGGTCCAACTATCTTATCTTAATAAAATCAGTCCATACCAGTACCCTGCCTCCACCTTGCTGGCGTCTGAGTTGAAGTGGTGCTCTGTGCCCATGAGTGATCCAGCCACAGGCCCCTCCATCTGGTCCATCAAAAGTCACACTCATCTCATCAGTCCATAAAATCTTTGAAAAAATCTGTCTCCAGATATTTCTTGGCCCGGTCTTGACAATTCAACTTATGTGTCTTGTTCAATGGTGGTCAGGTTTCAGCCTTCCTTACCTTGGCCATGTCTCTGAGCCCTGAACACCTTGTAGTTCTGGGCACTCCAGGTAGGTTGCAGTTCTGGGATATGACAGCACTGGAGGATAATGTGTTCCTGGCAGCTTCACATTTCATTCTTTTCAAATCTTCTTCTCAAAAGTTAATTTGTGTCTTTTTTTCTCAACACATTTCTTGTTGACTATTTGCAACAAAATGTTTGATGGTTCTGTGATCACACCCCAAGATCTTAGCAAGTTCCTGCATCCCTCTTAAAGACATTTTTACAATTTTTGACTTTTTAGAGTCAGTTAAATCTCTTTATTGGCCCATTTTGGAAAACAAGCTGCCTAATAATTATGCACACCTTGATGTGGGGCGTTGATCTCCTTATGCCACACCCTCCCTCATTACACAAATACACATCACCTGATATGCTTATATACAATAAGCATTCAAGCTTACACAGCTTGGAATCATAATATATGCATAAAAATTATGATATGGTCAAAATACTCACTTGCCTAATAATTGTCTACACAGTGTAGATAACCAAAGTCACAATTTAGAGTTATTTTTGACAAGAATTGCAATCAGAATGTTTGTGAAATAGCATTTTAAAGAAGTGAAAGATAAACCTAAAGCATAATTCAAGAAAAGACTATTCTTTATGAAAGGATGATTCATTACTCTTCTATTTTTTAATTAGCATAATAGCCAGTATCAAAAACTGCAGAATTTGGACAATGCAATCAAAGAAACAAAATTTTATGTTGCCTGAATACCTGAACAGATAAAGAAATGGCACAAGGCAAGAACAGGAGGTCATAAACCATGGGATGTTATGAACCATGGGATGTACTGAAATACTGGCCTACATTCTCAGACGTGTGACTTTAGAATATTCAGGACTTGGCACCAACTAACCTTGGTTCCAGGAGGCAGACCTTCCAAGGACTTGGGCTTCCTGAATGATCGATGATGCTGAGATTTATGTTCCATCTTCTCTTTGCAGGTTAAAAACTGCAGTCTGCACTTTGTACAACGATGTACTCCTTTTTTCTTAAAAAAATAAAAAGAAAGAAAATATATTTTCATGTATAACATGATGTATACATTATTAACTAAACATACAAAACCCCAGCCAGACATGCAATAGATTTTCTATCCTATGTCGAAATATTTTCTTTTTTTTTTAATGCATTTTTTTAAACTTTATGTAATCAAATTATTTTCTTTACAAAACTTGTGGAAAACCAACAAGCTACTGAAACAATGAAAACATTATATTGAAATGAGTACAAATCAACATTCATTATACCAAAAGACTGAAGTGAACACAAAAGATCTAGTGCAATGGCTAATATATTTTTAAAACCACCTAGGTTTAATTAAAAGGCAGTATAAAAGTGGCAGGATGATCAAAAAGCAATTTCAAAATTCTTTAAAGCCAAAGTAATCACCCACAAGGAAGGATTGCACTTTAGCTCTGCACAAGTTCTGAAGTGATACAGGATTAAATGAACAAGGGCTTGCATTCATTGATTTATTTAGTACAGATGGCAGGCTTGGAAACAACTGAACAACAGATTTCTTGGAGCAAACCTTTAACAGTGTTATCCAAGAAGTGATGACATTGGCACATGGTTCCTTTCAAAATAAAAGCGCCATGCGGATGATTGTTCAAGCTCTAGCTTTTTAGACAGATACAGAAAATAACTCAAAACTGCCTATGTTCACCTTCTCAACAGAGGTACATGGAAGTGACACACGGTTAACTCTTGCACTTTGCTTCAGTCAAGTAATAATCAGACAGACATTATCCTTGATTCTTAAAATAAAAAAAAATAAAAAAAAAAATGCTACAAACAAAACTAGAGGTGGAGGTGTACTTTCAAAACAAATCCACACACTCGGTACATTTACTAAATAAAGCACTAATAAAAATTCACTAAGAATACTAGTTTGTCTACTAAACTACAGAGGAAATGGTTATTTTTATGCTACTGAGAATACTACATTTATATGGTCATTATTATTGTGTAGAGATTACAGTGAAATTCATATATGCATGTGTGAATACACAAGTTAACACATCAAGACTTTGTACAGACTAGCCCATGTAAAAAAAATTCATACTCTATAGCAATTTCTTTAACATGCATAATAAGTTACCACCCACAAGAAATACCTATGGTCTGTCATGATTAATTTTTTACTAATGCGTGACACCAAATGAGTTTTAAGCATAATGCTCTGGCACATGTTAAAATGTCCTTAAAAATCTAACAGTATTATACATACTAAGTGAATGTAATGTAGTAATGGCATCACTTACAGATAATATACAGTACATTTTGTACGGGCAGAGATTAAATCATTCAGAATAATGTCTATTACTTCTGCAATGGTACATTCTTTACACTAACTTACTTCTGTCATTAAACATTAAAAATGAGTTTGTGTTTTTGTAAATTACATGATGATGTTTTGACAAGTGCAGTTTTGATTTTTTAAGGGCCATAAATACATCTTTACAATCCATAAATCTCAACTCCAAATATATAAAGCTCGTTACTGCTAGAATGCTACCAAGTAAAAGGATATATATTTTTTAACACAAAAAAAAAAACAAAACACCACACGCAGCAGTTAAAATGATAGGGTTTAAACTTAAAATACCTTGTACTTTAAAAGGTACAAGGGAATAATATGAAAATACTTATTTAAATGTTAGTTAAATAAAGGAATTGTTGCTGGCAACTTGAAAAGAAGGGCCCTCAAAACACCCAAGACAAAACTTTCCCTAAGGAACAACTATGCCCTACTGTAAACACCATTTTAGGATATTTTACATTACTGGGAATAAAAAGAAAATTAACAGGAGTACATGAAAAAAGAAGCTTTAAAAGGGCATACAACAGAGGCAATTAACAACAGTAACTAAGAAGACAATAGTTGAAATTTCACAATTTTGTAATTCTGTAATACATAGACCTGTCCTGGCAAGATATAGGTTGTTTCCTTTCTTCCCTCCATCTTCTGTAAACCTAACTATAAGCAGGACATGGTTGTTCACCAATAAATATCCAGCTAACTGCTCTCTTTCTTTCAGAAACATCTCACAATTACCACTGACAAAGAAAAATAGCTTTGCAGAGCTTAGGTTTTAGAGACAATTTGTTTTGTGAAGTTAAACAACAAAATAATAAAAAACAAAACATTTTTGTTGAATTTGTCAGCCCATTATATATTGCAGCAAGGTGCTCAATGGAATACTAATCAATCCATGTTGAGAACATAACTGAACAGAGCAATTCACGGGCGACTATGTTGTTATGCTGACTACGTTCAAATTTTCTGAGCTATGAGATCCTCAAGCAAAAAATGACAGATGGATAGTATTTCTAAGAACAGAGAGCAATTGGACAATGTCCTATTTACATGAAAAGCTGCCAACTACAGACGGTCTTATTAACTCAAGTGACAGGTGTGTCGACTGCTACTAAACAGTACAGCAAATTATGTAACATGTTAGAAAGGAGGAAAAAATAAAAGCTGCTGGGACTTGCATTTTAACAACAATCCAAGCTTACCTGGTGTCTCATATAATGATGCATAAATGGCGTTGCACTTTTAATCACCTTAAGGCAAAATGGACACAACAGATTTTTGGTGTTTTCATGAGTTGTGCGAAAGTGATTTTCCACATCCGAAAAAATGGATGACCTATAGCTACACACCTGTGAACAGAAACAGAGATTGCTATCCCTTTCAAATATTTACAAATTGAGGATCGGCTATAAAAGTGGTAATGGATGTGTTAAGGAATAAATGAAAAGCTAACTGATGCTTATAAAAATGTTTTCTTTCTTTATTTTACCTGACAGACATACGGCATTTCCCCTGGCTTATGATTGTCCTTCATGTGTTGTAAAAGCACTTGCTCAGATTCAAAAGATAATTCGCATATTTTACAAGTGGCTGGAAAGAAAACAAAAAAAAAGACATCATTCTTAATTATTTAAATAAATAAATAAGCTGTACAAAAATAAGCCTTACTCATCTAAGACTCCCTTGCCTCTATTTTAAATATTAAAGCAGTACACTTTAAGTGTTAAAATAATGGATGGATATTCAATAGAGGTCTATGAACTTTATATACAAGAACAAAGCATACTGGTAGATTCATAAGGACTATGGGCACTTTCAATGTGGCACTGCAGCTGGAACGGTGTGGCATACTGGCGATAACAATGCTGGCATGTTGTATGGTTTTCCCAGCTTTCGTTACTCTGTTTTTCCAGTTCCAAGTGATGTTTCATATGGTTCATAAATCTGTGAAAAGAATACAGTACAATACTTTAGGAGCAAACCAAAACTGCTGGGGACATTCTACATGCATCATATTAACTAGAATAATATCTGGTATTACTTGCATAAAAAAATTAATTTAGCCATCATTAGTTTATGATAGTATGTTTAGCAATGCAGTTCACTTTGTAATTCTTTTTAACTAACCTTTTGGAAATCTTTTTTTTTTTTTTTTTTTTTTTAATTATTCAGCAGCTGAGATTCTATAATCATCAGCCTACCATCTCTGGCAGCAAGCTGACACTAAGTGAAAAGAAAGTTATTATAAGTCTAGCAGATCACAACTTAGTTGATTAACAGTAAGCAACTCTCTTATTTCAATGAGTGGATTTGGCATTTAATTCTCATAATTTTATTTAGTGGTAACATATTTAATCAGTACTCAGGCAGTGTGGTGTAGTGGCTAAGGCACTGGAACCCAAAGGCTTCTCGTTCAATTGCTACCTCTGCTATACTGTATGACCCTGGGCAAGTTGCATAAGGCAATGTAAAGGGAAAAAAATCTGAAAACAGTAATAACTTATCTTGTAAGTGACAGTGGATAAATGCATCAGGCAAATGTGAACTAATGCAGAATTACAATACCAGATAAAAAACAAGTGGCAACTATTTTATGCTCTCTTCACAATTACTTCATCGCCTGACTACTAATGGACTGTGTATTCCACAGAAAATAGAATGCACAAGTCAGAAGGGTGCACCCTTTCTGGGACTTGACAGTGCACATTTGTTTCCACCTGCTTAAAAGATGAATTACCAAAGCTGCTCCTTGTGTCTTACTTTCTAAGTGCATGTAATAGCTATTGTAATAACAGCAATTACAAGAACCTTTTGTTTTACCTAATGATGTACATTTCTTCTGCTGGTTGAAGTCTGCTCATTTCATCCTATACGCTGTTCCCTGACTAGGCATGGCCCATTTTTCAGTTTCACATTCTGCTACTTCAGCTCCTATAAAAGGGATTCTTATGCGATAGAACTATGACCTTAACTGCCAGAGAGAGCCTACAATACAAACGGGGCTACCCATTAAAACAGCTTGCAGAAGCTTTTTGCTGCATTTGAAAATAAAGTTATTTAATCAAAAGAACAGTTCTTACACTGGGTAAACTACCAACTATTATTCATGGCTGTTCCCAAAAGGGAATTGCGCTGAAGTCTACTGATAACGTCATCAATCTGTATGTGGAAACAGCAATGTTTCATGCTATTTGAGCCTTGTATAATCTAATCACTCTCCCTAGAGTCTATCAGCATACTTTCACTCACACACCTACTTACATTTTTGAGCTTCCATTAAAGCAACAAATAGAAAATTACACATATAATGAATTTTTTTTTCAATTTGACCCAAATAAAACAGATTTATAGATAAATAAACTCACATTAAAAAATTGAAGTTCAAGACTGTATTGATAATTAGGACTACGATGTTTCTGGAATAACTTTAGAATCCTGCCACAATACCTTAAAGTGGTGGTATTGTAAAGAACCAAAATAAAGAATTGTCCAGAATTCCAATCCAGAAGGAGCACACTTTGCCTTTCGGAACCGTGTCATACGTGGGCACAGAATTAACTGTAAAACAAATTGACTGAACAGGCACTGGAAAAGCAGAGCTCACCAGTATGGTTCAGACCATAATGCTGACCACAATGGGTCTTTTTTTTTTTCTTTTTAAATATTCAATTCAAAGAATAATGTGGAGCTTAAGGCCATGATGGGTTACTTATGAGCAAATGGCATGTAAAATCTATTAACTATATATAGGGTGGTCCAGATCTAATTATGCAATTTTCATTACTCTTCAGTCAATTCAATTCAATGCTTGACCATGTGCTTTGAACCACCAAAGGTCATGCAAAAGGACAATTTTCCCTTGGGATTAACAAAAGTATACCAAAATCAAATAACATATTTTATGAAAAAACATAAAAAAGTTAAGTAAAATGTTTTGTTTTTTTTTTTATTTATGTCTCTTTCACATATTGTATATATCTACAAACATACACTCACACACAAACACACTTTAATATGATTATCTGATTTTTTTTTTTTACTTTAAATTCAGAGTTTTAAAACAGTATTGCTTTGCTGTAGCTAATTTTTATACCAAAATAAGTTACAGATTCAGTATGACACCATTGCGACATGTTTAAATATATAAAATACTAAATGATTACATCCAAAAGTGAAATTAAACTAGTGTTACATTTCTGAATTGCATGTGACAGGACAATAATGTGACACCCACTATTATGTTGCATCAAGCAACACAGTATTAAACAGGATACTGTTAAATTTGGAAACTGAGCTCTTATGGTAAAATAAATCCCAACTGATTAAGAAGTGGGCAAATTAGACACACTGTAAAACAAAAACATTAATCAAACAATGTTATGGAATTATAATAATCATTATCACCTTATGTTGTTTTTGAGTATTTTTAGGCAACTGCAACACTTGAATGTGGTATTTGTTTTCTGCTCTTGCAGAGAAAAGCGCAGGTCTCCTTCATGCTTTCCATAATAGAAGTCTTGTACTAACATGACAAGTTTTCCTTTTTCTGCATCAGCAAGCTTAACAGGAGAGGATGGCATATCTTGTTTGGACGTTGTAGGAAAATAGTCATTCATCATATCAGGGCAACAAAACTGAAACAAAACATAGATTAATAAATGTGAGAGAATTTATAAATTATTTGAAATATTTCTATACAATGGAAAACCATCTCATGATACTGTGCTGGAGATTGAATACACAAATAGACAACAAGCAATAAAACCCTTTTGACTTAGGAGTTTACTCACACCAACCTTTATGTGATTCTTAAGGGTCCCAATACGGTTGAAATGTACATTGCACTTTGGACAAGCTTTAATAATAGGTTCTCCATTGTTAGTATAACCAGTAGAGTCAGATGTATCTAAAACAGAAAATTGTTTAGTTAGCTACTTTTTAAATGGCCAATTAACATATTATGTAAGGGAATGCTATGATTAAATAAAGTCCTCTGTAAACACTAAGGGGCACAGAGTATTTTGAAGCATGGATTCCAAAGGCAAATTTAAAGGATAAAATGTGTATATTTGATACAACTGCTTAACATAACTGAACTGCAGCAATTTACATAAGACTCCATTATGTATCTGTTTAATCAATGGACTTCAATATTTTTATTCTTTGACATAAAATGTCCTGATAAAATCATCAAAAACTATTCATCAAACAGTTTCAATTATTTATTAAATTATTTTAAAAGTTTTGTTCATTCCATTCTTTTTACTATTAGATTTTGTTTGAAGATCTGAAACTATTCCATGAAAATGCTTGCAGTAATAGAGAAAACTCAAGAAAAATGCAAATACTTTTTCATGACACTGTAATATGTTCACTACTTGGCAAAATGGGGAAAAAATTACCCATCTGTCAATTTGAAACTACACAAAACAAAGATATAAAGACCAATACTAAAAAAGGCAATCGGGAGAATCAACAAGTTAGTTGTTTTATAATGCCAAGAAAATCAACTGAAATAATGTCAGTTGTGTAGTCAACTTCTACATACTTGACAAGGCTAACAATATCACAACTGGTGTCAGAAATAAAAAGGTGGAATGAAAATGGTTACTTTCTATAATATGTCATGTTCAGAAATACTCAATGTTAAGCTATATTCCGTAAACTAAACTGATGTCAGAGGCTGTGCATGAATCATACGAAACACTAGGTGTTAAAGGTTCTCAAATTGCCTGATCTGCATTGAAAGAGGTCCTGAGATTGGACCAAAGGAGGGAGATCATGGGAAAATCTTTCCAGCTATTGTTAACGAACTCATGATATAAATCCCTTCATTTTATATTTATATTTAGAAACAAATGTGCAAAACTTCAACAAAGATAACTGAAAATGTTTTTTCACTAATTAATCCTGAGCAGATGAAACACAGATTTATGTACATTGTAAACTGTCATCTACATCACAGTACATAAAAACATCTGACAAAAGAATCAAACAGCTTTTCTAAAAGAAATTGTATGATAGCGGTATTACCTTTTAAAATATTATTTTGAAGAGGAGTTGAAATAGTAGATGGTTGATGAGGAGTAAGAACCTCAAGACTTTGCTTTTTTGGATTTGTGGCATTAATCTCAAATGTAGCAGGACGTTTTATCAAATTACTGCTTGAACTAACCATCACGCTACCTATAAAAATAACACAAGGAACATTTATAAAAATACAACCAAATAAAAACACTATCACAAATGTACATCTGTCCGTCCATCTTAAGTAATGATTCCAATACGGGGATGCAGGGAAATGGAGTCAATTCCAGCAACAAAAATTGAGGGTTGGTGTCAGATAAAGGCTTATCTATTACAGTGTACACTCACTCAAACTAACCAAATCAGTGACTATTAATTTAGTATGTAAATCACTGTGGTATGAGAGGAAACTGGACTAACCTGGACAAACACCACCATGTGCAGACATGAGAGAATGTGCAAATTCCATACAGACAGTGGCCAGGATGGGGATCAGAGATTGATCTCTGAAGCTGCTGTCTCAGTAACTGCAAACTTTTTTTTTTTTTTTTTTAAACAGATGCACATACCTGCTCTATTTACAACTTGGGTTGCTGACTGAAGTCTTGGAGAGCTTATGTGAGGAGACTGTATCCTTGGAGAATTCACCTGTATTGGCGTCTGCAGTTTTGCAGAATTTGGTCCACTTGTCAATCTCACGTTATTATTCTGAGTAGGTTGTAACAGAGGTCTTTGTACACCAATTGATACTGTTCTTGAGGGTAAAGCTTGGCGTACTTGAGAATGCGGCTGAATTGGTCTGCCCATGTTAGGAGAAACTCCTGCATTACACACAGATACATAAAATGCTTTCTTAATTATGACAAAACCTTATTTAAATACATTTAGCCATCTTAAAACACTTTTACTTTTATATCCATAAGTGGTCACTTTACATGTGAATACGTTCCCACGTATGCCCTTTGAAATCCTGAATTCATCAGGAAAAAGATTTAAGGTGTTAAAAGTGTGGGCTAAGAATACTGGCCCATATTAATTATAAAATGTTCGAGTTATTGCACATTAGGTGGGATAAGATCTGTACCTTGAACCTAATCCCATAGATATTTGTTTGAGCAAGTGTCAGTGAGTACAGCAGTAAGCAGTATTTCATGGTCATTTTCTTGGAACTATTCCAGGACTTTTCAGCAAGAATGATTTTCCTTCTGAAAACCTTTTTACAGATGGGTATACTATGGCCCAGGAAGGATGTACCTAATTTGGAACTACATTTAAATGTTGCTCTTCATATATGAAGGGACAGAATGTTTACTGTGACACTGACGGCATGGACAGGACAGAGCCTTAGATTCATGGTTCTTTCACTCCTCCCACATCAGCATAAATAAAAACACAAAAAGATTCCTGAGACCAGACCATATTTTTAAGTTCTCCAGTGTTCAGTGGTTGAACTTCAGAGCCTGACACAGTAATGTCTGTTTCTGACTGCAAGGCTCTCTTATCTGATTGACTTTTAGGGTAATAGCCAATTTCCAATACACCCACTGCATAGTTAGTGTATGGAAACCAATTAGACTTTCTGCTACAGGAACACTCAAGTCTACATATCTGGCAGCATGCAAAGGAACTTAGAACCAGAGGCACATTACATAACTTCCATTTGGAAATGATGTCAAAGTTGATGACTGCAGTTGATAATCTTGTCACCCAAGGAGGTCAGTTTACATATCTAGAAATTACAGGGCTCTGTGATTAGATGCCAGCACAGTTTCACATGCTGAAAGTATCACAAGTTTGCCCTTTTTTCTAACAGCCAATAATGTGTTGCCTGACAAAGCCAGTTCTGTCTGAATGCTTTCCAAGTACAGCAAGTTCATCCTCAATCTTGGCTCTTGATTTCCTCATTTCCCATTCCGTCATGATATGTAAAACATGACAGAAAAGCCTCTCTTATATCTGTGAGGTCCTAAACATCCACATTCTTTATTCCTCGTAGCTGCATTATATGTGTTGTACTCCTGTATGCACACTCATTGGTTCTCAGCTCTCACACACACAGGGCTCACAACTTCAACTTAAGGCAAACTAAAACCTGTTTGATTTTGTCTGGGCGAGTCAAAGACTGGTAGGACTCACATGTTGGACTACACAACTGGTTGTCGCAGAGATTGTGCCGCAATGGCATCTGATTCAGTAATGTTATGTAAATGAAGTCTGTGACTGAAAGAAAGGAAAAAAAAAAAAATCACTGGGAAAGTTGTGTAGTGAGACAGGTCCTTAAATCATCGTTCTTACTTAAGTCTTCTAAGTTGCACATACATACACATTCAGGGATACCCATTTTAAAAGTCTTGCTTTAGTTTATGATGTTACTCAGCAATTATGTGAGAATTGTGGGTGGACATAATACAGTAAAGTGACCATTCAGGGAATACAAAGATATTTTATATACAGGCAGTTCTCCTATATTCTGTTCCATTACACTCCAAGTGATCTGGAGTAAAATGGAAGATCCTTTATCTTCGACCACACATACTGTACTTGCTAATTCAGTGGTCTTTACTCTGAACAAAATCAGAACTAGGATTTCGGGTAAATAATATCATGGCAATTTAGGTTAAAAAGAGGGCATCACAGTAGTGTCAAGTTTAAAAACTGATGCCCATAGAATCTAAGCTTTAAATTTCAATTTGGCCACTATCTGTCTGGAGTTTTGCATGCATCTTCCCCAGTTTCTCTTGTCTACTCCAACAATTCTAAGACATGATTGATTCCGAATTGGCCATGTATGAACAGCATGGGAGTGTACACGAGTATGCTCTCTGATAGATACGCAACCCATCTGAAGCCGATGCTAGACTTGCATCTGATGCTGCTGTTATGGGCTCCAAATCCTCACAATCCTATTACAGAATAAGCAGGCTTGGTAAAAATGAATGAATGAAAGATAATAACACAGACTATATTTCTCTAATGTCAAATTTGAAAATGACACCCAAGAAACAGAACAGGGATTTATTAAAAGAAAAATCAAGCTAAAACCATATGTTGTAAGGTATCTTCAGCAACTGCTCAAGTGAAAAATGTAAACGTGCCCATTAAAAACATATTATATGACAAATGATTAAAAAAAAACAAAAAAAAAAAAACACAACAATTATGCACTCTAGCAATACTGAAAAGTGCAAAAGGGAAAATAAAGCATTCCCTAGCTCTGTGCTATCCAAACAGTTTTGAACAAGGATCTCTTTGCTAAAGACAAATCTAAAAGCAGACCACTTGACTGTCACCCATGGGCATAATTCTGCATGGCCTTTCATAAAATACATTTGAGAAATGTATTTAGTATTTTTCACATAAAATCCAGTGTTGCTGTACATGCATTTCAAAGTCCCAGGATTTCAGTTAGTGATTCATAACAATTCCCATAGTCATGAATTTTGATTGACAGCAGCCAGCCTGTCATCACTGATGTGCTCATCCCACGCAGCATGGAGTGAAAGCCCTGGCTTGACTGGATGTGGGCTCTCCAGGCTGACATCAAAGTGAGTTCAGAGAAGAGATGAGATTTGATTGGACTAAAGACACACTTGTTGTTGAAGAAGTGCTGAAATTAACAGAGGAAGAAGAGTGACCACAACAAGCAAACAGAAGCAGAGGAGGAAGGCATGAAAATTAAGCAAAAGTTGTTACCGTCTGAAAGAACGCTAGATGTTGTTTTCCACTGTAAAAGTTTTAGACGCATTTCTCACGTAATAAGTATACTAATTCAGCATCCACAATACTGGCTAGCAGTCTAGACTGCTACAAATAAATGCCTAATTAAGTACATAATAAACTAACGTATCTGAGCAATGTAAATGTAATTTTGCCCTGATGACGGTCAGCTTGAGGATCACATCATTCATATTTTATTATTATTTTTTTAAATAAATCTGAAAAAAATATCCTGTTTTCAGTTTCTCTTTGGATAAAGATAAGTGCTATGGGGTATGAAGTGTTGTTGAAAAAAAATTTAAATGACATTAACACATGGCTACAACATAGCCAATTTGTGAAAAATACAAAGGGGTCTGAAAACTTTCTGAATACATTGTATATATGTAATGATTTTCCAGCTCACTGCTAAGTGATAAAAGAATACATCTGACTTTCTGCTCATTCACAAAGGCCTTCCCATTATCCTATGTGCACAAAGTAAATAGCGTCATGGCACTCCACAAATTTCTGAAACACAGTCATTTCCTAGCTACTAACACAACTTTGTCTTAACCAAAAGGTTCTCTAATCACTGTGAAGTTTGCAGTCAACTAATACTTTCTGACTCACATTACTCATATTGTGAGGGCCTCTAATTTAATACTCAGTGTACCACATCTTTGACATTTCACCCCTCCGGACTCTGGCCTTTAATCCTTGGTATCTAGTTTTAAATTATCAAAGGTCAATTAACTCCTTAGATTATTCTTTCAGACTTGCCAACCTCTATATACAGAATCTACTGGAGGTATTCCCTTTAAGAAAATAAGTTGCCTGCGGCACTTCAGAAAAAGAAAATTTCATATATTTTGGGCAAAATCCTTGTTGAATAATTTATATTGAAAGCACCAGCTACAATAACTGCATCTATTTCCTTAAAATAAATTTGAGTACTTAATGAAATGAACAGAAGAAAGAGGTTTCCCAATCATAAATGAAATGTTTCAGTGGCAGACAGAGGGTGATATTATGAAGCATTAGGCTACAATTTTAATATGTTCTTACCTGTTGAAACTGAAGAAGTCACAGAATATTGTCCTACAGGCGTAGATGGTCTGATACCCAATAATACATTTGAACTACCAGCTATTGGAGCTGAACTCACAATGTAACTCTAAAATGAAAAAGTCCAAACAAAAAAATATTCATATCGAAAACAAAGACAATCTAAGTAGCTATTTTTAGGTATGACTGCCCTTATCACTGAATAAACTACTCAATGAGTATATGACTTATAATTCATATCAATGTTATATAACTCATTTAGGCACGAACCTTCTCTACATCTATCTGTGCATGATTTTAATAATCACAGCGAAAAATTAAAGTAGCTTTAAATGCAGAAATAAGAAGAGTGCAATATACACTTGCATGGGTGTATCAGGAACAAGATTTAGCAAGGGCTATTCACTAATGACTGTTTCACAGATATATTAAGAATAAGTCACTACCCAAGATCATTCAGCCATCATTCAGGTCCTTTTTTGGCAAAGGGAACATTGATAAAAAAAGCTAATATGACCCCTGAGGGGAAAAAAATGGATAGCTGACAGCTGGCCAGTACAACAGTGCGGAGTGATATGGCACACTGGGTTATCAGTGTCAAACTTAGCACTTCTGACTTCTCTCTTCTTCCTTACCAGTGAATCTCCCCCCAGGTGACTGATAAAATGGTGCCACTTTTAAAATCACCAGGGTTTCACTGAAGGGCCAATGCCTAGAATTAAGTCTGGGGTCACAAATATATCCCACAATAATGCTAGCGTCTGGTAACACTTATAGGGCCATGCAGAACACCATCCTGAGCACAATTACTCTGAAGGGCCCAAACACAATAATTTACATGCTGCTTGTTCTCCAGCTGTGTATCTTCAGTCTCAGAAATTAATATTAACATTACTTCTCCTTGAAATTCAATGGTATAAATTGTGCAGTAGTGACTTTTAATACAAAATAGTCACTCACATTTCGAAGATTCTTTTAAGCACTTATATTGTGCATTGTATGACTAGATACCAAAGTACTTTTCCTTTTATTTTTACATGTCTACGTGTGTTTATGACACAAGTACAAATAAAATTCTAATGTATTTGCTACAAATGCAGTTTAAAACCTGAACTTAAATTTAGAATTAAGGAGTGGGGTAAATGACAAAACATGATAATAAACCTCAGCTTTTTCATTGCTATTATGTGATAGAGGGTTGAGATTTGCTAAAAGAAAGAAATAAAAGCCAATTGTAAGATTTAGGTCTTAAATTCTACAGTCTTTCAATTATAAGCATACATGATATGTGGAAAATATTGTAGATGTAGCATTTTGACAGAAAAATAATGAAGATAAAATATTTGAGACTTGTTGTGTACACATACTTAAAGCCTCATTATCAAGAACAGAATAAAATAAATCCACGAGCACATAATACCTGATTGTTTATTATTATTGGCTGTGCTGCCACAGATCGAGACATCTGCTGTGTTGCTGCAGGCTGTGTCGCAGGTCTAGGCAGTGACTGTGTTGTAACGGGAACAAACAGAGATCTTGCCACATTCTGCGATGTAGCAGATCGGATTGTTGTCTGGGAGCCTGTGGGGCTGATATGGCCTCGGGAGACTGATTGATTTGGTAGGGAAGCTGGTGTTGATCTTGGTGCAGCCTTCATCAATACTGGCCTTACTGTAGGCTGATAAACTGCTAAGGCAGGAGAAACCGAGTTGGTTGCAGCAGAAGAACTATGCTGGACAGCAGGTTTATAATTAACATTTGAACCTAGATACGAACAAAAGAATCCATAAAAATTGTTACATTACTTGTATGATATTCAAGACATCTTTGAGGAGTAAAACATAAAATACACACCTGTATTATAAGGGGTAACAGCTGAAGATCTATTAAGCGTTCCATTGTGAACTCGTTGGTTAGAAACATAATTCGATCTATTTATATTATCTGTAATGGTTAAAAAAAAAAAATCTTTAAACTTTTGTGATACATGAGTAATGGATAGCAGTGTTAAGGGCACTACAAAAATAAAACACATACTTTAAACTCAATTTGAATAGCGATATAAAAACAAATGTATCAGTGAAAAACACAAACCTACGGTCCTAAAAAAAAATGCAAATAAATACCAAGTTAAAGATAAAGAGCTGTTGATATTTCTTATGTTTTCTAAATAGTTACTTTTTTCAGTGCCTCTAGAAATAATGTATTTTACTACTTCTGGTGGCTCATATACAGCAAGCTGGACTTTTCTATTTTGGCAACACATTCTTTTGTTTTCATTATTAAAAAATACAGCTTGACATTGATCACATTATTGATGTAACTTTGCTAAGTAGTGCAATGCTTTCATATGTCAATTGTTGCCGAGCATTTCAGCCTCTTTCTTGTTCTCGCATTCTGTAGCCTGGGCTTTGTCTTGCATGCCTATGAGCCATAGCATTTGCCTGCTGCTCATCTGCTCTATATTCAGGATCACTTCTTGTTTGTCTATGTGCTTCATTGTCTTCTCTTCTTATTCTTTCTCATTCTTTGTCACTTAACCATATTCTGCGATTTGCTTGCTGTCAGCAGATGTTACTGTTCTTTTTGTTTCTCACATTATGGTGATTGCCACTTGGATTTTAAATTACTTTGCTGTAAACACACAAACCTTGCCATCATTTATTTACAATTAATGATGTTTGATGTTCAGAAAACACAATATTTATACTTGATTATAAATTCGTTGTACTGGGAGATTGTCAATAGATTGAGTTGCACAGACTGTGTAATTGCAATAAACCTTTCTGGCCACCAGTAAAATTGCCACTTACATTTTTTTTTAAATTTCCAAAACATGTCTGGATATATTTAGGATTACCTTTTGCTTGTCTATGTGCTTCAATGTCTTGTCTTCTTATTCTTTGTCACTTAATTATATTTCAAGATTTGCTTGACCCTCAGCCGATGACATTACTCTTCTTTTTCTTTCTGTCATTATAGTGGTTATCACATGATTTTTCTATCACTTTCAGTAAATACACTAAATTTTTCTGGCTTCTAGTAAAGTGGCCACCAGAATGCCACTACCTAAAAATGATAACATTTTCTTAACATAATAAGGCCAGAACGTTTGGATTAATATCAAAGTTCTTACCCACTAGTTCGGGTGTAATCACGTGACAGATACACAGAGCTTTGTATTTTACATATGCGTCACATACAGACAGACCTCAACATTTTATATTTACTTCTTGCTCATCTATGAGCTTTAGCATCTTTTCTTCTTATTCTTTTTCATTCTTCATTACTTAAGCAACTTCTGTGTTTTAATTGATGTTCAGCAGATGTCATTCCTCTTCTTCTTCTTCGTCCTATAATGATGAGTAAGGCTGGGTTTATATTTCACACAACGTAACACGTGTGCCTGCAGATGCAACTGCTTCGCAAGCGGTGTACTGTTTTTACTTGCACACATACTTCTCGTAAATCTGGAAGATTCTACCAGGTGGCGGTGCAAGATATCATCAAGGTGTGAAAACAACATTCAGCTTCACTGTGTTGTGAATTGCCTGAAACATCCATTAAATTCAGAGGACACCTTGCCACAGCATCTCTGAAAAGAATGGATGTCTAATGATTACATCCATCAATCCAGGGACACACCCATTCCAGCAAGAATCGGGCGCAAGAAAGAAACAATCCCTGGACAGGGCATCAGCTCATTGCAAGGTGAATACAAGCACATACATACACTAGCTTCATTTTAGCACCACCAAATCCCCAAACCTGCAGGTCTTTGAAAGGAAACCAGAGCACACTGTGGAATCCCACCAGGAAAACATGCAAACTCCAAGCAGGGAACAGCAGGGACAGGACTCCATGCAAAGCAGCAGCGCTACCACTCCAAAACCCTGCCACCCACACGTGTAATTATTAAGAGTATTATTTAATAACAGTATTCATTATTTAAGTCAAAGTCGAGATCAGTTCCCTGAGGGTGATCCAGCTCACAGGAACCTTGTTGTTGAGGACCCGAGTGGCTGGACCAGGCCAAGGGGATGCTCACGTAACACCTGGCTGCAGCAGATTGAGGGTCATTTCCGAAGGGTGGGACTGGACTGCGTGTCTGCCTGAGGGGTGGCCAACCAGGATCACGAGTTGCTTCATCTTGTGGTGGGTGTACCAGTGCATGCTCCCCAAACTGACCTGACCTGACTATAGGTGAAATGTAATATGGTCTAAAATAAAGCTATTGCCGAGTATTATCTGCATATTAGATGGTATACGAGACCTTTACAATGTATCGCGTCATTACGATGGGGAGTATGCGACGCTTGAAAATAAAAGCACCACGAATAAATTTGGATGTCAGCATTTTGCTTCACCACATCAAACGATTCAGATGACATCAAAGCACAAACATTGATCCTGTAGGATCTGCAAAGCAGCTTGCTGTCACACAATGATAGTAAACAGAAACTCTGACATCACGTTCTAACTTGAACACACTGCACCCCTAAATTTTTAGCTGGTATTAAACTGCTTATCAGTATTTTATTTTTGGTCAACTATGACTCTAACAGAATTGTAGTTAATTACTTTGCTATAAAGGCAGAAAGATAGTAGTAGATATGAAATGCACGTACAGTATATTATGAACACTGAGATACAGTATACAGATCATAAAGATATAAATATATAAAAACATTGGCCTGAAACTGACAGCTGTGTGAAAGACACTTTATAAACTGAAGATATGCAGGTTGCATTAACAAGAGACTCTTAATTGGCCCAGTGTCTGTGACACTGAACGTGTGCATAACTGCCACCCTGTCTAGGTTTTGTTCTTGCTTTGCAACAAGTGCAGCTGAGATAAGACCAACACCCAACAGTCCTAAACTGGGGGTTAGAAAATGGATGGCTAGATGGATCATACACTGTAATATGAGGATTCTCTAATTGATTGCTCGACTAAATCAGCAAGATAGAGTGACGTTCTTTTTGTCTGAAACATCCATACAAGCAAAATTGTTCCACCACCTCTGACAAACCACCCTGGGAAAGCACAAATGAGTACTGTAATCAGGCAGTGCTCCATTTGAAGGTGACATGGGATATGGAGGTCTGTGAACAACTACTAGGCTATCAATTAAAATCCTTCCAAAAATAAGGAGGAGGAAAAAAGGAAAAAAGGGTATTCTGCTAAATCTTGTTTTATTGGTGTGGCTTAACAAGGATAAAAGGAATGAAAGAGATGGATAATGTCAAATAGCTCCTTAGTTTGTGCTACACTAACAGCAAAACTAGCTTCAGCAATCAAAAAAAGCAATTATTTCCCAATTTCCATGCTATATGTTTCAGAATATCTAGCAATGCAATGATTCATTTCATGCTTAATTTTTAACACTTTTTTTGTTTCTGCAGCTGACATCCTTACACAATGGTAAAAGGCCAATTGTCTTTTTGTAAATGTTTACTTGAGTTTGGGCATTACACCAAAACCTAAAGCTTTTGCTTTTCAAGTCATTCAGTAAACTGTGAAAAATAGGGGTAAAAAAAAAACATTGCTCCTCCGACAACAGAATCCAGTGTTAGTACAGCAATTACATTTGAGGAAATTTCTTAACAGCAGCAATAATATCTGAGACACCAGATTAAAACAAAAATAATTGGGGAGTGAAAATGGCCCACACTAAGATTTACATCTTTGTTACTAGTCTTATCCTTGAAACTCCATCCAATTCAAACTGCCAGTAATTCAAGGAATTATACAGCTATCACAAACTTATATACACAAAAGCACATTCTATTGTGCACATTTTCCATTTTTGAGAAAGTATTTTTTCTTTAACTTTATAAGGTATTACATACATAAAGGTACACTTACATAAAGTGCAAAAATATATAATTCGCCAAACCCATCCCCAACACCTAAATCATTCTTGTGAACACATCTAGTTAAAGAAAGCATAAGACAAGACAAAGACCACCGTGTAACCAAATTATTCTACAGTCAAACAGCATGTGAACAGAAATAACAACCATTCTAGGAATTAACCCAAGGCTATTTATAGATAGTAAAAGAAAATGTAACAGACAAACTATTGTATTAGCAAATAAATAATGCAAAATTTAAAACACTGCACAATTATAAGCAAATACACCTATTCCGTCTTCAGCAACTTACCCCACCCACCATCTAAAGCCCATACATTTAAGTTGCCTCCACACCATCATATATGCAAGTTAGATGATGGAGGGTCTGAAAATCCCTATATTAAACAAGCATCATAATTTGTACTGTGTTATTTAAGGTTATATGAATGAACATTAACTTCCGAAAAAGTTAATTTACATTATTTGTAGTAAATGTCAACAAATATAGTGAACTAGGTAACTAATCCAATTGATTTTGATTTATGCAAGTGTTCTTAGCAGGTAAGTTATCATTTTGTTTGTGAAATGAAATAAAAATTCTTCCAAACGGAAAACATTTCTTACTTTGAGGCATGCAATTTGTAGTCTTTGAACTGGTAATCTCTCCAACAAAAATTGGTTCGTCGTCATCATCATCGTCATCTACCACTTCTGGTAGTCTTCTCTGCCATGGTTCCAGCTCTTCCTCTTCACATTCCATAAAAAGTTCAGCCATTATATGCTAAGAGAAAAATAAAAAATACATACATTTTTTTTTCCATTAAACCATTAATACTGATATTGGTCTCATAAAAATTGACCAGATTCAAGAAAAGCAATTGTATTTTTGCATGATGGCAAAGGACAGAGGGAGTTTAAAATATACAGCAAAATATATAATATATAAAAAAAAATGCAAGATAATGCAAGATCAGAAAAAAATAATTACCCACACAGAATATGGAGAAAATGTTGCAATAATTTAGTGAAAAGCAAGGGACCCAGAGAATAAGTAGTACAATACAAGCAATTGCAACAGAGAAAAAGAGGGGGAAAAAATACAGAAAGATTAGGAAATATCAAAGTTATGAATACTAACATTTGCTTTTACCATTACTTTTCTTCTACAAATTAGGAAAAAATTCTTCAGAGGCTATTTTGGTTTTCATCCAAGCATAAAAAGAATTAAGTATGTCCTCTCAGAGACTTCCATAATAATATCAATAGTTTCGGAAGTACCAAAATTAATAAAGAATTACAAATAAAACTTAATATTTGTTAGTGTGTATGGTATTGCAATAGTGAACTATATTAATTTCAACCGCCATCTCTTAAGAACATCAATCTTGAGACAACAGAGATACAACCCCAAGATCTCAAAACCTGATACACTTCAAGCCTCATCTTTGCCTCGAAGTCCTGTTTATCTGCAGCACCCTTTGCTCACTTGAAATTTGATTAATAACTAGAATACAACCACAAATCTATCTGTAAAAATAGGAAAACAACACAACTTTTTTTCAATCTTTCACAAATACCACAGGGTACAAGGTCATGAACTTTGTTGTTCTCATATTGAGGACTTTTGAATATTGGTGATTGTTATTTTACTGTACTACTTGGTGTAAAACTGAGCACTGAAGTAATCAAAAACATGCTAAATCATTAAGTTTTCAACAACCTTTGACTGGTAGACGTGAAACTCAAAAATACCTGGTTATCATCACAGTACAGCTTGAAAGGTTAAAAGATGTAAAACAGAAAAGAACAAACAAAGCTGTATTATTTTCAGCACTGCATCAGCAGTCCCTTGTGTATAATTTGTATGTAATTTGCGCCATATTCTTATCAATTATGGAGGCATTATAAAATCTCATACAAACAATTTCAGTAAAATTTTGCATTGACTAAGTGAGGAGCTATGGAAATTTAAACTTTCAAAAAATACATTCAAACACATTTTTTCTGTAATTTGAACAATGCAATCAAAACAACTGAAAGCTATACATTTGAATTTTTACAATCAAACTCTGATTTTTTTTTCCAAAAGGCAAACTCAAAATTGCAGCAATATTGAAATAACTATCACAGTAATAATGTAGCCCACACAGGTTAATATGACTAGGTTGTAATTCCAGAATGCATTATTTAGCATTTTAAATCAAGTCAAATTCTTGCTTTAGAAAGAAACAGATTACTGGACTTAAAGTAACCCCCCAAATATGCACTGTGAAGTTAAGGACTTCAGTTTCTAAAACTGTTTTAATGAAAAATACATTTAAAGAGCATGTGCAACAGCAATATTTCTATTTCAACATAAAAACATGCAAGATATAGTATGTCTTATATTATGCAATATACAAGCTGCTATACTTAATTCTAATGATTTAAAAGATGTCAAGTAGTGTCATTTTATTAAATAAAAAAAAACACCTTCACCAGGATCTTGGCAGTGAAGGAACAGGTTTGTTACTTCACATTACAGAGTAGAGTTGAGCAACACAGTTCTGAAAACAAATCCTGCGCAGCATGCTAGGATATGCTCATGGTAGATAATCCCATAGTATTAAAAGGAAAAGTAAAATGGAAATGCAAAAATGTATTAAAAATATTTTTTTAAAAATTACTGCACAATAGTAGAACAGTTTTAATCTCCAATTCATACTAACACGATCTAATTGGAGCAACAGACATGTACTTCCAAAAACGTAGCACAACATTTACTGTCAAGCAGAAACAAATAAGATAAATGGAAAACTAAAAAAAAAAGACCTTAATCACCCCTTCACAAGCAACAGTAGCTATACTGCATGCAATAATATTTTGCCCTGATCACATAAATCATGAAGTGTCCTTATTTAGAAAGACTGGATAATTAGAAATGAAAGAGAAAAAAAAATTACACTTTACAGCTAACAGAAAAGTACACAAGTACAACTGTTGAATAAACAACTGCAGCCATTACTTGTAATTTAAAGTAACTTTTGCTTTTAAAGTCGGTGGCTTATTATAGGACTCTAATTAATTGATGTCAAGCTTGACAACTCAGTTGCTGATCGCATCACCTACAAATTGCTGGAAAACTGTCATCGAGTCTTGTATAGTTTCACATATTCCAAGTATCGTGAGCTTACCCCTCTATTCTGAGGGGAGTTTATCCACAATCTCTTTCCTTTTTTTCTGCCATGTAGGTGTTGTCATGATACCAGAGTCTTTGTATTCAATATCAATACTTGTGAAAATTTACCTTTCAATACCACAGCAAAAACAGGAATCCTACTCATTTTTTTTTTTATTGAATTGCACAAATAATACATATAAAAATACTTTATTACAGGACAGGGCACAATATTGTTAAAAAAAGGGCAGGAGAGATTTGGAAAACTAAAACACCATGAGTTTCTGATATTTGTAATTTGAATTAATTTGACTAATCACTCTAGTAACATTTTTTTTAAATACATTAGTCCCAACTTTGAAGCTTCCTGTGTGAAATCAAAGTTGTCAGTTTTACATTATTCCATTATTTCAGAAGTCTTGTTATACAGCCTTTGTTTTGCCCTTTCCAAGGTTTCTTGTGTGAATGATCACACTGTTATTTCTAATGCCTGTGTACAAATCCAGAATTTGAAAATTACTTGGCTGTTGTTACCTGTACTCAATAAAATTTGTTAATGGGGAGGGTTACGACAGGAAGGGTATCTGGTGTAAAATTTTGCCAAATCATTATGCGGACAAGATAATCCGCTGTGGCGAAGACCCCTTATTGTGCCTTCGGGAGTAATTTGTCCACCTGCAGTCATGCATGCGTGCAGTACTGACTTTCTCACTTGTACCGATAATGGAAAGAAAGCTGATACTGTTACATTTTCTGAACATTAGTACCAAAGTATCAGGTTTTGTGATATCCCTTCTGCCATGGTATGTAAAACACGAGACATCAGACAGATGAACCTCTCTTCTGTTTGCAATGTCCAAAACACCCATGTTCCTTATTCCTTGTAACTGCGACTAAGCACTCATTGGTTCTCAACTCTTGCATACACAGAGCTCACCAATACGACATAAGACAAAATTAAACAGGGAGTCAAAGAGTAATTAGACTGAATTTCTAGGTATGTCAGACTACACATCTGCATGTCACAGGAGCATGGGATGATTGCCTCCAACTCTTTAAGATTCTGTACATCAAATCTTCAAGTCAAAATTGCTTGAAAAGTCATGTAACCTGACAGGGTCTTTATCTGATCAGTTAACATTAAAAATTGTAAGTATTTAAACAGAACTTTTAATTTATAGGATTTACTCAAGACGAGCCTGTGTTCAGACGAACACTGAATTTTCACTTGTCAATATCTCTTTAAATATATAAAAAAAATCCTGGAATGTAAAAGCAAGGCGACGATACGTGATCTTCTCGGAAGTTCTCAAAAGACATTTTAAAAGACCCGCAAGACAAAAAAGACTGGCCATGGAGCGTCTCGCGGGGACCATAAACATGAGACTTGGAGCCAAGAGATTGTCCCAGGGCAGTTTTGCGGGGACGTGGAACATAAGATTCTTGCAAGACACGCCCTTCTTATCAAATAAGAGTCCAGACAGCCAGCAAAACATTCAGTCATGTAAAGCCATGTGGCACACACAGATCCTGTGCTCTCAGCAAAGAAGAAAGAGCAGCACGGAGAAATGAGACCCAAGGTGCGATACATATGCAGAGAAAGGTACAGAATATGAAAGCAGTAACAGTCAAAAGTATTGTAGCGTCCCAGCCAAGCTGAAGCCTTTTTTGTTTAAAGTGACTGTTAGGTCCGATCGAGGGAGGGCAGAGTACAGCACGGCAGACTGATAGCTGAGTGCTGATTGATGCGGTAAGGGGGAGGCGAGACCCGTGGGAGGAGGGGTTGGAGAGGGTGCTAGAAAGTTGTGTTTGGGGTTACGCAGTTGGCAATTGTTAAAGTAGAACTTTTGTGACACTTTATTAAGTCAGTTGCTACAGTATCAAAAAAAAAAAAAAAAGATAGCACAGATCGCATTGACGCAAACAAAAGAAAATTAGTTTCAGTCAGACAATTTCAAAAACGGGGTTTAACTCACATGCATTTATTGGTTACTTTGCAAAAAAAATTATTAACTGCTGATGATGTGGATCGTTTTGTCTGTGCTGAAATTCCAAACAGAGAAACCTATCCTAAATTATGGTACAAAGTCATTTAAACACAAGTCTCACAGACATCATTTAAAAGATTCAGCATATTGGGACATGAAAGATTCCAAATATTGTTTTTACAGAAGCTCTGAAATAAAAGTGAAACTAATGAAATAGCAACAATTCAAAGAAAAAAAAAAAAAATCTTACAAGTGTGTATCCGGAAAACCAAACACGGGGGTTGGCGAGCAAAGCCACCTAGTACTACTTTTTTTAAAAAAAAAAAAAAAAAAAGGTCTGGTCAGCTTAAAATGGCCTTTTGTGTTCTAATTGTATTTGGAACACCACATTTGAAGGGTTTGCTTTTTTTTCTTTAAATTCACATAAAAATTATTTCTGTACAGACCAACTCATAAAACAATAGTATCCTCATGTGTCTTTCAAAAATTTGAACAGAAATTCCTGTGAAGACAATGAAGTGGGAAGGTGAGACATCATGAGATCCACTCTAAAAAACTCCCATTGCATGTGAAAAAAGGAACAAGTCTACAACAATCATGGCTTCAATTGTTGAGAAATGACAATCTGGACCACTTAGAAGTACTCAGAAGTTACTAATGTAATTATCGCTCTTCTTTCATTGTACAATGTAAGCCCCATAAATCTGTATTTTTTTTTTTTTTTTTTTTTAAACACCAGCACCATTGTCTTTTAAAAAAAATCTGTAAAAGAACATCTTGCCTGAAGAAGGGGCCTGAGTTGCCTCGAAAGCTTGCACATTGTAATCTTTTTAGTTAGCCAATAAAAACTGTCATTTTGCTTGGCTTTTCTGTAAAAGAACAATAAATGTAAATTAATATATACCTAAATAAAAATCAACAGGGTCAGAGAAAGTGTGCCATAGAGAAGAATGTGCCAGCCACTTCAATTTTCTAAGACACTTAAACTAAAAATTTAAAATTATTCCAGTGTCTTTTCTTCAATGACAAAAAACATTTGGGCTAAAAGAAATAGACCTTTTTTTTTTTTTTTTTTTTTAAAATAAAAAGTACACAAGCTGTAATTCTATTTTTCTCATTCCACACAATGCTGAAAACATGTACCTTTAGGCTTCTGTAAAATCAAACTCTGTAGATAAGAATCCTGTTTGAAGTACAGTCAACCATGAAGAGGAGTGAAAACCTATACCTTTGTTGTTTATCTATTTCAAAAATATGTAACAGTAATAAATACCTTAGTTTCATTTTGTGGTATCTTTAGAAGTTTTATGAAACAGTACATGCAACTGAACTGAAAATTGGCACTGATTACTCACAATGAACAATTTCTAATATTTACCAGGTTCAGAAAAAAAATAAAAATATATACGGACAGTGTGCTAGCCAAGAAAAAAAATGAAAGCCACAAGCTCAAATCTGTCAGGTACAGTGTCTTTTCCTTCTTTGCAGGCTAGGTAAAATGTCAGATGGCCTTAAATACACCATGGGCAACGTGATGGAACAAATGACATGCTATCGGGTAGGGGAACTGTCAAAATGTTAAAGGAGGTTGACATTCTTTGGCTGTACAATACTGAAACATTTGAAAGGACATCAAAAGATTTACATTTTTACTTATAAAGATGTTTTTAATAAATATTGTAGATTGATTGTTAAAAGACTTAAAGTATACAAATTAGATTCTTCAGATACTAAGATAAAGCAAGAGTACTATGGGCCAAGTTAATTAAATCTTGGTTAATATGCCATAAAAAACAAATTGGTCCGTCACAAATTGCTGTTTTTGGAACACTACCAAACACTTTTAATGTGTTTACTATGCAACTTAACGTAAAAGATTATGTGACTATTCTGTTTATACTCATGACAGGTCGGGCTGGGGAGCATGCACTGGTACAGCGTATTGCTGAATCCACCACATGAAGAAACACTGCATAGGATACAAGTTGGCAACCCCCCGGGCAGACAGCCAGGCATTATGTGGGCATCCCCTTGGCCTAGCCCAGCCACTAGGGTTCTCAAAAATGAGGATCCAGCGAGCCAGATCCTGTGTGCTCCGGTGACTGACAGTTGGGTAGTCTGACCAACCCTGCAACTCACCCCAATTCACTCAAAAAGGTCATAGGTCTGTGTACAAGAGCTGACACAGTGATGAATAATAAGGAAATGTGTGTATTTTGGACCTTGCAAACAGAAGAGAGATTTGTCTGTCTTATGTCCAGTGTTTTCTATACCTCTACAGAATGGAAAAAGGAAAAGCAGGACAGAGACTGTGGCTGAAATTTCAGTACCTGTAAACTTTCACATCACCATGGAACTCATCAGGCAGAATGTTGTTGGCTATTAGGAAAATGGGTGAGCTTGTGATACTTTGGAAATATGAAACTGCTAGAAACTCCTCATGCAGTCTCAAAATTTGACATCCTCAGAAATGTCATGTAATAGGACATACTTGGAAGACTAGATCAGCAACTACTGTAATTACGTATAACACCCTAACATCAGTTTTAAGGGACCTTGCTTAAAAAACACTGCAGCAGCAGAAGACCATGCTGGTTGCCAGCGAGAAACAAAAAAAGTGCATATCATGTAGGCACGGAAGCATCAAGAGTGGAAACAAGCTGCGTCTGACAAATCCAGGTTCCATTTCGCTTGATACTGATAGAGGGTTCAGAATTTGATGCAGGCAACGTTAGTCTATGTAGCTGTCCTGTTTGGTGGCAAAAGTAGAGGTCAGTTTTGTTAATGTGTTGGTGTGGGGAATGTTTTATTGGCACACATTTGGGTTGCTGATACCCACTGAAACACATCTGAATGGGAGAGTGCATCTGAATACTGTTGCAGATCCAACCCTTCATGCCTACAGTTTAACGCATGTCAATGCACTATGTTATAAGGAACACATTGTCACTGAAATGTTTAGAAATGTTGCAGCATATATATATTTTTTAATTGCTTCAGTGATCTGCACAGTCCCAAGATCTTACCCATATCAAGTATCTTTGGTGTGACTGGGAAAGGGCTGTTTACAGTAAGACTGCAGCTGTGCATTTTGCAACAGTCAATTTGTGCATGGTACAACATTCTTGAACAAGGCATCCTATACATTGTAGATTCTATGATGTTCTAAATGCCAAAGGAGGTGCAACATGCTACTTGATAACTGTATCAAATAAACTGGCATGTAACTTTACTATTTATTTAGTAATATTGAGAGTGTACAAATTTGAAATTCCAGAGAGAGAAGTTTTTTGTAGGATTCATAGATTTGAGAGCTTCATGGCTAATTGGTTAATTAGGAAAAAAAAAAATAATTTCGAAAAAGTGCATAAATAATTCTGCTAAGGTTGCTTTAAAAAGGTCCAAGAGGCAACCTTGCAGAAGTTTGAGAATTACGGCAACAAACTATCATACATCCACTACATAAAGATACAGTAACACAGCACATTCTTGATACACTGAAATTATTCTGAATTGTTCAGAGAAGATTGCATATTTAATATTTAGTTTGTCCTTGATCAAAGCTGAGACTTAAAAATTTGACGTGGACTTTTGGTTTGACACTTTTTTTTTTTTTTTTAAACACAGTTTTAATAATTCACAACTTCCATATTCCTGCTGGATTGTGTAAGAGTATTGAGGCTTTACAAGCTTTGCAGTTGTTACTATTAAGCGAAATAGCAATATCCTTCCAGTACTTCAGTAGCAAATGTGACATATTATTCATTACAGACATATTTTGAAATGTGTACTGAATTTCTGATTTGTGGGTTAATATAGAAAGAATCTAATTTTAAAATAAAAATATATAAATTGGTTACAATATTTATTTAAATGTGAACATTCCTCATTTCAGGAAGGCATCTCTTTACAATGAGATTTGTACATTTCACGACTTATCACTATTTTGAACACTGCAAATACATACCATAAGTAGACAGTAAAATTTGAAACAAATTGAAAGTCTACCTATAAACCAAGATGTCCTTTGACACCAAATAAGTGTGCTCTGGTACTGATGAAAAATTTGTTAGCTGCTTAATAGTATGCTGTTTAGTCTTTGTTTGCAGTTTTGTTTTTACATTAGGATAAATGCATCTTGTTATTAAGGGTTAAATTTAAAAGACAATTTTTACTGGCTGAATTATCAAAAACATTACAAAAAACAATAACAGGAGCGATCAATTATTATGGAATATATACATTCATGAAATAATTTGCTGTTGCTACTGAAAAGATGAAACAAACGTTTTAGCCTCTATTTTCCCAGCAGCTTGCTGTTTATTTAAAGGTGAAATATGGCAATACATCAAGGTAAATGAGTGTGGCGCTTATTTTACAAACAGTGACTACAGCTACAATGCACAATGAAGGCACAAAATGACCATTTACAATTTGAAAACTGTGTTCCCTTTATACCGTTCTAGAGAGTCATGTCATTTGACAGTGCTTTAATGTTGCATCCTTAGATTACATTACATTGTGATTTGCCTGGTTATAACCAGACTGTTTGCTTGTATTGTTCACACTATTCATATATGAACTGTCCAATCACAAGTTGTTTTTTATCCACAGAATAGCCCATCATTAATGCTTTTTTGCTTTTGCATCACTTTCAATAAATCCCAGAAATGGTTGTGCGTGAAAAGCTCATGAAAACAGTCAATTGGGCTGATGTATTAAAATTATCAAAACACACAAAAAAATTGTTTGCATAAGTGTTCACCCCTTGAGTCAGTATTTAGTAGATGCACTTTGGTAGCCATGACAGCCTTGTGCCTGAATGTACAAGTTTTTTTGTCTGTGTTAACTTTGCACATCTGGACACTGCTACTTTTTCCTATTCTTCTTTACAAAACTGCTCAAACTCTATCAGGTTGCATGGGGATCATGAGTGAGCAGCTTTTTTCTATGTCCACCAACAAATTCTCAATTGGAATTAACTCTGGACTCTGACTTTGCTACTCCAGGACATTCATATTGTTGTATTGAAGCCATCCCTGTGTAGCTTTTGCATTATGAATGGGGTTGTCTTACTGGGAAACAAATCTTCACCTAAGGCACAGGTTTCTTGGAGACTGATTCAGGTTTTCTTCCAGGATTTCCCTGCCTCATGTTACATTCATTTCAACCTTTACCCTCTGAAGCCTTCCTGGTGCCTGCTATAAAGAACCATGATGCTGCCACCACCATTGTTCACTATGGGATGGTGTGTTTTTGATAATGTGCAGTGTTTGGCTTACACAAAACGTAGTGTTTAGTTTGATGACCAAAAAACTCAATTTTGGTGTCATCAGACCATAGAACGTTTTTCCAGTGAACTTCAGAGATTCCACTGAGCATTCTAACAACTGCAAGCTGAGATGCCGTACATTTTTTATTTTTTAAATAGTGGCTTTCTCTTTCCCATTCTACCATTAAGCTGTAATTGGGGACGCACCCAGGCAGAAGATGGGGTTTGCAGAGTTTCACTGATCGTAGACACTGTAGCG
Source organism: Polypterus bichir lapradei (assembly GCA_026402145.1). Lineage (NCBI taxonomy): Eukaryota > Metazoa > Chordata > Cladistia > Polypteriformes > Polypteridae > Polypterus > Polypterus bichir. The sequence continues at coordinate 19,397,808 of JANRMT010062827.1, forward strand.
GTCACTCCTTCATTGTTCTCAGATGTTTCTTGATGACTCCCTCACAAGTGTTCTTGCACAAGCACCAAGTTTTTGTGGACATCCTGCAGATTTACACCTGTGCCATATTTCTTCTATTTCCTAATGACTGATTTAAATGAATAGCAAAGGATATTCAGTACCTTGGCTATTTTCTTGCATCCAATCCCTGACATCTGCTATTCAGTCACCTTTCATAATGTAGGGTTGCTTAGAGTGTTTTGTCTTCACTGTGTAGGTTAGGCCACCACACTGGCTCTCCACCAGAACCTTCCAGATATCATCAGGCAAAACTCCTTGACTAAAGACAGGTGATCTCCATTTTGCTAATTATTCATCTTCAAAAACCACCAGATATTTAGGCATGTCATATCCAATCAATTATTGTGTGTTATATATTTAATTTATGCCACTTTGAAAAGATGTTTGTACTTTGACATCAGAGTCTTTTCCTGTTAACGTCAAAAGACAAATTCACAGTGGTTCAATGTTGTACAACAATAAAATGTGAAAACTTCTTAAAAAAAAAAAAACTTTTCTTGTATACATTGACACCCTGTTTACTCTCTTATTACATTCACATATAAATTCATAGACACTCATACACACATTATATATGTATCTGTATGTACATATATTAAACAAAATATATCTTTGATTTAATGTAACTAAATGAAAATATCCAAAACACCATAACCGATGGATTAGTGGACTAGAAATCGGACAATTTCCAACAATAGTTAGAGGGTTGAAGAAACTGACATGAAGCAACATGTAATTTTTACAATAAAATTCTCTTTAATACTGTATCAGTCTCAATTTCATTACAGGCTTCATTATGTATATGCACATAGAAACTGCATTAAAGGCTTAGTTTGCAGATGAGTGTTTTGCTCAGCACTCACCACTGTGGGCTCACACTAACTCGAATTGCTCAAAAAAAGGCTGTCAAAGAATACTAAATAGTGCTACAGTGTCTGTATGCATCGAGTGATAGCCTGTAGAACTGATGAAGCCAAATGTCTACTTTGTCCATGCTGCTGTTTGTTAAGGCTCTTGCTGCCCTGAAAGTGTGATTTTGTTAATCTTATTACACTATTCCATGCTTAGTTGCAAAAAACTTGTGTTTCATTCCATAACAATATTTATATATTGCACAATGTTGTCATTTGGGGGAAGGTTACAATTAGCAATTAGTATAGTCTTGTTTCACTATAATGGCCAACCTCATTAACCCCATTTACTCAGGAACATCTTATTCTTTCATTTTTTTTTGTATGTTGGGCTATTTTTGTAGAACATAATGACAAAGTAAAATCTGTTATGTCACGTTGATGTGTGCGCTCTGATTTATCAAACCATAGGACTTGTCAAGGACTACAGTAGATGACTGCTAGCTTTGTCTGAAATTAAGTGTACTTTCATTCTCATCTCCCTGTAATTAGATGCAAATGTCCCACAGTTTTCTTTAAAATTGTGCCATCATTGGTTTTGTCTTGGAACTCAACTGAACATGTAAACTAGGGGTACATCCACGTTATAACATTTTTGTTTAGAAACGCACACATTAGTTTCTGATTTCATCTTTTGTTGACACTACCCCAGCGTTTTTAAGCCCAAAAAACAGCCATTTGAAATTGCTTTCCAGAGTTTGTATACTTCTCAAAAAAGCCTACTTAGCATTTCAGTGTGGAAAGGTGAAAGACAGTTTTGAAAAAAAAAAAAGAGTCTAGTTGTGCTCTGACTGATATGTGCTTATCATGTGGCCCTTCCCTGACTGGATCCTGATCATTACAACATCTCATTCCCTGACATAGCAGACATGCAGGAGTTGGTTTTCATGGTACTTGTTGTGTTGCTTACCTGTATGTACCTAAAGTGTGTTTTGTAAAGTTTCAATACTGCATAATGTGCAAAGGATAAAATATTTGTGTTTTTGCCTGATGGGTACAAGCCCAGTGTAGATGACCAACTTATGTCATATGTATCTTTGGTCATTTTAGTGTGGGTGTGGAAAGTTTTTATTTAAAAACACAATTTTTAAAAGTAAGTAGTAATATGAAAAAAGCCTAGGATAAACTAAATAAAATGTTTACTTACCATATATAGTGCTGAAAGTATTATGAAATGTGGAATCAAACAACACTGAAAAAAGGATCATGGCATCAGATAACTCCAGAATTCCCATGGACCAACCCATAGTTTAAGTACATAAAAATATATTAACTAAAACAGGTGCCATTAATCCCAAAAGCAATTAGTGAGTTATACATGGTAAACTAAACGTATCCAAAGATGTTTAACCGTGTTTTAGTCATGGGTATATAGGATGCACCAGCATAAAGGATAGTGGAGCAAGACCTAGTAGCTATGTATCTACACAGAGTTAACACTGCAGCAATGTTAGAGAAAGGCATCAGCAAAACAAAATTAAATAAATAAATAAAATCATTGGTCAAAAAAACATCTTCGCTGTTAAGATTCCATTATTACTCCCATATCTCAATTTGGCTACATGTAGTTATATTATTTGCACATACTTCTTGAAAATGCAACAGTGATTTGGAGGTACACTTCAGGAGTAAACAAAAGCAACATAACTTTACATTCTTGAAAAAGAAACAGCCTCGAAAACCATGTTACAGGACTGAGTCATTTTACAGTTTATGAGAAATTCAAACCCTGAGTGAAAAAAATCTAGCACAAATCTAACCAAAGTCGAGAGTTACATTTGCTGAAATGTTGGCAGTATGTCATGGTCACAAAAATTGAAACATCATAATAAAAAACAACAGAAACTGCTTAGCTTTTTTTTTGTATCAATTTTAGCCCATGATGTCTCTGTTAATGATTCCTTGGAAACGGGGGGAAAAAAGCCACACAATGCATGAGACATACTCAGCACACCAAACCATCAAGGGGATTTACAACTACCAACAAAACATTCTGTTCATGCATAATATTTCATGCCAAAGCAAAAATTACATATGTATGATACATTTTTCAAAATGCAACATATATGTTTACATATTCCACCAATCTGTTAGCCTGTTTTGGCAGCAGTAGCATAGATTGGAAATGGTCTTAAATGGTATGCCAGCTAATATATTAAAATAGCCATGAACGTTCACAACTGTGCACTGTTAAGTCAACACGTGGCTGGCAAGTATGTCAAATTTGATAATGTTTAATGTCCTTTACCCTGTAAATCAAAGTGACAGTGCATACTTTTAACAGTACTACATAAAAATGAAGACCGATTTGAAACAAAACTTCCCTAAATACACAAATTTTTTTTTCAAATCAATTACTTGTGATTTTTTGCCTTAGGATATGCCACATAGGAGTGATGTTATGAAAAACATTGTGTAGCTGCAGGATGACCAAGGACTAAATTACAAACAAATGAAAAGTTGAGTAGATGTTCAGTTTAAATTTAAATATTAATATTAACTAACAATAAATCCATCTTAATATATAGAAATATCTAAAGGATATCGGTTCACTAGACAGAAGTATGGTCTATATAAAAGCCTTTTAGTTTCTGACATTTAAACTAATATGTTTAAGTCTTATGCAGGTATAATTTTATTTTTTGGCTAGTGCCTCATAAACTTACTAATTCTTTGGGCAGAGAACCATAGAATAAAACTATTATACCTTTTACGACATAGGAAAATGTGCCATTCAGAGATACAAACCTGGGATATACAGGTGCTGGTCATAAAATTAGAATATCACGACAAAGTTGATTTATTTCAGTAATTCCATTCAAAAAGTGAAACTTGTATACTATATTCATTTATTACACACAGACTGATGTATTTCAAATGTTTATTTCTTTTAATTTTGATGATTATAACTGACAACTAATGAAAGTCCCAAATTCAGTATCTCTGAAAATTAGAATATTGTGAAAAGGTTCAATATTAAAGACACCTGGTGCCACACTCTAATCAGCTAATTAACTCAAAACACCTGCAAAAGCCTTTAAATGGTCTCTCAGTCTAGTTCTGTAGGCTACACAATCATGGGGAAGACTGCTGACTTGACAGTTGTCCAAAAGACGACCATTGACACCTTGCACAAGGAGGGCAAGACACAAAACGTCATTGCTAAAGAGACTGGCTGTTCACAGAGCTCTGTGTCCAAGCACATTAATAGAGAGGCGAAGGGAAGGACAAGATGTGGTAGAAAAAAAGTGTACAAGCAATAGGGATAACCGCTTGTACCCTGGAGAGGATTGTGAAACAAAACCCATTCAAAACTGTGGGGGAGATTCACAAAGAGTGGACTGCAGCTGGAGTCAGTGCTTCAAGAACCACCACGCACAGACGTATGCAAGACATGGGTTTCAGCTGTCTTATTCCTTGTGTCAAGCCACTCTTGAACAAGAGACAGCGTCAGAAGCGTCTCGCCTGGGCTAAAGACAAAAAGGACTGGACTGCTGCCGAGTGGTCCAAAGTTATGTTCTCTGATGAAAGTAAATTTTGCATTTCCTTTGTAAATCAAGGTCCCAGAGTCTGGAGGAAGAGAGAAGAGGCACAGAATCCACGTTGCTTGAGGTCCAGTGTAAAGTTTCCATAGTCGGTGATGGTTTGGGGTGCTATGTCATCTGCTGGTGTTGGTCCATTGTGTTTTCTGAGGTCAAAGGTCAACGCAGCCGTCTACCAGGAAGTTTTAGAGCACTTCATGCTTCCTGCTGCTGACGAACTTTATGAAGATGCAGATTTCATTTTCCAACAGGACCTGCCACCTGCACACAGTGCCAAAGCTACCAGTACCTGGTTTAAGGACCATGGTATCCCTGTTCTTGATTGGCCAGCATACTCGCCTGACCTTAGCCCCTTAGAAAATCTATGGGGTATTGTGAAGAGGAAGATGCAATATGCCAGACCCAACAATTCGGAAGAGCTGAAGGCTACTATCAGAGCAACATGGGCTCTCATAACACCTGAGCAGTGCCACAGACTGATCGACTCCATGCCACGCCGCATTGCTGCAGTAATCCAGGCCAAAGGAGCCCCAACTAAATATTGAGTGCTGTACATGCTCATACTTTTCATGTTCATACCTTTCAGTTGGCCAACATTTCTAAAAATCCTGTTTTTGCATTGGTCTTAATTGATATTCTAATTTTTAGAATAATAGTTGTCAGTTATAATCATCAAAATTAAAAGAAATAAACATTTGAAATGCATCAGTCTGTGTGTAATGAATGAATCTAATATACAAGTTTCACTTTTTGAATGGAATTACTGAAATAAATCAACTTTGTCATAATATTCTAATTTTATGACCAGCACCTGTACAGTATACAAGGTTCTGAGGGAAGAACATCTTGCGTTTCATTCTACTGCAACAAAGAAAAATACTTAAAATACTTGTAAATATGACTGCGTCATGCAAAATATAACCACCTACAATCTGAGCAAATCCTAATTTCACTATGAGCTAACAACTACTACAGAAGGCAAAACCTCTTGTAACATCAACCAGGGGATTCCAAACTAGGTATGTGATGCAAATGATCCTTGTGATGGGCAATTCAGTTACAAGACAGGGGAACTCAAAATGTATACATTCTTCTTTTGGTCATATGACTACTGTAGATCTCTTAAGATTTTTGAGTTTTCAAGCACAGGTTTCATACAAAGTGATGAACTGCAAGCCACATCAGATGTGAATTCAGGTAATATGTGCCATTTAATTCCTTCCCTTCTGCTTATTTTGAGAATACTTTTATGCAAAGTGACAACTTAGGAAAAGTAATTAGTATTAAAAAAAAAATAATGTAAACCAGGCTTAAAATACATTGAATATGCAATGTATGATCCAGTTCAAATATCACCTGGTGGGATCAAATAGTTGCAATCAGTCGCATAAGATAATACAGGTTGAAACTGATCCAATTCTGTAGAATGTATTCTTACTCAGATAGTGACTGACTGACTGAATGAGTAAAGACCCTGGCTTGATGCTTGTCTTCCTCCATGCTTCAAGAAAGGAAGATTAAAAAATAATGAATAAATTGGACTTTGCACCCCGACATGATTGGAACATAACAAATGCTGGCAGTATGTGTGGCATAACCAGTTTAGCAGTGTGCTTGAAAATACTCAGGCTGGACAGCAAACACACCTTTTATGATTAAACAGCACCTGATCCAGAATACTCCAGTGAGTAAAGAAAGAAAATATTACAATTACAGTTTATTCTTAAGGTTGTGAGGCAGCACACTTTCTCATTCATGGTCACGGGGTGCCATGTCCAATCTAAGTAGCACCAGACACAAGGCAACACGGAACACTAGATCTTGATCAAACTGAAATGAGTAGACTGGAGAATTTACAGTTTAGCTGGATAGTAACAAAAACAGAGGAATACAGGCAAAACAGACTGCACTGTGAAAAAGGACTGCCTTTTTTTTTTTAAACTGATACAGCACATGAGGTTTTCACTTTTGCTCAACACACACTTTGTAAACTCATCTTTCAATTGATGTGGTCTGCAACTCCTGTTCATACGAGTGCTTTACATAAGTCTACTAAAGGCAGGCTAATTATGAGGCTGCCTTTAATCAAACATCTAGATTAAAAACAAGGACTGTACAGTACTACAAGAAAGTTTACAGCTTTGGTATCATCTGATGCAGATCCATTCAGAGGGTATAAACAAAACTATTGTCATATAAACAAACTATTGTCAGACAGTTCTTGAACTGTATCATTTGGATGCTATGCATCCTACTCCTAGGATAAGAAAATGCATGACCCATATGCAGGGATAGAATACCAGCTTAATAATTCTAACCAATATACATTACTAATACCAGTCTATTTATCTTATGTTCTTTAACCTAATGACTAAAACTTTATTTTTCTAAACAATAATCTCTATGTGGCACCTTAGTATCCATTTAGTTGAATAAACTCACTTTGTTAATATCCACAAAGTTTTAACCAAATAGCTAATTAAATATTTAGACCTTGTTAGGTAGAACACCAGATGGAAAATGAACCTTACTAACGCTCCTGCTTTCTTTCCTTATTATGTCACTCAAAAAATAAATACAACCTGGAAATTCTACAGAGTTTACTGGTTTTTTATTAAGTTAATATGGCAACAATTCAGGACAAAGCTACTTTCCTTATATCCACCAAAACATGAGAGATACTGTATACATAAAACCCACTTGGATATGTGAGAGAAAAAATAATAAACAATTACATACACATACAGACATGACCAAAAGTTTTGAGAATGACACAAGTACAGTATTGGTTTTCAGAAAGTTTGCTGCTTCAGTGTTTTTAGATCTTTTTGTCAGATGATTCTATGGTATACTTAAGTATAATTACAGGCATTTCATAAGTTTCAAAGGCATTTACTGACAATTACATTTAGTATATGCAAAGAGTCAATATTTGCAGTGTTGGTCCTTCTTTTTCAAGACCTCTGCAATTCGCCCTGTCAACTTCTGGACCAAATCCTGACTGATGGCAGTCCATTCTTGCAAATCCTGACTGATGGCAGTCCATTCTTGCATAATCAATGCTTGGAGTTTGTCAGAATTTGTGGGTATTTGTTTGTCCACCCACTTCTTGAGGATTGACCACAAGTTCTCAATGGGATTAAGGTCTGGGGAGTTTCCTGGCCATGGACCCCAAATGTCCATGTTTTGTTCCCAAGCCACTTAGTTATCACTTTTGCCTTATGGCATGGTGCTCCATCATGCTGGAAAAGGCATTGTTCATCACCAAGCTGTTCTTGGACGTTTGGGAGAAGTTGCTCTTGGAGGATGTTTTGGTACCATTCTTTATTCATGGCTCGGGATTGAGGCACCACCATTGCAGAGCTTGCTCAGGAATGGCAGCAGGCAGGTGTGAGTGTATCTGCACGCACAGTGAGGCAAAGACTTTTGGAGGATGGCCTGGTGTCGAGAAGGGCAGCAAAGAAGACACTTCTCTCCATGAAAAACATCAGAGACAGACCGATATTCTGCAAAAGGTACAGGAATTGAATTGCTGAGGACTAGGGTAAACTCATTTTCTCTGATGAATCCCCTTTCTGATTGTTTGGGGAATCTGGAAAAAAGATTGTCCAGAGAAAAAAACGTGAGCGCTACCATCAGTTTTGTGTCATGCCAACAGTAAAGCATCCCGAGACCATTCGTGTAGGGTTGCTTCTCAGCCAGGGGAGTGGGCACACTCACAATTTTGCTTAAGAACACAGCCATGAATAAAGAATGGTACCAAAATATCCTGAGAGCAACGTCTCCCAACCATCCAAGAATGATGGAGCACCGTGCCATAAGGCAAAAGTGATAACAAAGTGGTTCAGGAACAAAACACAGAAATTTTGGGTCCATGGCCAGGAAACTCCCCAGACCTTAATCCCACTGAGAACTTGTGGTCAATCCTCAAGAGTTGGGCAGACAAACAAATGCCCACAAATTCTGACAAACTCCAAGCATTGACTATGCAAAAAATGGGCTGCCATCAGTGAGGATTTGGCTCAGAAGTTGATCGATATCATGCCAGGGCGAATTGCAGAGGTCTTTTAAAAGAAGGGCCAAGACTTAAACTTCAGGCAATTGTCAATAAAAGACTTTGAAATTTATGAAGTACTTATAATTATACTTCAGTATACCATAGAAACATCTGACAAAAAGATTGAAAATACTGAAGCAGCAAACTTTCTGAAAACCAATACTTATGTCATTCTCAAAACCTTTGGCCACGACCGTACTTTGGAAAACTAAAATACATTAAGTAGGATTTCTCTCATACATAAAAGCAACACTGACTCCTGGTTAATTAATATTTTGACCTTTATTCTGCTCATTATTATTGCAATGATGGCTGTTGCGTAATATTTTTCATCCTTAAAACATACAAGAATGTTCATGATGTTTATTACTGCTTGCAAGTGTATCATGACTGTAGTAAATTCACTTCTAGTGCGGTCAGCAAGCTAAGCCAATATTTCTAATTACAAGCTTGTTTATGCACAAGTGTTCTATGAGCAAAAGCAGACCATTTAAACTGCCAGTGGTCCAACTGTATTTTAAAAAAAAGACCAGTTATTCTGCAGGGTGGTGCAACACTTCACCTGTCACCTTGCGCTTCCAGCATCATGAATCTGAACCCTGCACCTCCTACTCACGGTATTCCTCAGGTACGCCTACTTCCCAAGTCAGGCATGGTTACTCATGATAATAAATTAGCCCTTGGACTAGTGTCCCATCAAGGACCGGTTCTTGCCTTGCACGGAATGCTGCCAGGGTGGGTTACATCTTCATTGTTCATAGCTTAAGAATACTAGGAGAATGTCAACAAATGCACCCGTCGAACAATGTCATCCGAAAGAACTCTTGGTTAACTCTAATTTAATATATATCAATTCTTCATTTACTCATAAAGCGCTTGTTGCGTGACAATAAACATGCCAGACATGGCACTGTGCTTCAAATGCCATTTGCAGCCCATGTCGAGGTGTTGTTACATTTGGCGAATCGGCATTTAGGGTGTACTCTGAAACAATTGTGATTTTGTGCATTGCACAGTTCAGCGCTACGGACAAGTTTGCGATTTTCCTATTTATCTCCCGCAACTCTGCGCCATGTGTTTCCGGCTCCTAGTTCACGTAACATCTAAACGTGATATTCACCGAACAAAAACAACCTGCGGCGTTTCCACCCACGCAAATATCGTGCAATACCGCAGCGCTGCACGCATTCAACTGGCGCTGCAAACCCCCGCCCGGGTCCAAGAGGGCTCCGAACAGAAGCACCGCACATCCTCAACACAAAAGCAGGCACGTCGAAAAGCGACTTCTAAGTGCAGGAGAGAGGCCTCCTGCCACCAGGCAACGGACTCTCCAGCTCCCGCTCCAGCTTCCTGTCTTGCCGTTCATCTTCCTCGCGGCGTCAGTCGTCTGGTTAAATAGGCAACGCGACACCACTCTGTTCTCGCAAAAAAAAAAAAAAAAAAAAAACAACCAAAAATGGCGTCCGGCTCGGTTACAGACAAGAGGCAGACTACGCTGCCCGCCTCTCCCAAAGCCTGGACTGGCTGCCCGATGCACCGCTGTATCCCGAGTGCAGCGGAAGAGCGCCCCGGCTCGTGTAAGAGGCCAAGGTAGAGGAAATAGAAGCTTACCGTGCGATCTCACGGAGTAAATTAGATGAAAAGCCTCTTGTTGTTAACAGAAAGCATTTTCTAGGTAGCACCGGGACGCCTTCCCTGGGAGATCGCTAGAACGCACTGTGGTGGATGATGGGTAATTCAGGTCGACTCGGGTTTATTTTTCATTCCCGGGAAGAAAAAAAAAAAACCCAGGAAAAGACGCACCTCCCCCACCCACCCGCTGCAGAAGTGAAACTCGGCCTGCAGTCGCGATGTTCTTCGCTTCTGATGCTCGTTGTTACCTAGAACAAAACGTGCCGATCGGCGCTTTAAACATGGAGGGATTTGATTCTAGAATGCTGTTGAAAAACAAAATGTCAGCTCGTCACAGACGTCGACCAACTATGGCACTCATTTGCTCAAAACATTGTGTGATTGCTGAAAATGACAGCATTTATTTGAGAAAATATTGTGTTTATTATTTTAAAAAGCAATTAGGCGTTTGGGGAAAAAAAAAAACAAAAACACCAAAATCTTTTAAAATCACATGGGACTTAATGCTTTGCATTTGTGGTAAAAAAAAGGCTTAGCACACATGTATGAAAAACACTAATCTTTGCATGTTGCCTACGCCAGTTTTTAATACTGATAATTAGCATTCAATTTTTTTTTTCATATTGGGTAACACGTGAAATGTGCAATATGACTTTTTTTGAAGTAAGGAGAAAAGGATAAAGTAATTTAAATGCTGAAAAACAAAGTAAAAGACACAACATTTTGGCAGTGTTGCCTTCATCAGGTGTTCCATTTATTATTAATATTATTTTATTAGAAAATCACAAGATACCAACCTGGATTTAATAAAGTTTCATTGTCATTGTAGACACACTTGCCCACACATGCTGTCATTCCAGGCCAACAATAACTCTTCTATAGCATATTTTCATATGCAGGATGTAACTCAAAATGCTCTACGAGAAAAAATTAAAATTTGATATGAGTAATTAAGTCAAGTGAAGTGGAGTCAATTTTATTTATAGAGCACATTCAATAACAACAAAAGTTGACCGAAGTGCTGTACAGCTTCCATAAATACACCAATGCAAACAGTATATACAGTATATCTCTCTATTATATTAAAAACCTTGGGACGAGACATTTTCAGAGAGATAATTTCAAGTCCCATGAGACTTGACACGCATTAGTGCTAACAAACGGAAATTATTACTCGGTGAAATAACGGAACAGCGACAAGAGATCGAACATATGGACATAGGAAATATGACAAAAGTATGTAGATATTGTTCGGCTTTAAACTTTAAATCGGAGACTTGTAGATCGTCTAATTCGTGTTGCCATCAGGGGAAAGTGGTGTTTCTTCCCAATGAAGAGGCGTATCTGTGAGAAATAAAAGATTTGTTATTTGGTGAAAGTAAAATCCACAAACACTACAGGCAAAATATCCGAATCTACAATAATCTGTTCGCGTTTGCATCATTCAATGCTCAAAACATAGAATTACACGATTCAGGACCATACGCTATAGGAATCTGTGGTCCCGCAGCAATTAAAGCTACTACAAGTTTAATTTCAAAGAAACCACAATTCGGGCAGGTTTATATTTATGATCAAGGAGAAGCGATGCAACATAGAGTCAAAAGAGTTAAACGATCTGACGTATTAGAAATTCTACAGCCAATAATGGATACAAATCCATACTGTACGTCCAAAAGTATTGCACTTTACATTAAATTTTTCTGAAAAACACGGACAAAGAAGTTTTCTTGGATTTCTATATGAATCTGAAAGATCACACTCGCATATATAATAAACCAATATTGTCAGCAATAATAGTTTCGAAAGACAGAGATATCAAAGACAGAGTTGATATTTGTGTTTATGCAAAAGCACATCATGATTCGTTGCAAGTGGCAGAACCGGGAAATGACTAGCACTTAGGGCCTGCACAGGGGTTGGCAAGCAGGGGGCAGAGCCCCCTAGTGTATTTATATATATATATATATACATATTGTCGGAGATGGCTGGGGTGGCAACCCAGCTTAGACGCCCAGGAGGACCGGAGGAGGGCTTACGCTTTCCCCAGACCATGTGGGGGCGACCGCCCTGGTTCCTTTGGGGGCCACGGGTACAGAGCTTTGAAGCTCTACCCTGTAGGGCCCCGTGGTCATTGCCAGGGGGTGCCCCAATGCCTTGGAGACGCTGGACCTCAGCACTTCTGCCTCACCCGGAAGTGCTGGGGGAAGAAGAGCAGGGACACTCGGAGTGCTTCCAGGGATACAGCCGGCACTTCCGCTACACTGTGGCGTGTCGGTAGAAGGTTGCCGGAACACACCTGGAGCACATCTGGGTGCTTATAAAAGAGGCCGCCTCCCTTCAGACAATGGCTGGAGTCGGGACTGTAGGAGACTTGGAGGAGAGGCAAAGAGGCGGCCTGAAGAAGCAAGGCACTGGTGTTGTGGCCAGGACTTTGGGGACTTGTGTGGCACTGGACGTTGTAAATATTGTATAATAAACATGTTGTGGGTGACATGAACGTGTCTGCCTGTCTGTGTCCGGGCCAGCCTCCACAATATATATATATATATACAGTGGGTACGGAAAGTATTCAGACCCCCTTCAATTTTTCACTCTTTGTTATATTGCAGCCATTTGCTAAAATCATTTAAATTAATTTTTTCCCTCATTAATGTACACACAGCACCCCATATTGACAGACAAAAAAAAGAATTTTTGAAATTGTTGCAGATTTATTAAAAAAGAAAAACTGAAATATCACATGGTCCTAAGTATTCAGACCCTTTGCTCAGTATTTAGTAGAAGCACCCTTTTGAGCTAATACAGCCATGAGTCTTCTTGGGAAAGATGCAACAAGTTTTTCACACCTGGATTTGGGGATCCTCTGCCATTCCTCCTTGCAGATCCTCTCCAGTTCTGTCAGGTTGGATGGTAAACGTTGGTGGACAGCCATTTTTAGGTCTCTCCAGAGATGCTCAATTGGGTTTAAGTCAGGGCTCTGGCTGGGCCATTCAAGAACAGTCACAGAGTTGTTGTGAAGCCACTCCTTCGTTATTTTAGCTGTGTGCTTAGGGTAATTGTCTTGTTGGAAGGTAAACCTTCGGCCCAGTCTAAGGTCCTTAGCACTCTGGAGAATGTTTTTGTCCAGGATATCCCTGTACTTGGCCGCATTCATCTTTTCCTCGATTGCAACCAGTCGTCCTGTCCCTGCAGCTGAAAAACACCCCCACAGCATGATGCTGCCACTGCCATGCTTCACTGTGGGGACTGTATTGGACAAGTGATGAGCAGTGCCTGGTTGTCTCCACACATACTGCTTAGAATTAAGGCCAAAAAGTTCTATCTTGGTGTCTAAAAGACACCTGAAGGACTCTGAGATGGTGAGAAATAAGATTCCCTGGTCTAATGAGACCAAGATAGAGCTATAAGATAAGATATAAATACCCCAAAAAATAAATAATACCGTTCAAGTCTTAAAAGATAAGGGATGTCAGAGGACCTCAGCAATCATGAAGGAAGGTAAAAGGTCAGTAAGATAAAATGGGGCTAAACCATTCAGGGGCTTAAAATGAACAGTTCAATTTTAAACTCAATTCTGTATAATGAGTTAATAATGTTATATACAGTGCATCCATAAAGTATTCACAGCACATCACTTTTTCCACATTTTGTTATGTTACAGCATTATTCCAAAATGGATTAAATTATTTTTTTTCCTCAGAATTCTATACACAACACCCCATAATGATAACGTGAAAAAAGCTTACTTGAGATTTTTGCAAATTTATTCAAAATAAAAAAACGGAGAAAGCACATGTACATAAGTATTCACAGCCTTTGCCATGAAGCTCAAAATTGAGCTCAGGTGCATCCTGTTTCCCCTGATCATTCTTGAGATGTTTCTGCAGCTTAATTGGAGTCCACCTGTGGTAAATTCAGTTGATGTGACATGATTTGGAAAGGCACACACCTGTCTATATAAGGTCCCACAGTTGACAGTTCATGTCAGAGCAAAAACCAAGCATGAAGTCAAAGGAATTGTCTGTAGACCTCTGAGACAGGATTGTCTCGAGGCACAAATCTGGGGAAGGTTACAGAAAAATTTCTGCTGCTTTGAAGATCCCAGTGAACACAGTGGCCTCTATCATCCGTAAGTGGAAGAAGTTCAAAACCACCAGGACTCTTCCTAGAGCTGGCCGGCTATCTAAACTGAGCGATCGGGGAAGAAGGGCCTTAGTCAGGGAGGTGACCAAGAACCCGATGGTCACTCTGTTAGAGTTCCAGAGGTCCTCTCTGGAGAGAGGAGAACCTTCCAGAAGGACACCCATCTCTGCAGCAATCCACCAATCTGGCCTGTATGGTAGAGTGGCCAGACGGAAGCCACTCCTTAGTAAAAGGCACATGGCAGCCTGCCTGGCAACTAAAGGACTCTCAGACTATGAGAAACAAAAATCTCTGGTCTGATGAGACAAAGATTGAACTCTTTGGTGTGAATGCCAGGCGTCATGTTTGGAGGAAACCAGGCACTGCTCATCACCAGGCCAATACCATCTCTACAGTAAAGGATGGCGGTGGCAGCATCATGCTGTGGGGATGTTTTTCAGAGGCAGGAACTGGGAAACTAGTCAGGATAAAGGGAAAGATGACTGCAGCAATGTACAGAGACATCCTGGATGAAAACCTGCTCCAGAGCGCTCTTGACCTCAGACTGGGGCGACGGTTCATCTTTCAGCAGGACGACGATTCTAAGCACACAGCCAAGGTATCAAAGGAGTGGCTTCAGGACAACTCTGTGAATGTCCTTGAGTGGCCCAGCCAGAGCCCAGACTTGAATCCGATTGAACATCTCTGGAGAGATCTGAAAATGGCTGTGAACCGACGCTTCCCATCCAACCTGATGGAACTTGAGAGGTGCTGCAAAGAGGAATGGGCGAAACTGGCCAAGGATAAGTGTGCCAAGCTTGTGGCATCATATTCAAAAAGACTTGAGGCTGTAATTGCTGCCAAAGGTGCATCGACAAAGTATTGAGCAAAGGCTATGAATACTTATGTACATGTGATTTCTCAGTTTTTTTATTTTTAATAAATTTTCAAAAACCTCAAGTAAACTTTTTTCACGTTGTCATTATGGGGTGTTGTGTGTAGAATTCTGAGGAAAAAAACGAATTTAATCCATTTTGGAATAAAGCTGTAACATAACAAAACGTGGAAAACGTGATGCGCTGTGAGTACTTTCCGGATGCACTGTATATCAGTATAAGTGTGCATTTTAGTTCAGCTATTGATGTCTGATTGTGGGTTGACGCCTAGTGATATGATTGGTAATGCCTTGCACATTTTGTTAGTTGTTCGATAAAGACAAGAAAGAAAAAGGCACGCGCTGTCTGGTCGTTCGTTCTTATCAAAGGAAAAAAGGCAACGATAGTGTACTGCATTAAAAATACACGACAGTGGCGAAGAGATCAAAAAGTTAATTTTGAGCACTGTGACACTGAATAACTGCAGCGAGAACCGCACCGAGTAAGCGGAAAAGCAAGGACCCGACGCGATAGTGCATCGTGAGTACGATAAGTTGCAAACGTCGTACATCGGAAAGATAGATGTTTTTGATAGTTCCACGGATGATTGTAATATGTATGTTGAAAGGCTGCAACAGTATTTCGCTGTAAATGATATTCCAGCTGAAAAACGCGTTCCTGTGCGAATGCCATGGGAGGGAAAGCTTATGGCATCCTCAGTAGTTTTAACTGCCCCAAACAAACCCGCTGAGAAAAGTTTTAACGACTTAGTCCGTGTAATGTGTGATCATTTGTCACCAAAGCCATTACTGATCGCGGAACGTTTCAGATTCCATAATCAGAACGAGGGAGAGACAACTGAGACTTATGTGGCAGAACTAAAACAGTTATCAGAATATTTTCAAGTTTGTTGACGGGCTAAACGATGCATTGCGTGATCGTTTGGTTTGTGGAATCCTTTAAGAGGGAATCCAGGAGATGCTGTTAACTGAGGCAGATTTGACATTTAAACGGGCAGTAGAAATTGCTATTTTAATGGAAACTGCAGCTAAAGATGCATTTGAATTACAAAGAAGAGTGAATACGAGCAGCGTGAATAAAATTGCGGCAGCCAAGATAAACAAAACTAGCCGACGCCCGCTGTAGCATACGGCGGTGTAAGAATAGGAACGGAAAACTGTGAGAAAGGAATTAACGCATCTACGACGTACTTGTTGGAATAGTTTGCCGTTGGAGTGCAAAATACTAAATGTATTCCTCATTGCTAATCTGTACGCGTGAAATTGGCATTGAGTAAGACTTATTCGCTTGGCGGTTCTTTTATCGGGAACATGTTGTAAATCTTTGTGCCAGCCAATGTCTCTGTAAAGGAATAAAAGTGGGTAAATCATAGGATCGCAATTCATATTGAGCATGGAAATCTGTTTACAGGAGTTGCGTATGGGATAGATGCAAATGTCCCTTTCGGCAAGCGTTTCGCCGTCTTCTCCGACGAAAATCGCTGCAATGGGGCGGGGGCATTGTATCGTCGTAAATCCTGCCCAGGGTTTTCCTTGAAAACCATTTGTACAGATGCTGTTGTATTGGACTGAGTGATTTCATGCATGTGTTTGTATGATTTAGCTAAGGGGTTGATGGTTCTGAGCATGGAATCTAGCTGGAGAAGTACATTTTCGCTGCATGCAGAGTTTGCTTTATTTTGTAAGCGTACTTCAGTAGCTTGCGCTGTGTCAAAAACATACAACTGTCCATATCCTGGAGAGGTAGAAGTGTTAGCGTATAGTGGAGAGATTTGGTGATAAATTTGCCCGTGTATTTTAAAACAGTATGGTCAGTGGCCAGGAGGTTGAGTTATCTATGCACCCATGGAAGCAAACGCAAGAGAAGAGTTGTACTTTCAAATGTGTTCACGATAATTTTTAGCTTCTGATGTTTGCTGTGTAAGAAGCTGTTGTAAACACATAGGTTGTAAAGCTACTTTACCGTTGTGGCAGCACCTCGAATACTTGTTGGATGTATTACGCTCAGCAGGCCAGTATAGTGCATGACATGGAAGACGACCAATAGGAATCGGGAAATGCCGTGTCGGCTGCGTGTGGGCGGGACCGGTTTTGAAGCGGAAGCAGGTCGAACCAGAAGAGAAATGTATATAATAGATACGTAAAAGGTCCTGCTATCGCTGTGGACGCAAGTCCCATCTTCCCTCGCAGTGCCGATTTAAAAATGAAGAGTGCAGACAGTGCCACAAAACGGGCCATATTTAAAGAGTTTGTCGTAGTGGAAAGGCAAAGTGTAGTGCGGAACACAAAATGCATCACAGCGAAAAGAAAAATGTGCATAATGTTGCAGAAGTCTCTGAAATTGATAGTGAATTAGGCAGTCTGGAATTATTTAGCCTTAGTGGAAAAGACAAACAGGCAATCTGGCTCACCTCCAGGATAGATAGCCAGGAGGTAAAAATGGAATTGGACACTGGCTCTGCTGTTTCAGTTATGTCACTGGAAGATTACAAGGTGTTTTTCAAGAAGGCGATGCTGAACCCCTCTTCTGTTCTTCTCAGAACGTACACAGGTGAAAAGGTTATGCCTATTGGAGTGCTGCATGTGACAGTAGAATATAATGGAAGGAAAGAGGTACAGTACTTGATTTACACATAATTCAAAATGGAGGTGCACCATTATGGGGCCGTGAGTGGTTAAGAAAGCTGGGAGTTGATTGGAAAGTGATTAGAAGCCTTCGTGCTTTGCCTGTTGTGCAACAGACTACAGAAAAGAACCTAGAGCTGATACTAAGAAATGCTGCCCCTGTATTTAAGAGAGGCATTGGGACTCTTCAGCACATTAGAGCTAAAATTGTACTTAAGAGTGGTGCGACCCCACGGTTCTACAAGGCACGTCCAGTATCCAATGCCATCCAACCCCTGGTTGAAAAGGAATTGGATAGGTTGGAGGCAGACGGCATACTTTCTAAAGTAGACTGGACTCCTTGGGCAACCCCAGTTGTCCCAATAGTAAAGGGAAATGGTACAGTCAGGCTCTGCGGGGACTTTAAGGTCTCCATTAATCCTGTGCTGCAGGCTGAACAGTATCCCCTGCCGAGAACTGAGCACATATTTGCCAGTTTGTCGGGTGGGAAACGTTTTTCAAAGTTAGATTTAGCAGATGCATACCTCCAGATGGAAGTAGAGGAAGACTCTAAAGTGTTCCTGACCATTAATACAATAAAGGGTCTTTATCGTTACAACAGGCTGGTGTTTGGGATAGACTCTGCCCCAGCTGTTTGGCAGAGAGCAATGGATCAGATCCTGCAGTCAGTGCCAGGCGTCCAGTGCTATCTAGATGACATTATTGTCACTGGAGCGACAGATGAAGAGCATTTAGAAAACCTCAAAAAGGTCCTGAAAAGGTTAGAAGAGTATGGACTAAGAGCCAGACGAGGCAAATGCAAGTTCCTGAAGCCCAGTGCCAGGTATTGCGGGCACACTATAGATGCAGCACAGCCCCTACTGCTTGCCCGGGGTCCGTCCCTACAAAAGAGAACACAGGGGCAGAACCGCTGCCAAGGCACCCATCCCATGCCACGCACTGGCAGCGTCCCCCCCTCCAATCGGCACCCCGGCACTTGCCTGTTTGGCACCCTCTCCGCGGCTTCCGTGTCCCTCTTAACGGTGTAATCGCCGGCACCGCCTGTGCTCTCTCCGCCGGCCTCAGGGATTCCCTCTGCCCCCGCAGAAGGCAGCCAGTACCCGGACGCGTGCACCCAGCACCGCGTCCCAACCTATTGGAGGAATCGGCACCCAGCCTCTTATTCCTCCTTTCACTCTGGGACGCCATGACGGTTTGAGACTCCTTACTACAAAGAAAGAGCCTCCTTCCCGTCTGCGTCCCTACAGTGCGGCGCAAGACCGCAGCCGACTCGGGGCGGAGGGCGCTAGGACCCAGGGCACTTAGCAGCCCGTGTCCATTCAGCGTCCTCACGGACTCACCCCTCGCCGCGCATACAGCCTGCGGCGCCGCATCTCCTGTCGGAAGGCTGCTTACTTGAAGCTGATCCTTGGCATCACAGCCATGTTCAGCAGCCCCTCCTGCATGCTGTACGGAGTCGGCTGTACTCACCGTCTCCGCCGTACCTCTCCGGCTGGAGATTCCAGCGTCGCGCCGTCCCGTTGTCACTAACGTCTTCAGCGCCGCGAGCGCCTTCCTCTCCAGTACCAGCACATCAGCCCGGAGGGCACGTAGCATCTGCAATAAACGTTCCGCGGGCTGAAGGCACGCCTCCAGCTCCGCCAGAGCAGCCGGCAAAGACAGGAAGTTAACCGACGCGGAGCCTACTTGTCTGTCAGCCTCCGACGCCGGCCACTTCCTGTGGGCCTTCTCCTCCGGCCCAATCGGGACTCCCCCCTGCCCTTGATGGACATTCCTTGGGCCCGCCTCTCTACAGTCATTGGAGGGCACGCAAGACACACCGTCCAATCGCGTGCCTATCGGGGGAGGGACTTCTGGTCCGCGGCCATCTTGCGTTCCTTTCTGCGGCGGCGACGTGGTTGCCGGCAGCCATGTTGTTGCCAGCGCCTTTTGAGCTGCAGCGTCTCCTCCTCCGCAGCCCTCACGGCTGCCGGAGCCCCGCAGACCGGCATGCGCCCGCCACCGACGTGGATCCGGGAAGTCCCTTCCTGGAAAGAAGAAAACACGCCCAGCCCCCACGGGCCGGCTGCCACTAGGCAGGGAACTCACCTCCCCGGACTTGTCAAACCGAGGACCCCTCCTTGGCGTGGCCTTTCTCGACGCCATGCCGTTCCGGGCACCTCCAGCAACGGCGCGCTCGTTGGAGACCGCTGCACTCCTGGTAGGCACGCCGCCCACCCGCATCAGGGAACTATGGCCTTCCTGCGGACTCCTGGCGGTCCGTGGGGTTCCTTTACCCCACAGGGCTGTGTGCACGCAGCACCCGAGGAACGTGGGTGCGGTCCCCTGCTGCACCGGGCCGTCCACAACAAGATTTGTTAACTCAGGTCCCCATCTTGAATCAGACGGAGCATCCTGCCGGCTACGCCAGATGTGGAGCCGACCCAGACACAGACAGGCGGACATGTTCTTAATCACCACCACACGTTTATTATTTACAATATTTACAAATTATTAAAGTCACTCAGACTCAGTTCATGCACAGTTACCCCAACACACAGTCCTGGCCACACAAATGCCTTCTCTTCGGGCCGCCTCCACACTCTCTTCTGCCTCGTCCTGCTTCCACCCAACTCCAGCCCTGAATGAACGGAGACGGCCCCTTTTATAGAGTCCCCGGATGAGCACCAGGTGTTCCTGGCATTCCTCCTCTGGCCACGCCCCAGCGTGGCGGAAGTGCCGGCTGTCCTCCCGGCAGCTCTCCGGGTGCCGTCCTAAATCTTCCCTCCAGCACTTCCTGGTGTGGCGGAAGTGCTGGGGTAACAGGTCCCCAAGGCATTGGGGCACCTCCTGGCGGTGACCACGGGGCCCCTACAGGGTGGAGCTTCCATGCCCTGTACCCGTGGCCCCCAAAGCAACCAGGAAGGCGGCCCCCATGTGATCCAGGGTGGGCTCTGAACCTCTTCCGGTCCCTCATGGCATCCCGGCCGGGTCGTTGCCCCTGGCATCCCTGACAGGGTTAAGAACCATTGTACCCACTAAACTAAGACACAGAGTATTAGAAGAGCTTCACAAGGGCCATCTAGGTGTGGTGAAAATGAAGCACTTGCCAGAAGTTTTGTGTGGTGACCAGGCATTGATGAAGACATCGAGAAAATAGCGCAGCAATGTTGTGGCTGCCAGATGGTTCAGAATGAGCCAGAACGTGCACCACTTCACCCATGGGAATGGCCTACATTACCTTTGCAGCGGCTTCATATCGACTTTGCAAGACCATTCATGGGGACAACCTTCCTAGTGGTAGTCAACGCATGTTCTAAATGGCTAGAGGTTTCACTGTGAGCTCCACCACTTCTTCTCACACCATTGAAGTACTGAGGGATTTATTTGCTAGAACTGGAGTTCCACAACAACTAGTGAGTGACAACGGACCCCAGTTCACAGCAACAGATTTCCAGGTATTCCTCCGCAGAAATGGCATACGGCACATTACATCTGCGCCATGGCATCCAGCCACAAATGGCCTGGCAGAGAGGTTTGTGCAAAGTTTGAAACGAGCCCTTCGAGCAATGACAAATGAGAAGCTGACCCTTCAGCAAAAATTGGCCAACTTCTTCTTTGCATATCGGAATTCCATCCATGCTACAAGTAACCAGACTCCAGCTATGTTGTTTTTGTGGCATCCTCTTCGCTCTAGATTAGACCTGCTGCAACCAAATCTCAAGCAGACTGTGCAAGACAGACAAATCAAACAAGGCCATAAAACAACTGACAAGGTTACACGTAGCTTTGCCATTGGACAATCAGTTCTTGCCAGGAGCTACAGAGGAGACCAGAGATGGGTTCCTGCACTAGTCAAAGAGCAAACTGGTCCCTTGTCCTACAAGGTAGAGGTTACTCAAGGTGTCATATGGTGACGTCATGTCGACCAGTTGAGAAAATCAGGGTTGGTTAGAGCTGAAGAGATACCCACAATGCCTGTTGACTCCCCTGCTGTTGCTCCTATCAACTGTCCAGAGCATTTACTATCTCCTCAAGCAGCACAAGTACAGAGCCCATGTGCATTATCTCCATCACCTTCTGCAGAGGCTAACACTGCTGTAACAAATCAAGAAAAATTACCCTGTGAAGAGAGACGTTACCCAATTCGCATATGCAAGCCTCCACAGATACTAATTGAAAATTAAATGTATAATTAGAATTCAATGTTTTGATTTCTTCAAAAAAAAAAGGGAATAAGTTAATTCTAATTTTTAGAGGGGAGGAATTGTTATATATCAGTATAAGTATGCATTTTAGTTCAGCTATTGATGTCTGATTGTGGGTTGACACCTAGTATGATTGGTAATGCCTTGCACATTTTGTTAGTTGTTGTTCAATAAAGACAAGAAAGAAAAAGGCACGTGCTGTCTGCTCGTCCGTTCTTATCAAAGGAAAAAAGGCAACGATAGTGTACTGCATTAAAAATACATGACAAATAACATAAAAAAGAAATAATACACATTTACAGAAAATAGATATATAATTTTAAAAATCTTTATATGTAGAATCATTTTTTTAAGTCTATAAAGATGAGTCCGATGATAAGGTTGGATGGCTGTGGAGGTCATAATAACAATCCAGATAAGCTGGGGAAAAAAAAAACGAGGCCAAAAGACCACCCAGCTCTCACGGGGCATTTTATTAAACATAAATGTTCTTAAGTAGTACCTTATTGTTTCTTAGACTTCATCTTAGAGGATTCGACAAAGTGGGTCTTGTGGAAGCTTGAATTATCTGCTTTCATTCCCACATCACAAACGGCTGCAGAGGACTTTGATCAGGTGGTTCCACCATGGGAAAAGGGGGAAAAACAGAAAAGTAGTGATTTATAATGATTTTTGTTATTTGGTACACTTGATATTAATCCCCAAGGGTTTTTTTTTTGTGTGACCTTTGAATTGCAAATTCATTGAGGAATATGTTAATTCCTTCTATATTTGGTTAATTAGGAGTATAACTAAAATGTAGCAATGAAAAAAAAAAGTGTGTATTTAGGAGATTTTTTAAACGATCCACAGTGTTAGTCTGGCATATCTCTATTGGTACATTATTCTATATTTTTGATGCATAACAGCACAAAGCAGCATCACCACTTCTTTTATACTTAGCTTTTGTAATAATAGGCAAATCACTGTTAGAAGATCAAAAATAACAATTTAGAATGTAGAGATACAGGCACTCCAGAATAATGGAAGGAGCTAGATTATTAAGGCTTTATGTACCACTAGTAGAATTTTAAAGTCAATTCTAAATGACACAGGTAATCAATGTAACGATGCTAAGTCTAGATAGATCTGCTCAAACTTTCTTTTTCTGCTTAAGGTTGTTGCTGCTCTGTTTTGAAATAACTGCACCCGATTGATCTCTTTCTTAATTAGTCCTGTTAGGAGTGCATTACAGTAATCTAGTCAACTAAAAACACAACTGCAAATTAATTTCTCTCAGAAGAGGTCATCTTTTGCATTGTTCCTTAAATGGAAAAATGCATTGCTAGTAATGTGGTAAGTGTGTGATTTAAAGTTTAGGTATGAGTCCATGATTGCACCTAAATTCTTAACTTCTATTTTGACTTTTTAATGCTAAGGGATCAAGTTTATTTCTAATATTCTCATTATTTCCATTTTTACCAATGACTGAGATTTCATTTTTTTTTCCAGATTTAGCTTGTGGCTAATTTACAGAAGTTTCAGCAGATATCTGACAAAAAAGGACATGTCCCCCTTTTTGACCTCATGTCCTCCATCAGGTAAGGAATGCTAAATACCTGGAAAATCTCTTCCTTTTGCATTATTCTTTGGATTCTGTAACATTGTTTATCTCTGTTCTCATTACATGCCCATACTACTTTAATCTTCTTTACAGTATGTGATTTTTAAGACTTTAAATGTACCCCCAATTCTGTTGTATCCTTTCTGATTTTATAAAGACTTCTTCATCTTAACATCTTCATTTCTGTAGTATCCAGTTTCCTTTCATGCACCTTTTTAGATTTCCAGGTTTCTGATTCATACACAAATGCTAGCCTGACCACTGCTTTATACACTTTACCTTTCACTCCTGCAAAATATTGCATTTTATGAAATTTATAACATCATGATATGTAATGCCACAAGTACACTTCTTTAGACATCTGTGTCTGCATTTAATTGTTTTGTTTTTTGGCTGCAGTTTTATAATGAATGCTATAGTTCAGCAATTATGTTAATAGATATTCTTACATTTCCTTTATATTAATCACATTTACACTTATTTATTAACCAGATGCTTTTATCCAAAGTGACTTACATAAGACGTCAACATACTGGAGTAAATGTCAGTTTTGGGGACTGTTTAGGAACCAGTATTACAGGATAAAGTTAAAAAATTGATCGTTGCAAGTGAAGAGCTTTAAACCAAACAAAACACAAGACTAGTTTACTTTTTCCTTAGGCTACATCCACTCAACTACATTTTCGTTTAAAACATAGACATCCCCAAAAATGGAGACTTTTGAAAATGCTCCCCATAGCCATTTACTTCTGAAAATGACATGTCAGCATTATAATGTGATGGACGAAAACACAGAGTTTTTAAAATTCAGACTCTAATCGTGCTCTGATTGGTTTTTGCTTATTACATGTCCCTTCCCTGATTGGATTCTGCTCATTACATTTTCTCCGTTGCAAATAAATGTCTATGTATGCATGACATGTATAGGGAAACTACTACATCTTATGTGTTTTTGGTCATTTTAATGGAGGAGACAGTATTGTAGATGATGTTAAAATGATAGTGTGGATGGAGATCCTTTTCATCTAAAAATGCTAGTTTTAAATGAAAGTGTAGTAGTCTAGACATAGCCTTAGTTACAATAACCTATCAAGCCATTATCAATTAGATATTTACAGAACAAAAAAGTCCTGAAGCACTTGTTAAACAAATTCAGCAAGTCAGCAGTTCACATGGAAATGGTCAGTTTGTTTCACCAGCTAGGAGCTACACATGAAAAGACTCTGAAGATTTGATGATTTGATGCCAAGCAAAGGTGGCAATGCCAGACATTGTTCACTAGCAAACTTAAGTGAGCAAGAAGGACCTCGCCAGTGTTTCTACATACGTAGGCGCTGACCCATTGATGACTGTTTAGACAAGCTTCAAGGATTTGACCTTAATACATGCCGTTACGGTGAGCAAATATAGTAACCTGAAAAGAGGACTGATATGTGCACATCTCAGCTGGTTGAACACAAGACATGCTGCTGCATTTTGTATAATCTGCCGCAGCTTGGTAGCACATACAGGTACTCCTGCCAGCAGAGAGTTCCAGTAGTCCAAATGTGAAATGACCGATGACTGGACCAGGAGTTGTGCTGCATCTCTGTTAGATGCAGTCAGATCTTGTAAATGTTAGACATTTACAAGAACACAAGACTGTTGCCATGTGGTCAGTGAAGGAATCGACAGTCAGGCTGTAACTGCTTGATGTGTATGAGCCTGCATTCAGTGAAGAGCACTATGCAAAAATAAATAAAATAGCATACTCCAATCAATAAATCACTTTTACCAAAATATCAGAATAAAAATAAAAACTAAATAAACTGAATGTGTTATATTATACAGTATTGTTCCTATAAGCATAAAAGTTATACTAATATATTATTTCTCAAAAATATTCATTAGACACCCAGAAAACAATTTAAAATATGTCGGTATTAACTACAAATATAAAAACGCGATCACTAAGGTAAAATTTCACTAACGTATGCAGTAGAAATGAGATGCCAGGTCAGAGAGTACTTTATTGTTCAGCTTGTCAACCAGGAGAGCAGAATAAAAATACT
The DNA here is from genome assembly GCA_026402145.1 of Polypterus bichir lapradei. NCBI lineage: Eukaryota > Metazoa > Chordata > Cladistia > Polypteriformes > Polypteridae > Polypterus > Polypterus bichir. The sequence goes on from JANRMT010062827.1 coordinate 19,423,496, forward strand.
TTGGCTATTCAGTCAGGGTGACTCTGACATTGCTAGTTTATAGCTAAGTTCACATTGAATATTTAAATCCCAGTCTTTAACTTCTAATGATCTCTCCCTAATGATTCAAAGTTATATCTGACCTAGCTTTGCTTGAAAGTTCTTATGTCGTAACAGAAACAAGAAAAAATGAGTAATAGTAAGACGAGTAAATGTCTGAATAACATAACATAGTTCTTCGGACTGTAACCCTTTCACCTTCTTTATTTTATACCTTTCCTTCTCCCCAACCCTCAAGGCCAGGTCTTAAGAATGGAAAAATGATACTCCAATCAATAAAACCCTTTTTATAAAAAAAATGGAGCAAAGGTCATATACTGCAAAAACAGAAGTTCCCATCCTTGCAGATTTCGAGGTTCAATTTCATTAAAGTAATATTTTATTTTTATTGCATGAAGTCAGGCCCTTTCAAGGCATTTGTCTCAGACAGTTTATTCATGTAGTCCTTTATACTGTATATAATTACTTCTGTCACAGTACTACTAGGTAACCTTGTTTAATGACTGATCATGTGGAGAAGTTGAAATAAAAATATAAGGAGAAAATAACAGAACTAGGCAACACACACTGGTGTGCCTTTCTCTGTGGTTAGTCTGCAATGACACCATTATCCTCTGAAGGGGAACCTTTAAGTCATAAAATTAGAAGAAGCAGGGCAAGAGGCAATGTCCGAGTTGAGGTCATTGCTTCTCTTCCAGATCATTGTCTTCTGGCTTCAGATTCTCCCTGTAAAAGGCCCATAACACCTATGTGTTTGGCAGTATACAATGCCAATTAAGTCTGGGCACACTGAGAAATGTTCATGTTTTGATAGAAATTGATACCTTTTTCATTAAATATACAATTAAATTGATTTAAAAGCACATCCGAGATATTGCTTGTTCTGCTAATGGCCATTTCTGCTTAAAATGATTGATTTTTAATTTATTATTCACATATAACTACAAAACCCTGTTTTCAGAAACTATTTTTTCAGAGTCCTAATGATAAACTCCCTTAGCTTATCCTTAATTAATCTTTTTAATTGCTAATTGGTTATTAGAGAAACCTTTGTAATAATGTTATAACCCCTGTAACCTGTTATTCTGTTCTGTACTGGCATTCCTAAAGTTCAGTGTGTTCAGAAATAGCCACAATGAAACAGTCTTTTCAGCATGTCAGTGTGTTGTTTTTGTAGAGTGACAGTTATTCCATGTGACAGATTCCCAAGAAACTGAACATTTCAATGTATTTACAGAAGTTTATATCACCATACATCATCATGTATGTAAATGTTCTTATTGCTTTGCTTTGCATTCTTAGATGTTTTGTGAAGTACTTACTGTGATTAATGCACTTTATAAAAGGACTTGATTGATTATAATACTGGGTAGCATGATGGTACAGGTCCAGGAATCGATCCTAGTCCCTGTGTCATGTTCATATTCCTCTCATGTCCTTGTGGGTTCTCCAGATATTCCAGAGTCCAGCCACATCATGTAGACTTACATATTTGTTTAAGTAATGATTTCATTTATGAGCGAGTGCATATGCCTTTATATAAGTTGACTTACATGATATTCATACTGTACAAATAGCTACAATAGCTACCAATATGTTTTTATACACATGAAAAACATGAAGGTTAAATGACTTGCTTACTACAGCAATGTGAGTCACAGATCAGAATTGAACTAGCAGCCATGAAGTTTAAAGTCTAATGAATTAGCCATTAAACCACACTCAGTGCATTATGTGAGATCCCTGTGAGGAGCCAGTGCAGTTGAGATAGGCTTTCCAGATTCGCCATGGACCCCTGACACACCGTACCACAGTGGGTCTGAGAATGAGATGAGAATTTTAAGTTTAGCTGGCTTAGAATTTCTTAAATTAAAAACAATTAATTGTAAAACTATAAAAGCTAATCAATTATTGCAGAAGTGAGTCACTGTTAATTTGGTTTTTAAGCTTTTTTGGTTTTAAAGTTTTTACAAAAACATCAAAAATAAAAACATATACAGTATGTCTAGCAATTTGTATCCCAGTTAAAAATAATTAATTAAAATTTTTTCACAACCAACTCAAAAAGCCTTACATAAAAAAATAAAAATATCACAACTGATTATACCTGGTAAAATGCTAGCTGTTGTGTATTCACAGAGCCTAAAACAGATGGCTTAATGATATAAATGTTTAATTTTAATAAGTCAGTTGTTTTTCAAGTCTGAAGTAAATTAGCTGTGAAAAAATAATGAAAATATGTATTGTAGGAAAATGCAGGATGAATAGCCAGCCATTTTACAGCTCCTTTTGAGCTTTGTGTTTCTTGTCATCTAGCCTTACTTTCTCCCTTTAATTTATGCATTTTCATTCTCTCTGTTGGGCATTTACTCTGCTTGCTCATATCTTACTTTTCAGTTGATCTGCAAGAGTCTCACTTGGTTTCTTACTTCTCTCCTTGGCACTATAGTTTGGAAGATTATTTTTTTAAATTCATTGGTCTCAGTTAGTGGGACTGGCTTCCTTGTCAGTCACGTGACCTTGATTTGGCTTGATTTTGTTATTAAAAAGGGAATGATACCATTAGCAGTATCTGTGTTCAATAGCACAGCTAACAAAAGGAACGCAAAAGGAATTCCAATTTTATTGTATCACCGGGGGGGTCTAAATTCATGTTTTATGTCTCTTTTGTTAATTTTTTGATAATTTGAATTATTTTGATAATATACTGTACATCATTCTTTATTTTTAGTTTTATCTATGTATATTAGTTGCCTTTGTTATGTTCTGTGTGTTTTGTGGGTGATCCCCCAAAAGGCATGGCCAGCTGCCAATCACTTCTCACCTATAAATTTGGAACGTCTTCCACAGCTCCTGGTGGTTCATCTCAAACATACCTGTGAGTGGTGAGTTTACTTGTGTCTTTCTCTGAGCTTTTGTGAACTCCTGGATTACTCGATGTTTTTGACCGTGCTCTGGATATCTGTATTGGAAACTTGTTCACCTGGATTGCCTTTTATTTTAGGCGATTCTGTTTTGCCTTTGGTGCTCTATATGGAGCATGCTTTTGTTTCAAAGCATTTTTGTGCAAATAAACATTTTTATTCTTTATAATAAAGATTTTGTGTCGCCCTTGTATCTAGCCAGGCTTTGGTGGTATACTCTCCTCTAGTGGGCATTTTTGGAAGTTTTTTTAGTACTAGGGCAGGGATGTCGAACTCCAGTCCTGGAGGGCCACAGTGGCTGCAGCTTTTCATTCTAACCGTGTTCTTAAGTAGTGACCAGTGACCATTAGTGCTGCTAATTAACTTCTTTTTCTTTAGTTTTAATTAACTTGACTCAGGCCCCTTAATTGTTTCTTTTCCCTAAATTAGCAACCAAACAATAATGAGACCCAAAACAAGCCGCCACATGACCAGCTCACCTGTGCCCATCACTCAATATCTAAAAATAAAGAAATGTGAAGGTCTCAGTAAGATTGATCTCTCAGGTCACCAAAACATTTTGACGGTGTTCTTAGAAAAAACAGAAAATCAACAGTTTTGGAAATGTCTGCTATGGCAGAATAAGAGCAGCAACAGGCCATGGAATTAAATAAAGGGATTAATTAACAGCAAGAATAAGCCTTGCTTATATAATGAGTAGAACAGCCTAATGGAATACACGAGTCATACACATGGAACATTTAAAAAACATAGCTCCATACACAGGCCATTTCAAAATAACACGTCACATAAACTACAACACAGTAGTTTGGTGCTATAGGTTGAGGTTAGCAAAATTACAGGAAGCTGAGCAGTCACTATTAACAGTGAAATACTAAGAAATGTCATAAAAACAGCAAAGGGATCAGAAATCCAAAAGTCTACAAAAGTAAAGAATTAATTAGAAATCCAGCAAAACTCAGTTATATCAGTACATTCAATTAACCCAGACGTAATCAAGGAAGTTCACTTGGCCCTGAGATGACTCATTTTGGAAATAATGATATGCCATGTACTAGATGAAGAAAAAATGAAAGAAATACACACTCATGTTGTAAAGAAACATGACCACAGATACCACCAACCAACACTTTTCCCTTCAGTAATAAAGCCAAATAAACTGCCTTAAGAAAGGAAGCCTTCAATTGTAACATGAGCTTGAAAAATCATAGTTATAATTTTCCAATGAGAGAAGCACCCTGTGTCCATAAACCCTAAAACAAACAGCTCAAATGTCCTAAACTTGATCTATGATCAAATCCTTGTCTATCAAGAAATTTTGAGAGCATTTTATTGTTAATTCAAATTTCTGGACACATCTCACTGTACCCTACCATCTTACATAATAACATTGTGGTGATATTGTAAGTCATGCCCGTGTGATGTCATAGGTCATTACCACGTGACCAGAAATGGGCATTGTCAAACAATATGGTCATATGAATGTCAAAACATCAAAAAATATCATCACCCCTAAAGAAAATGGTGATATATGAATAATAAAAATTATTAAGAAACTTATTATACAGACCAAACATAAAAAGTAGCCAAGGCTTGGAGCACATTCTTAACAGCTAGCGATATTTTGTTTGGGTAGCAATTTTTATTGCAAAAAGTAATAAATCATGAAACGATAAAAGTAATTCTAATGAAAACATTTGTCTAGTAAAAACCAGACAACCAGCATCACAACATCCCAATACAATAAATTATATAATTTGTTTTAAATTATAGAATTTTAAATTTAGAACAAGAAAGACAATGTTAAGGACAAAAGAAACATCCAGCATATGTGATAAATGCACACCAATAAACCAAAGCCATCTTCCAGGGTCCTGGAGGGTACAGCAGATTCAGAAACTGTTCAGACCCCTTCACTTTCTGCACATTTTATTGTGCTGTAGATTTAATTTTAAATGGATACATTTGCCATGTTTGAATATCAATCTACACTCAATAACCCATAATGAGGAAAGCATGTTTACAAAAAGGACTACAAATTTAATAAAAATCAAAACCAGAAATCTCTCATTCCTATAAGTATTCAGGCCATGATTCAGTACTTTGTAGAAGGCTCTTTGGCTGCAGTTCCAGCTTTGAGTCTTCTTCAGTAAGTCTCTGCAAGCTCTGCACACCTGGATTTAGGCCGTTTATTGTTTCTGACAGATTCAGTAAAGCTTCTTTAGATTGCATGGGAAGCATCTCTAAACTTCCATCTTTAGGCCTCCACACAGATGTTCTATGTAATTTAAGTCTGGGCTTTGGATGAGCCACTTAAGAGGCAGTTAGAAACCTCTCCCTTAAGCCATTCCAGTATTGTCTGGGGTATATGTTTCAGGTCATTGTCATCATTATCTTGCTGAAAGGCGAACCATTGCCCCAGGTTGAGGTTGTGTGCACTCTAGAGCAGGTTTTCTTCAAGGACCTCTCTGTATTTGGTTGCATTCAATCTTCCTTCAAATCTGATCAGTCTCCATGTCCAAGCCACTGAGAAGTACCTCGATAGCATGGTGCTGTCATCACCATACTTCACCACAGGGCTGTTATAAGGCAGATGATTAGCAGTGCCTGGCGTTTGCCAGACATAGTAGGTGGAGTTCTGCCCAAAGTGTTAAATTTTTGTCCTGTCACACCAGAGCATCTTTTTACTTCATGCTCAGTGTCCAACCTATTATGCAAGTGTGAGTGGCTTCCATCTTGTCCACTTTACCATAAATACCAGATTGATGCATTGCTGGCAAGATGGTAGTCATTGTGTTTGGGTCTCCCATTAAGTACAGGAATTCTGAAGCTCGGTTAAAGTGAGCATTGGGTGCTTAGTCACTCTTTAACTAAGAGTGTTCTCAGCTAGGACAGCCGGACAACTCTAGAAAGGGTCTCTGCAGTTCCAGACTTCTTACATTTAACAGTTATTCAGGCCACAGTGCTTCTAGGAACACTCAAAGCCCTAGAAGTGGTCTTATCCCTTTGCCCTGATGTATGACTCAACACAATTTGATTGTGGGGGCCTACAGGGAGTTCTTTGGCCTTCATGGACCTTTGTTTATGTCCTAAAATGAAGTGTGAATCATGGGATCGTATATACACAAGTGTGTGTCTTTCTTAATGATGTCCAATCAATTCAATTTGCCATAGGTGGACCCCAGTCAGGTTCTAGACACTTCTCACAAAGGATTAAAGTGAACAGGATGCACCTGACCACAATTTGTAGTGCTAAAGCAAAGGGTCTGAATACTTACATGAATGAGAGATTTAAGTTTTTGATTTTTGATAAATTTGCAAACTTTTCTAAAAACATGTTTTCATATTGTCATTATATGTTACTGTGTTTAGACAGATGGACAAAAATGGTAAATATATCTATTTAAAATGTAATCTACAACACAATGATTCTCAATCCTTCCTAAATCTCCTGTATATGGAGGAAGTCCAAATACAGAACACTAGGCCCATCCATAATACTGTTTGTCATGGGCCAGCGCCGAAAAATGCTGTTAACATCCCAGCTACTCTCTCCTACAGTAGGTAAGCAGTGTTTCTGAAGGTGCTTTACTAATGTATCTTGCTAACTGCTTCAAATACCTGAAATTATAAAATGAGTGTCACAGATGTCTGGGGTTCTTACCTGGCCGGGATGCCTGGAGGGACCGGAAAGGGACATTAATAGCTTCCGGGTCACGGGGGGGGCAACTGCCCTGGATTAGGAGAGGACCACGGGAAGGGATCAAAGAGGTTCTGGCCTGTTGGGAACAGTGACCATCGCCAGGGGGCGCCTCAAGCCTCGTGGGACCGGGAGAACTGTCACTTCCGCCACACCAGGCACGATGGCGGATGAACTTGCCAGAGACGCCCAGATTGCTTCCGGTGCAAAGGGCAGCACTTCTGCCACACCAGGAAGTGCTGCCGGAAGATCGTCATCAGCCACTTGGAGCACATCCAGGCGGGAATAAAAGGTGCTGCCTTCCGACAATCGAGGAGCTTGGGTCGAGAGTGGGAGCAGGACAAAGCTCCCTGGAGGAGCGTAGAGGCGGCTAAGGACTGAGATATAAAGAAGTTCATTGTGGGGATTATTGCTGAGTGCTTTGTGTGGTGTTTGGGACTGAAACCTGTAAATAGTGGTGCTTAATAAACATGTGAGTTTTATAAAGATGTGGTCTCTGACTGGTGGTGACCGGGCAAGTCTCACATGAGGTTAGTTGGCACTGGGGATTAACCAGCTGAAGAGACTTCCTTATGAAAACGAACAACCATTTAACCTCAATGGTTTCAAATATAAAAGGCTTTTGGGAAGAAGATATTGTAAGTGAAGTTGTGCCTAAAACAATAAAGATAAATGGTGACAGAGGAAAATTAATAATATATAGCCAACCAAAAGATATAAATAGGAGGAGAAGATGTAAAGATACCATATGCATATAGTATTGAGGTGTATTATGTGCATCAGAAAAGCAGAAAAGGTCAGAGGCAAATCACCATTGCATATGGATGAAGAGGAGAGATACAGTATATAAACTGTGTAATAACTGAAACTGGGTAACCTAATAGCTACTATAGATCAGAAATACTCAAGTTCAGCAATTGGGCTGTAACAAAAACCTGCGGTTACTGTGCCCTCCAGGACTGAATTTACAAGACCCCTGATACAGATAATATTCCAACAATAGTGGTAAAGTGGGTGAACCTCTAGTCTACAGAGAGAAAGTAACAGGAGGAACTGGAAAGAAGAGAATACAGGGACACATCCATTGAACATCATACACCACGTCTACATGACTGCAACGTGCTTCATTACTATAAACATTAGGGTGGTGTCTATGGACAAACAGCACACAAAATGCTGCTGTGATGTAGCAAAAATAACAGTAATACAAATAATAATACACTACTGATATTAATTTTAAAAAGTTAAATTAAATGATGCAACACAGTATTGACAATGTGGCACTAGTAGACCAAAATAAAGTTGACCTGGTTGTAGTCTAATTTCTTATTTTAGAGAAATAAACTTATGCCAGATTGTACGATCTCTCTCCCTTCCAGTGAAGACATTCTTAAGGACAGATGCAAGAAGAAGAAAGCCCTCTGCATTGTGAGTGACTCCTTACACCCCTCTCATGGACTGTTCACTCTCTTGCCATCTGGTAGCAGAAATCGCTCCATAAAATCAAGAAGAGGCAGAATGTGCAATTGCTTCTTTTCACAGGCAATAAGACTGCTAAACTCTCTGTAACATGCACATAACAATCACGTTTTTATACACATAATTATTTATTTTTGACTGTAGTATTTATTTGATTATTTTACGTTTTTAACTCAGGTATTGGTTGGACGTTGTGAACTCATCACTGTTTTTGTATTGTTTTTATTTTCTTTTTGTGGTTTTACTTTTTTGTGGGTTTCCCTTTTCCTTTTTTGCACATTTTCTCATCTTGAGAAACACATAGCTGGAATGACAAATAAACCGAACTTGAACTTGAACAATATGAGAATTTTTTTTTAAAGTAAGCCTTTGATATATATGCATACTGTGCAAATTCTTAGGACCACTACACTAATCCTGGGTAGGTGTTTCCTTTTTAGAGTGCAATGTAGCTCCCTAATTGGAATAAGTTCTTTTATAATTGCGGCGTTTTAAGTAACTGAAAAATATAGAGATATGATATTAAAAGGCGATATCCCTCCCATAGTGATACGGCGGTAAAAATCACATAAGAGAAAATAACTTAGCTTTCTTTACTGACAATTTACGGGGCATTACAGACGGGAAGCCATACTAGCAGGACAATACCAAGGTGGGATCTTGATTTATATAATCTGCCATTTTTTCATTGCTGTGCTGAAAGGGTTTTCGAGACGAATAACGATATCACCCATCCATCTGTCCGTTGGCTTCAAAGTATTTGGCTGCTGTCCGAGTCTTTTTATACTGTCTTCTCCACGTGCAGGCTCTTACATCAGCAAATAGTCCATTTCCAAACAAGGAAAGAAGATCCCGTGCTCACTTTCAACAGAGGACAAAATAGCATACACCTGTCTTTAGGCTGACTACACATTCCTCAAGCTGTCTCCATCCATCTTGTCCTATGCTTGGCTAAGCACTTCTAAATGCTGAGAGCCCTTTTGGCCTGGCCTGTACATGTGAATGGATTTATAAAATAATTTATTGCACAGAGCACAATGACATTAAACTTACATTCTTGCTACACTAGGGCCTCCTTTAACTCTTTAAACAGCCTTAGTTCTTCATGGCATGGGTTCCGTAAGATGTTGGAAACATTCCTTTCAGATTCTGATCCATATTGACATAATTAGCATCCCTCGATTTCTGCAGATTTGTCAGCTGCATGTTCATGCTGTGGATCTCTAATTCTACCACATCCTAAGGATATTCTGTTAGATTCAGATCTGTGTGACTGGTCACCACAGGTGTAAAGAGTGGCAACCTGACTTTCTGTCATTCTGCTCTGACATCTCTCACCAAGAAGGCATTTCTGTTTCCTGTTTTAAGTTTTTGTGCCATTCTGAGTAAACTCCAGAGATGGATATGCATGAAAATCCCAGGAGATCAGCAGTTGCAGAAATACTCAAACAAGCCCGCTTAGCACCAACAGTCATGGAATGGTCAAAATCCATGAGTTCACATTTTTTCCCCATTCTAGTGTTTGATGTGACCAATAAGTGAAGCTAAAGACATGCACTGCATTGCTGCCACATGATTGGCTGATTGGATAATTGCATGGATGAGCAGTTGCACATGTGTCCCTAATAATTTGTTTAATGAGTGTATATCAGACATACCAGTTTTAAAAAAACTGATTTCAGTGATTAGATTTCTGGAAGACAGGAAAGAAATGCTGTGGAACAATTTATATCATACAGACATTACAAAAGTCAGTTTTCAAAGAAAATTACACATGTATTGTCTTTATATATAATATGCTACCGTGGCTGTTCGTTTGTCCAGGATTTTAAATCTCCTGTAGCATGCAAGCCATTTGACCGATTGACCTGAAATTTGGTACACATATACTACTTGACGTTTACTATCCACTTTCGGGGTGATGATTGACCTCAAAGGTTATTCCTCTTTTTATTTTTATTTTATTTTATTGTAGAATCAACTCTCGGCAGCGGCCACCAGGGCGGCTGTGTGGCGCATGCCTATTGGTGCCGTTCTCATTCCCTACCACCTTTGCCGTCACTTCCCCTAGCTCTTCATATCTTAAATCATTCTTCAGCCAGATTGAAGACTTAAGTGAAAAATTAAAGGAAACATACTAAATAATTGCAATACAAACACTGACTTAATCAGTTTTAATGTGAAAAGATGCCGAGGAAAGAAGAGAAGAAGCGGGCTACTAGGTTGGAGAAAATAAGAGCTGCTGAGGAAGCAGCAACCACATCAACCTCTGAGTAAATGAATGCTAAACGCACAGAGAAAGAGGATGAAAACTATGAATGCTCAAATCAAGTGCAGTGCTCCTTTACTGGTACTTTATATACTGTGTTCTCATATGATTGTCTGATCCAGGAATGTCCTTAGCTGAATAACTGGCATCAATTTCTAGAAAACTGTGGATCACTTACAGGAGTCCAGAGGGAGATGCTGACTCTGAGGAGACTCCCAGAAGTTCCAGCAGGCTTTGGGTGCCTGGTGTATTTGTGGTTTTGGGTTTGTTTTCTGTTTTTTGTCTTGATTTGTAGTTCTGGTTTCTTATTGTCCATGCTGACATTTGTTTTAACGTGAAGAAAGTAGCACAGAAAATGGAGTATATTGCCTCTGTGGTATAAAGGCACTTTGTCAGTTCTTATAAAATCACATGCTTTAAGGTTTTCATATGTTAACAATGGATCATTATGTCTTATATAAAAGCTGATAAAAACACTTATGACTATGTATTTTTGCTGAACTTTAAACACGTTACCTGCAGGATAATTTGACCTTAGAGGTACTCAAGTTCTTACTCATTGTGTACAAAGGCACTTTCTGAACACTGGAGAATTTTTCAACAATGTTTCATAATGTTAAAAGGGATTGGTGATGCTTTCTCTCTTAGTGTGCTTTAATTAATTACTGGATTCTTGAGGACACCCAGCTACAGTTCTATAAAATCCAAGTACATGATACACTTTATAAAGGGATTCATTTAATGCATTTTCAGTGATTTGTAGAAGTTTTGTTACTTTATGTAAAACATTTTATTCTTGTTTTGAGCACTTTACTTTAACTTTGCTTTCAAGTCCCCAGTAATATTTTTGGTAATCACTATTATTCACAATGTCATTCTCTATGTTCTGCTAAAATTCTACTTTTTAAGCACTGAAATTATCACGAATGTTAAAACATTCCACAAGGTCATAAATAATGAGCATGTTGTTTCCTGTAATGTGGCTAAAGTATATATATATATATATATATATATATATATATATATATATATATATATATATATATAAAACAGCATATTCAAAAATCCATCAGTCCAACCACATCAAATGTATTTAATCCATTTCAGGTTAGTTAGTGATTATAAATCATATATAAAATATAGAATGAAAAATTAGATATCATTGATGATTTTTTTAACTTAGTATGTTTATAAAAATTAGAAATGGCTGATAACTAACAGCATTTAATGTGTATTTAATCTCTACCCCATGCTGTTTTTTTGTGTTTCCAAGCAAAATTTTCTTAGAAACTGATAAAACACTGAGTGGATTATAGAAATGCAATTTGTAATGTGTACGTTTAAACTGTAAAAGTAAGAATATACTTTTTAGTCAAGTCAAATTTAAATTACCACAGCCCAACAGACGGCACCCAATTTTTAAATGTAACACTTCAAGAAAAGAATGCACACAATAACCTACTAGTATAAAAGTGCCATGAGAACCAATAGGATGAGTGTAAAATAAATTGAATTTGTGTAAATTACATTGTCTTTTATGAGTTTAATATATTGCCACACACACATGCCTGGGAGACAACTTCAGGGCTTGTGGACTTTTAATTCCACTCCGATAACACAGCATACACTTGTTAATTACAACCATTGGTTAACTGGTACACTTATCTTTCCTAGTCTAATCCTACCAGCTACACCATTTTAATAAAAGGCAAAGAGAGATTATAAAGGGTTGGGGCACCAAATTTGTTCATTTCAGACTTGATTCTGTGACTAGACCGGTGAAAGATGGTGGTGACACAGAAAGGACAGGTCTAGCAGTCTCAGAACCAAACTTGATATCACATGCCCTTGATATCTTGATGTTGACATCTGGATTTTCAATGGGAAGGAAAAGAGAGGCATTACAAGACAGCACCATCCCATGTTTTGGGGAGGAATTACAAGTCAACAAGCCCTGAAGTTGTCTCCCAGGCATGTATGAATGACAGTATACACACACTAGATGGCAGTATAGATGTAGTACAATTGCTTGGCAGCCTGATGGTTAGCATACCTTCCAGACTATGGAGGAATGTTTTAAACAGAGCTAAATAAATAAATTAAATATGCAAATAAACAAAAAAATAACAAAATGATAGGTGAGTATAAATAATTAAACGTGTCATGAAATGTATTTTTTGTTGCTTATTCATTTATGTACTTATTAAATAAGTACACCTGGGTGAAACCCAGTTTAACAATCACTTTGGCACAACAGAAAAGCTGGCTCCAATATCTCAAATAAGTGCTCTTTTTAAGCATAAACACTCTGAACAGGAACTCTGTCCCCGAGAGGGGTCAGAACCGAAAAAGATGCCTCTTTCCAGCCATTTGTCTTACATTATAGCCCTGGATCAAGTCTCTTGGAGCTGTAGGGGAAAGAGAAAAAGTTGTAAGCATTATGCACCCCCTCTTGTCCTGGAGTGGTGATGTTTACCTTAGCAGAAACCTTGAAGGTGATTCCCAAGCAGGCATTTGTGACATGATCTATCCTTATATCTTTATATAGACTGTAGTGTTAGCATACAATGGATATTTCTTATGCTCCTGATTTGAAAACAACTCAAAAGGCATAATTTTTGCTTATTTTTACACATTTTTTATTTCTTTTACTGTAAGGCATGTTCTCTTTCTCTGTGCACTATTCAAAGTAAGAACTGCTGCTTAGTTTCATTCAAAATGTAAATGCCAGCAGTTGTGATTTTTATCCTGTAATGTTTCCTTATTAATTTTCTTTAGAAATGAGAAGTCAAATCTTTCACCTGACAGGATTATTTACCTTGGCTGTTCGCTTTGGTTTTCTTCTCCACGTGATGATAAAAAATGCAAAGCCATAAGCAGAACCACGAAGCATTTCAAAGAAAAGGGTTTTGTATCAGGATGAGAAAGACAGATTGTTTTCTTAGGCTTTGCCATCTCTGTGTCTTATCTGAAAGTATTGTACTTCTAAAGGTAATAAAAAGTTTACATTTATCTTTCTAAGAAGAGAAAAGGCACAGTTTTGAACAGATTATCCTCTAATACATATTTTCAGGAATCCATTCTGAATACAAACAAGCATTTCCTTTAACTTCAGTTCTGAGTATCCATAAATGTATATTTCTCAATTGCCAGTGCAGAAAATTAAATGATAGTGTCAAAATATGCAATATTTACTATCAGAGTGGAAAAACCATTTACTTTAAGTATTTATTTGAATTTACTTTTAAGTCATTTGTAGATAAATAGTGAGAGAGAGGAATAACATAAATGGATGGATAGATAGATGTGAAAGGCACTATATCATAGATAGATAGATAGATAGATAGATAGATAGATAGATAGATAGATAGATAGATAGAT
>JANRMT010062827.1:19437297-19460715 GCA_026402145.1 Polypterus bichir lapradei
GATAGATAGATAGATAGATAGATAGATAGATAGATAGATAGATAGATGTGAAAGGCACTATATAATGAAAGTAATTGTAAGATAGGTAGGTAGTTTGTACTTTATTGATCCCCATGGGGAAATTCACTTGCTGCATCAGCAATGTTGTGATCGACCAGCAATTCTTATTACATTTTTGCAAGTTCCCTGAACTGATTTTATTAACACATATATCTGTTTAGGAGTTTTAAAATGCAAGAACTATAAAGGTCACAAATATTTTGTCTACAAAACATTTTGAGAAAGTTATAATTTGTAAGTGTTATATCGCAGTGGCACCTTTGTTGGGAGTCCTGTTGTCAAGAAATGGTTCCTGGCTGTGACACAGGTCATGGATGGATGGATGGGTGGGTAGGTAGGTACTTTATTAATCCTCAAGGGGAAATTCACATACTCCAGCAGCAGCATACTGATAAAAACAATATTAATTAAAGAGTGATAAAAATGTAGTGCAAGTTAAAAAATGCAGGGTGGAGAGTGCAAGGCAGGTATAACAGACAATAACCTTGTATAATGTTAGCGTTTACCCCCCTGGGTGAAATTGAAGAGTCGCATAGTGTGGGGTCTCCTCAGTCTGTCAGTGGAGCAGGACGGTGACAGCAGTCTGTCACTGAAGCTGCTCCTCTGTCTGGAGATGATCCTGTTCAGTGGATACAGTAGATTCTCCATGATTGACAGGAGCCTGCTCAGCACCCGTCGCTCCTCCACAGATGTCAACCTGTCCAGCATTGTGCCTACACTAGAGCCTGCCTTCCTCACCCGTTTATCCAGGCGTGAGGCATCCCTCAGGTCATGACATCTAACGTCATAAATGTAATAGGTTAAAATGTTGGATCTGGTAGTCACTTCTCGTCCAAGTTTGTGGATAAATACCTGTGTTTGTATGGAAAATTTCTTAGCTTTAGAGTTACATTTCTTGATTTCTACTACCTGGAAACGTATGTTATTAAATATAGAGAAATATTTTGAAATAATCAAGCAAACTATGGTCTACCTAACCATGCTATCAATTTCCCAAATGTACCTAATCCAGTCATAGGGTTTTATCAAGTTAGCATTAAACTGATTTAAAAATACAGTCAAGGCATTACTAGTGTTGCCAATGGCTATTACTGATTTAAATGACTGATTTTTAATTTTTTATTCAAATATGACTGCAAAGTCCCATTTTCATCAGCCATTCCTTCAGTGACCTAATGCTAAAAGCCCTTAGCTTATCCTTAATAAGTCATGTATAAATGCTAATTGGTTATTAGAGAAACCTGCATAATTGCATTAGCACTGCTGAAATCTGTTGTTCTGTTTGCTTGTGTTTGTAAGGTATTGCCATTCCTAAAGTGTAGTTCTGGGTTTAGTTCAGGGTTCCTACAGTATGCTGACCATAATACAGTTTTCCAATCATCTTCCATCCAATGTCTGTGTTCTTTTACCCGTTTTAGGCTGACCTCGCACTCTGATCTCCAAAGGTCATGTGAAAAGATCATTTCCCCTTGGGGATTAATATTGTGTACCAAATACAAACAAAAATAATCTTTTTTTTATTTTCCAATTCCAGATACAACTTTTTCTTTGAAGCTCTGCCGTTTAAACCAGCATTCTCAACAGCTTAATTTCACTTTTGTTGTCTGCCTTCATTTTGATTTAAGACTTGTTTTGTTTTAATATTATGTTTTTGCAATGTCACAATGCCATCTTGCTTTACAGCAGACACAACCATTTTGGGTGTACATTGTAACGACATAATGACTTATTGTTAGGAATGGCCCTGAAAATCACAATATGTTACATCATCAGTGTGACAATACTTAAGCTATAGCAACACCTGTCTCTCTCATGGTCCAAATTTATGGATACTTTCTAAAAACCTTTTAAAAGAGTTACTAATGTTTTTGGCTAGAAAATATTGACTTTGATTTTTGTATAATATATTGGCTTTGATGCATAATAATTTTCCTCTATGGTTTCTATCCCTTTGTTTTTTGGTTTTTGATTTATTTTCTGATCTACTCAATTACCCGCCTGCCAGATTCCATCTTGTGGCAGGACAAATATAAATTGAACATGCTTGTCTGTTCAAAATGTAAAGGAAGCCAAATAACATTGCTGCATTCCAAGAACACTGAAAAAAATGAATTTTGGATGAGTGTTAGAGGGACTTTAAAAATAAACCTCCCTTTTTCATAATTGCTCTGTGATAGACTGGTACTAAGGGTTGATTGCTCTTTGTGCACAATGCTGCCAGGATCGGCACCAGCTCCCAATAACCATGTTCTGTTGTAACTGACCCAGGACCAACCTAGAGGTTGATTTTACAGAGGAGATGTTGTTTTCTTTTTGTCTTTCGTCAACTGGACATGCCTTATGTTAATGGGCTTGACTTGACTTGACTTGATGTTTATTTTAACCATTGAAAGTGCTCTGCTTTACTGTTAAAGTAACATATTGCAGATGTGAAAAGGGACTATATATTAGGTATTGTTGCTTCAAACAGTATTCAATGAACACAGAGATAATGAGAAGTACTAAATGAATAAATAAATTAATAGATACAGTGCTTTTAGATAGATAGATACTTTATTAATCCTCAAGGGGAAATTCACATGTATTTAGATCCCATCAATTGTTCTCTTTTTTATGCTGCAGCCTTTTGCTAAAATCAGTTAAATTCATTTGTTCCCTCATGCAGCAACACTCAAAACTGCAGAATGACAAAGGGCAAACAGGATTTTAGACATTTTTGGTAATTTATTTAAAATAACAAGCTAAAATATCACATTCAGGAACAAGTGACTACCAAAGAATAAGTCTAATGACTCTAGTTCTAATGATTTTTCAGCCGAATCATTATGACTTGTATAATTCTCATTCACTTGTGAGTCTGTAGTGAAACATTTTAATGACGCATCTTAAACGTTTTATCATGGTTTGTATATGGAAACAGGGCAATGATATATGAATTATCATATTAAATATGTAATTAATTATATATTTCCACACATGTGCGATTCGGAGACAGCTAAAGGGCCTGACTGGTAGTAATTCCACACCAGACCATGGGGCGGCGAGGTGCAATGACTTTCTTTCTCAATGCCTTGCAGACCATCCACGGGAAATCCCGCATGGTTCCAGTGCCACTGATGATGTCACTTCCGTTGCTGGCACCACCGATGGCGTTACTTCCGTTTCCGGTGCTCCTGATGACGTCACTTCCAGTAACGGCGCCTTTGATGACACCACTTCTGTTCTCGTCATAAATCTGCCATCTTTGGCAACCAAATATCAGTTCTGTTTTAGACTTGGACTTGTGAACATCTCACAATTACTTAACCCTTTTGCAGCCAGGGCACATTATATGGGTGGCTGCCCCAAACCTTTTGATGCCTTTGTGTCGTTTTTGTGACAATATTTGTATATGATAATTATATATAATCAGTTATATATAAATTAATAAACAATTATATTGCTTATATAGACACAAACATATACTGTATATCAAAATAATGTATGGATAATGTAAGAATCAAATCAGTAAAGTGAATCAAAATGCTCATCACTAGCAGTAATAAAATGCATTGCATTTGCCATTCCAACAAATGTTTGTGTTGCGTCATCTGTTAGAATGCAAAATTCAACACATCTTATATCAAACTGCATTACAAAATATATTCCAATTGATGGTGTACTGCAAATATTAATAATTACTTACATTTCAACAAATTTTAGACAGGTAAAATGGCTAGTGTGTTAAATGTACATACTTCTGGTGTCTATATTGGGGTTATTATTAATTTCTTTATTTGCCCTCTCAGATTCTCAATTATTTGGATTTATTTTGGAAGTTTGTAAGTTATTTATGTATACAGTCGATTCCGGTTAATTGGACCACCGGTTAATCAGACCAGCCGCTTATTCGGACCGAATCCTTAAGAACCGAAACAGATCATATTACATAAGCCTAATATTATTTGCTTATTTGGACCAAAATTCCGTTTAATCGGACCAAAGAATGTGACAGAGAATAAGAAAAGGAAGCCACAAGTTGCCCGAGGAAAGCGGATGTAAGCGTAAAGCGGAAGACCAGGAAAGTGATGATGATGACCCTAATGAGTTAGTGCAAATGACAACACAGGATGCCAGGAAATGCATTGAAACTTTGCGCTGCTATTTCATGCAGGAGGGAAATGAAGGCAGTCCCATTGATGCGTTAGATGTTTGTGGTGATTTTGTTCAAGTGCAGTGCGTCAACAGAATGCGTCAGATCACACTAGACAAGTTCTTCAAACGTTGACTGGAATTTGGTAATGTAACCTTTTTTATTGTGCTTCGCATGCTGAGTGTCGTGTAGATCGTTTCGAAGAATTTGTAGATTTCTTTTTCAATAAACAAAGTTGTAAGCAACCGTACATGTACATGTACGTAGTTCTTGTTTGTACGTTCGCCATACGTGTGTGCAGCACAATAAAAGTCATAATGACATTTTAATATGTTATTTATAGCATGTCCCGTCTTGGTTGCACATGTATAGGGCATGTTCGTGTAATCGGACCAGCCAGTTATTAGGACCAAAATGATCGCATCCCAATGTGGTCCGATTAACAGGAATCGACTGTATATGGTTGTTGTGGTTCTGACCTCAAAAGTCTTTTGGTATTAACATGGCTGCAATTCCAGTTGTAATTAACCTCCAGTTGATTCACAAACGCAAACAGTACATTAGTGATAGTTGTATCCCTTCTGAGTAGGCCAAATGCTAGGTTTGTTTCGCATTTTTTTAAAATTTTACTTTGACTTTTAGCTCATTCGAGTGGTTTGGTTGCCTGTTTGCTCTTTTTGATTTCCCAGCTTTTTGGCTTTAGTTTGGCACCGACTCCGATTTCTGGTTTACATTTACAGTTTTTTTGTCTTTTTGTCTTCTCACAGTAATCCCTGGAGACTTTGTCTCGTTTCAGTATGTAATGTAACTTGATGAAAATAAGGTATATATCTGGATGCCACAGTAGCAGCAAGTAGCTAATATCTTAGCAGAAAAACCCTTTTTTGGAGGGTTTAAATTACGGGTGTTCCCATTTGAAGTTGAGGAAGGAAGTGTGCCTCGCAACTGGCTCGTTAGTAGTGACTGTCACCATTGGCTAGAAGAATGGAGTGCCATTCTTGCCTCTCAGTCTTCTTTGGCCAGATTACTATGGCAGAAGACCTTGAAAATGTGGTGTGTTCGCTTGGTGAACATGTTATGTGTGCTCAAATTGTTCTACCTGCACTTGCAAAACTTGTGTTGTTTTCTCAAAATGGGCTATGCTGTATGTGTTTGCAAATCATAAAATGCTTGCTTAAAATGTCACTTGGGCTTACAAATGAACGTCGTGCTCGCTCACCGATGTTTAGCAGTAATACTACGCAAGAATATAGCCGAGAACCTATGTTATTCACATTTAAAATGAGCCACTTGCTCTTAAAATGTCGTACGTATGCTTGCAAAACGTATCGCTTACGCACAAAACTTAATGCAAGCTTAGAAAACGTTTGGAGTTTTGGCAGTTATCTAACCCCTTGGAGGGGATTTTGCATTTTAAGCCCTTCACAATATACTTATGGCATTTTCAACAGACTGATTAACAGAATTACATTTCATGTACTTTCTCCCCCCTCCTGGCTTTGCCCCTGCATACTTCTAAACCTTCTGATAAGCAAGCAAATAACAAGAGAGAACAGTAAAAAAAAATATAACAAAAACTATTAACTATACAAGTAACTTGCTTTTCCTTTTTTATATTATTATTTCTGTGTGTTTGATGGCACCTTTATCCAAGTTTAAAGTCTAAAGCCTTGGGCACAACAACTCACTTCCTTACTGTATTTAAATCCTCTTTTTATTGTGTCCCATGCAGAACATCTATAGCCATGAATCATAATTTAAAAATTATCTGGCCAGGATTTCTTTGAATGTCATGTTGTTGTCGTATTATTGAAGGATACAAATAAACTCCCCAAGCCTTTGAGAAATGGAGGTTGTTGGTGGAAGTGTTCCTACTACCTCATCATCCACTATTGCTCATCACACAACTCACTTGTTCATTAAGAGATCTCATTAGTGGCAAAGCCAATTGCTACCTGCCATGTATTTGTCGTTTCTATAAACCTGTGGCTTTTTAATTGAAACTGCTGGAAATGTATCTTACACGCTTGGTTGACAGACCAATAGCCTGAAGCCATTTGAAATTATACCGTTTATCAGTTCAATGGGGGTCAAGGTGCGACTTCCTGGAGCCTTATTTCATCTGCTGTGTGAGCAGCAAATCCAAGTGCAGCTTGATTTTTCTTACTCAAGTACAGTACACTTGATTATAAAATGCACCCCGTGTTGAGTTTATTTTTGATTTTTTAGAAAAAAATGTAAATTATCACTTCCTTCTCCATAGCAACCCATTTTTTAAACTAGTGTATTTAATTGCCTGCTTCAAGGTGTCTCAGGTAAAGTTATGGAAAATTGTTTAAAGGTGGCATGCCCTGGAATTCACAGCACATTGTGCAAAGAGCAGTGATTTATTTATTTTTGATGAAAGTAACAGTAAAAATTCATTATTTATTAAAACGCTCGCTGTTTGAATTATGGTCAATTTGATGCGCCAAGCAGTGTCCGTGTGACATTGCTAGGGGTTTCGATTCATTATCTGTCAGACGATCCAATTTCGCCCAGGGCTACATGCGTTCTGTAGGCTTCCACACATCTGTAATTTACTGTGGAGGAAAACTAATTTCTTAACCACTTCTGTAAAATAAGAGTGCAGTTGTAAAATTATGCATAGCCTGCTTGTTATTAGGTGAGGTGTGAACAAACACGCACTGTGCACAGCCTTTGCAGAGGTGCAAATGTTCATATATTCATATCATTACAGTGAGATCCGAAAAGTGCAAAAATCATCAATAATCCACCAGTGAAACTACTATGGTGCCGACGTTCATTTGTTTGTTTTGCCTTTTAAACTTTTGTCAACTTTACCGAAGATGTATTGATAGATTTTTGTAACACCTGTGTTATGACAGCAAATCCCTGCTATTTGTACCATCAGATAGCTACAGTCTAGTCTTTTGTCTTGATTTTCAGTTTATTGAATGCTTAGTATTCTTATGTTGCAGACAGATTGATTGATTAAGTAATGTAATTATTTTTAAGATGTGCTCATCATCCATCCATCCATTATCCAACCCGCTATATCCTAACACAGGGTCACGGGGGTCTGCTGGAGCCAATCCCAGCCAACAAAGGGCACAAGGCAGGAACAAATCCCCGGGAAGGGTGCCAGCCCACCGCATGTGCTCATCATCCCAGTCTGATTTCCTTTTCTTTTCTCTGTGTTTTCTGCACATTCTTTACACATGTGATTACTTTCTTCACCTATTACTAGGTCACTCTCTGTGGTAGCACTTTTGCCAGGATGTTTCTCCACTATTTTATTTTGTTTCCATTTTGTGCTTTTTTTTTCCCCCGGACACCTGCCCTTTGTTGTTTTCCTTATCTGCATGGGTGAGGCTTTTAATTGCCCCCAGAATTTACCCCTAGCAGCCTAATCCTAAACTCAGATGGCAGACCTCTGGCTTACACAGACCCAAAAATGGAGTTAAGGCTTTTTAAACTTCTTATTCTCCAAAGTTTCCAGAATGGAGGAGAGGAATACTATAAATCTCTGGTAAGTTCCTTTATAAGAGATTACAAAAGGTAAGGCAAGAAAATGGGAGCAAAATGGTGGACGCTAAAGCAAACAATTCCATTACAGAACCAGTAAAGAGTAACTTAAAAGGAAGCAGTGGTCAATGCCAGTAAATACAAAAATCAAAGAGAAACAAAATAAAGAACAGGAATCAAAAACGCCAACACAATGTTGAAGCTACTACTTCTTATCCCCAGCTGCATCAACAGGCCTAAGCAGGTTAGACAATGAATGACTGACTGACTATTACCATCTATTCATGGCTATTTATTGTAAGAAGATGGTTACCTAAATAAATGCAGGTTCTTTCTGAAAGCTTGATGTTGATGGGTCTTTTAGGAACCAAAAATGGATACCCTATCGCATTGCTCTAAAGCAGGGGTCACCAACTCCAGTCCTGGAGGACCACAGTGGCTTCAGGTTTTCATTCTAACCATTTTCTTAATTAGTAACCTGTTTTTGCTGCTAATTAAATTCTTTTAAATTCATTTTAATTGACTTGCTTTTTTAAGATTTGTTCCCCTGAAGTTCTTCATCGTTCCTCTGAATTGCTTCATTTATTTCCTTAAATGGAACCCAAACAGAAATGAAATGTGAAGTGACTGAGCCAACAGGAGACCAACTAAGTCAGGGCCTCAAACTCCAACCAATTTCACTCCAACCAGTAGCTTAATTAGGTGCTGAGTCTTGTCATTAATTAAACTCGTTCTACTGTATAATTCCATGACTTGTTGCTGCTCTCATTTTTCAATAGCATATATTTCCGAAAATGTTGATTTTCTCTTTTCTAAGAGTACTGGTAAAATGTTTTGTGGACCTGAGCAGATCAACATTCCTTAGACCTTCATCTTTCTTTATTTTCAGATATTGTATGATAGACATAGTTTGCTGGCTTATTTTGTATCTCATTACTGTTTGGTTGCTAATTAAGGAAAAAAAACAATTAAGGGGTCTGAGTCTTCAACAGCAGTTCAAGTCAAGTCAAGTTGGCGAGTATGCACTGGTATAGTGTATTGCCACACCCACCACACAAGGAAACAGTACAGGATCCTGGTTGGCAACCTCCCAGGAGTCATGCAGTCCAGTCCCACTGTCCAGAAATGACCATCTATCTGCCGCAGCCAGGTGTTACGTGGGCAACTCCTTGGACTGGTCCAGCCACGTGGGTCCCTAAATAATGATCCTACGAGCCGGATCACCCTCGGGGAATTGTGTCACATGGCCGTAGTGCCGTAACTGACGCTCCCTCACAATGCAGGTAATGTTCAGGACTCCATGAGCAACACAAAGTCAAACCAGCGGTACCCAAGGATTTTCCGAAGAGACACAGTACCAAAGGAGTCCAGTCTTCATCTCAAGTCACTGGATAGCGTCCATGTCTCGCAACCATATAGCAAGACAGGAAGCACCAAAGATTTGGACTTTTCGTCCTTCTGCATAGATATCGGGAGCGCCACACACCCCTTTCCAGAGACCTCATGACCCCCCATGCTCTCCCAATCCGTCTACTGACTTCACAGGAAGAGTCACCGGAGACATGAATGTCACTGCCAAGGTAAGTAAACCTCTCAACAAGGTCGACACTCTCCGCAGACAGACACACTGCTGATGGCCGTGCCCAAGAGGTCATTAAAGGCCTGATGTTGGTTTTTATCCAGGAGACTCGCAAGCCCAGACACTCAGACTCCTCACTCAGTCTTTCGAGAGCCCAGATCAGAGCCTCCATTGACTCACAGCATCATCAGCAAAGACAATATCAGTGAATCTTTCTTCACCAACAGATGCCCCACAGCCGTTGGACCCCACGACCTTACCCAACACCCAGTACATACAAGCATTGAACAAACTAAGAGCAAAAACATACCCCTGACGAACCCCAGAATCAACTGGGAAAAACACAGAGGTCCTGCCTCCACTCTGCACAGCACTCACAGTACCAGTGTACTGGCCGGCGATGACATCCAGCAACCTTGAGGAGACCCCTTGAATCATCAGGATGTCCCACAGGGCAGCAAGTCAATTAAAATGAATTCAAAAGAAGTTAATTAGCAGCACAAACAGGTCACTAATTAAGAAAATGGTTAGAATGAAAACCTGCAGCCACTGCGGCCCTCTAGGACAGGAGTTGGGGATCCCAGCTGTAAAGAACCACTCTGCCACCTTTATTGTTAAGAGTTTGTACATCTGCCTGGCAACAAGCCTGCCAGTGCAAACAGTGGCATGTTGGTCTAAGCAAACCTTTTCTTACATGCCACACTCACCCCTGTAACAAAATTTTTAAAACACATAAATGTGATCTCTGTCTCTTTGATGAAGCAAATAACAAAAAGCACTCCAACTTTCACATCAGTTAAATGAGTCACATCTGAATGTTACGCTATGCATACATTTTCCATCTTGTTAAAATAAGAAAGTGCTTACTTTGTCACAATTAAAATACTCAGGCAAATTGTATAAAAGCAGTGTTTTCTGTCATTTAAATATCATTTAATGGTATCTGTACTTTTTTGTAATTTCAACGTTTTAAACATGTTAATGTAAATGAGACATATTCATATTGTAAATTTAAATTACTAACAATATACCTTATTAGATTAGATTAGTCATTTTCCAACCCACCATATCCTAACACAGGGTCACGGGGTCTGCTGGAGCCAATGCCAGCCAACACAGTGCGCAAGGCAGGAACAAATCCTGGGCAGGGCGGCATCCCACCGCAGTAGATTAGATTAGATAAACTTTATTAATCCGAAGGGGAAATTTAGATGCATGTACAGCAGAAACATAAAAAAACGAGAATACAGACTCATAGGATAAATAATATAATCAATCAATCAATCATTAAATCAATAATGTATCTAAAATTGTAAAATGCGTATCAGCATTTAGTTTGGGGCATCTGGAGGAAGTATGGAATTGCCCGATAGCAGTGGGCAAAAAAGACCTCCACAGCCACTTCTTAAGAAAGCAGCTTCTGGAAGGGGGGACAGAGGGGATTTTTAATGATGGTGTCCAATTTTGCCCCCATCTTCTTTCCCACAATAGCTTGCATCCAGGGTTTGCTTTGTGATAAAGCAGGTTTTCCTGATAAGTTGGTGCATCTTTTGAGCTCAAAGTGTTTCCTCAGGAGATCACAGTGTAGAACAACATGCTGGCTACTGTGGACTGATAGAACGTTTCCAGCTGCTTGTTTCGTACATCAGAAGACCTGAGTCCCCTTTGGAAGTACAGTCAGCTCTGGCCATTCTTGTACAGCACCACTGTGTTATCAAACAAGTCCAATTTGTAGCTTTAATAATATTTGACATGAGGTGTGATGTACTGCGGTGGGTTGGCACCCTGCCCGGGCTTGGTTCCTGCCTTGTGCCCTGTGTTGGCTAGGATTGGCTCCAGCAGACCCCCGTGACCCTGTGTATGGATTCAGCGGGTTAGACACTGGATGGATGGATGGTGTGATGTAAATATGAAGCAGTCTGCTTTTTGTTAATGTTTTGTCTAGCCTTCCCAAGCCAAAATGCCAAGCTTTGCCCATGGGTGGGGCACTCACCTATTAGTCGTTGTTTGTCATCTTTCACTATCCACATCTTTTCCATTTTTCGTGGTGGGCTGAGCAGATGGGGGCACCCTGGTGGCCGCAAGGCCTGATGCAGCTGCTTATTTTCCTTGTGCCTTGAAGCTGACTATGAAAATAATCAAAAGTACAACTGTTTTTACTGAAAAAAGTCACAGGAAGACTGAATCATTAAAACAAACCAAAACAACAGATGGAGAACGTGTTGTGATTCACCTCTCCTGTAAATACAAATCTGCATGTTGAGCTACTAATAATGTTCACACCGAGACCTGTCAAAGTATGACATGACATTTCAAGATTTATTCTCTACTGGCAGTGTTTGCAGGTTTGGTTCTTATCATACACCCAGTACTGCTGGGATAGGCTTTAGGCCCCTACAACCCTCATCCGGATTGAGCAGATTAGACAATGAATGGTTGAGTTTATTCTGTATTTAAAGAGATATTCAGTTTTGAAATCTTGAAAATCTTTTTTAATAACTCTGCACTTTAGTAGGCTTTCACTACATTTTATTTGCATTACCGTAGCCCTCCCCTACACGGTTTTATTAAGCACAACTTGACATGTTAGTGCCAGGCCCTGACATGCAGGCAGCCTGTGTTGACTCTCATATGGCAGTGGGGTCTGCCCTGCAATGAAAAAAATATCCAATGGAACCAAAAAACAACATTCACATAGTAATAATTATCCATCCATCCATTATCCAACCCGCTATATCCTAACTACAGGGTCACGGGGGTTTGCTGGAGCCAATCCCAGCCAACACAGGGCAGGAACAAACCCCAGGCAGGGCGCCAGCCCACACATACACACACCAGGGACAATTTAGGATCGCCAATGCACCTACCTGCATGTCTTTGGACTGTGGGAGGAAACCAGAGCACCCGGAGGAAACCCACACAGACACGGGGAGAACATGCAAACTCCACACAGGGAGGACCTGGGAAGTGAACCCGGGTCTCCGAACTGCAAAGCAGCAGCTCTACCCACTATGCCAGCGTGTCGCCCCAGTAATAATTATTGTTTATATTAAATTGATTAATTCTGAATATATTATTTATATTAGAAAGGGTAATGAACATGAATCAGGTGGATATTAAAATTCATACATTTGTCTCTGATTTCAACATGGCACAGCATTCTGGAAAGAACAAGTGAAGCCATCTGAATTGCAATAATTAATACAATTCAGAGTTACTTTGTTTTGGAAGGTTTTTAGCTATTGTGTTTGTGTGGTTTTTTTTTTTTTTTTTTATTTTGTTTGTTTATTTGTTAGAAATGATCCTAGAGACAAAGTGTTTTTTTTCTCAGATATTCAGAGTGGCTCATGAAGTCAAGTATTTGCCAGTTGTCCTGGTTTCATCGTTAAAATATAAATGTAAAAAAGTTATATCGGGGAAAATTGATAATGAAATGCACTTTAACCTCTAAGATTCTTTTTATATTGGTGAACAGGTTATTACTGGAATTAGCTAAATTATTAGCCTTAAATTACATGTAAACTCCACAAAACGTCTTTGATATTCACTCATCACTCAGTTCTCAACCCAACACACTACACTTTATGATTGATAGCACTTCATTCTCACAAGCTGAACACCTTAGCAGGGGGCAGATGCAGATCACGAGTCACACTCCTGTCGGGATTCACGGATATGTTGGTCCACTTTCAGACTGCACTCCCTGAAAGGGCTGCAGTTCAGAACACCTCAGCAAAGGCCAAGAGCCGGTTCAAGAGCTACACTCCTGCACATATGACTCTCCGCTGCCAGATGGCTACCATTGAAATGGCTGCACAGACACCCAAGCAGAAGCCAAGGGCTTGCTTGAAAAGCCTTCCCTTGCAGTGCTGCAAATATGACAGTCTGCACTCGATCCACTATCCCTGAAGAAACTTATCTTGAAGAAGCTTGACTCTTCATATGAGAGATTGCTAAGTGTTACTGAACAACAAGGCAATTTTAGTGAGGTAATACCCAATCTTTATTTCTGCCGTTACTTATGTTTATTTGCAGTAAAACCAGGAGTAAATGTTAGATATGAAAACATACAATCTGAATGATTCAAAGCAGGGTCACAACAACAACAACATTTATTTATATAGCACATTTTCATACAAAACGTAGCTCAAAGTGCTTTACATACTGAAGAAAAGAAAAATAAAAGACAAAATAAGAAATTAAAATAAGACAACATTAGTTAACATAGAAAAGGAGTAAGGTCCGATGGCCAGGGTGGACAGAAAAAACAGAAAAAAAACTCCAGACGGCTGGGCATTCTACCTAACATAAATGAAATAGTCCTCTTTGTAGTTAGGGTTTACACAGCAAGCTTTATATCAGATGGCTATAGCTTTAGTTGTTGCAGTCTTTGCAAGGTGCGATGCTTGCGGTGTTGGGGATAACACATTAAAAGTAATGTGGGTTACGTAGTCAGATTACTTTTTAGGATAACACATTAAAAGTAATGTGGGTTACGTAGTCAAATTACTTTTTAAAGTAACAAGTAACTAAATGCAATGCTTAATTTACTAAAGTAAAAATACTTGCTTTACCTAAAAAAACAGATAAGGATTACTATGAAAGCTTATTCCTGCCAGTTCAATAAATAAATAAATAAATTACTGATCTATTTTGCAGAAGCCTTGTATTTTTTTTGCAAATATGCAGCCTGCTGCTGTCGGTGTAACATCATGCACATGTACTGTGGCCATCTTGTACCAAAATAGGAGGTTAAGCACATGTGTAACATGCAATCAAGTGAAAAGAACTGAACAAAAGTCATCTGTACTGTACATATTTGTAAATGCTGAGGGATTCATTTAATCTGCCCAGTTTAGGGTCACAGGGATTCAGTGATTATCGTAGCACCACTGGGTGTAAGGCAAAAAGCTAACATGGTGGACTCTACACCGGTCCTGTGCAGAGTACAGTGGCACAGCCAATCAGAAAGGAGTGTGCTATGTACTGTCCAGTAGCAAAAATGTATAAATAAAGTGACAGTTTACTTTTAATCCAGCTATTTGCTATTGATACATTGAAGCAGAAATATCTGGCAATGTAGCAGCTGGGGTTCCTACCATGAATCTTTGGGGGCTCACAATGAGGGCAGAAAAAGGGGGTGGATGTTATTTATTTCACAGCACATGAAGGAGTAAATGTATTTAAAAAACACAAGAAAGTTACCAAATTTAGCTGTGCTTTTGGACAGTTTCATTAAGGTTCATATGTGAGTTTAGGATTTAATAACAACTTCTGGCTAGTTAAATGTTCAGTTTTTCGTACAAAAGAAGAAAAAAACTAATGTCAGCGTAACACACTATTTGTAATGCATTACATTTTATTATAAAAAACTATATAACACATTTACTTTTTTTGTAAGTTTGTAATGGATTACATTCTGTAATAAGAAACTGTGTAACATATTTACCTTTTATGTAAGTAATTGCAGTACTTGTAAAAGTAACGTTTCCTAACACTTGATAGTTTAGTGTGGAGAGAAGGTAGATAACAAATCTGACAGATTTGTCTTCTCTCTATGGTTGTTCTGATGTCTCTGAAAATGCTTAAAATCCTTTTCCTTATAGGGTGCATTTGACGGCTGTTTTATGTAAGATCTTACGCCAGCCAAAATCAGACAGCCAGTAAGTTCCAACAAGGTCTGGTTAGTTGTCAGTGAAGCTACTTTTAGCTGTGAGAAGCAGGTTGACCAAACCCCTATTTCACACTTTCTTACAAGCATATACACACTGGTTAGTTTGTTTTTTTTATCTTAAATGTATACATCTATACTAATAAAAGGCAAAGCCCTCACTCACTCACTCACTCACTCACTCACTCACTCACTCACTCACTCACTCACTCACTCATCACTAATTCTCCAACTTCCCGTGTAGGTAGAAGGCTGAAATTTGGCAGGCTTATTCCTTACAGCTCACTTACAAAAGTTAAGCAGGTTTCATTTCGAAATTCTACACGTGACGGTCATAACGGTCGATAACGGTCGACACCGTCCGCCATGTTGAACTTTCTTATTTATGGCCCCATCTTCACGAAATTTGGTAGGCGGCTTCCCTGCGCTAACCGAAACCGATTTACTTACTTATTTTGATGGTATGACGCCACTGTCGGCCGCCATATTGAACTTTCCAACGTCACCAATTTTCCAACTTCCCGTATAGGTAGAAGAATGACCCCGTCTTCACGAAATTTGGTAGGTGGCTTCCCTGCGCTAACCAAAACCGATGTACGTACTTATTTCGGTGGTATGATGCCACTGTCGGCCGCCATATTGAATTTTCCAAACGTCACAAATTCTCCAACTTCCCGTGTAGGTAGAAGGCTGAAATTTGGCAGGCCCATTCCTTACAGCTTACTTACAAAAGTTAAGCAGGTTTCATTTCGAAATTCTACGCGTAATGGTCATAACGGTCAACGACGTCCGCCATATTGAACTTTCTTATTCATGGCCCCATCTTCAAGAAATTTGGTAGGCGGCTTCCCTGCGCTAACCGAAACCAATGTACATACTTATTTCGGTGGTATGACGCCACTGTCAGCCGCCATATTGAACTTTCCAACGTCACTAATTCTCCAACTTCCCGTGTAGGTAGAAGGCTGAAATTTGGTACTTATTTCGGTGGTATGATGCCACTGTCGGCCGCCATATTAAACTTTTAACGGAAACTGATGTACGTACTTATTTCGTTGGCATGACACCACTGTTGGCCGCCATATTGAACTTTCCAACGTCACTAATTCTCCAACTTCCCATGCAGGTAGAAGGCTGAAATTTGGCAGGCTCATTCCTTACAGCTTACTTACAAAAGTTTAGCATGTTTCATTTAGAAATTCTACGCGTAACGGTCATAACGGTCAACAACGTCCGACATGTTGAACTTTCTTATTTACGGCCCCATCTTCACGAAATTTGGTAGGTGGCTTCCCGGCACTAACCGAAACCAATGTACGTACTTATTTCGGTGGTATGATGCCACTGTCGGCCACCATATTGAACTTTTCAACAGTCTTTGTTACTTATGGGCCCATCTTCAAGAAATTTGGTACATGGGTTCCCAACGCTAACTGAATCCTACTTACGTACATATATACGTCCATAGCCTGCAGCTCAGTCACTGTGTGAGGTGGCGTTGGGTCCCCCATCCCAACGCCTCCCACGTTGTTGGCTGCCTGCCTATATAAGACCGTCCGTCGCTCCGGTCTCTACATTCCCTTCCTTGCTTCGCCACGGGATTCACGTCTCCCTACTGATAACTACAGCCTTTTTGTTTAATCCACGGCTTCTCCGCTGTTTTATTGTTTGTTTATTACAATTATAGTTATTGTATAGGTATTTTAGACTTACTTTACATTGCTCAGGTACCCATTTCCTTTATCATTCCAACCCCCATTACCATGTCTATCGAGGTGATCACTATCGATCAAAGAACTGTCACTTACTGAGTGGTTTCCATGCCCGGAGATGGCACCTACCTTTTCCATTCTCTTTGTTACATATTGCACGGCCATATCAGGCTCACTCTTGATATCCGGAGGAACATTGTGTCTTATGCATTGAATGACTGGGACAGGTTCAAGGTGTGGACTGATGACGGTACAGGAGATAATTATACTACACAGGAGCACTATAAGAGTGAAATGCTTAAGCCCTTCACCTATGGTTCTGCATGTGAGTTGATGGCTGCCGCTGAATTGTTCGGTTGTCGCTTTCAAGTGTACCGAAATGGCCAAATATTTTACATCTTTCAACAACCGCCAATGCCTCTTAAACATCTTAGATTCACAGGTGACGATTTCAGTAGTGGAGACTTTGATGTTTATGAATGTTTAAACTCTCAAAAGCTGGATGTGATTTTATCGATGAAACCGGTTGTGTGCTTACAATGCTTGACAGATGCCGAATGTCACTTCAACACAACAAATCCTGCTAAAGACATTCAGGCGAACTATCGTAATTGAAACAAACCATGAAACTCAAACTGATTATGACAGCAGCAATCCAAGCTGTGAGATTTGAGACAAGATTACTGTTCACATGGCCAACTGTAAGTTACATGCTCAAGAGTAAGCTCAGCGCACAGCTTGGTCATGTTACAACCGGAGGGCCGAACTGACAACATGGTATACAAAGAGATCCTTAACAAATAATTATTGGCATATTTTCCCTCAGTTTAAAAAGCTTACATTTTCTTCTTAATAAAAATTTTAAGGCAGTACTTCGCCGCTGCGAAGCGCGGGTATTTTGCTAGTAGATAATATAACCATTAGACTCTTAATATTTACTTTTACACTTGTCTTCTCAGAATTCTTTAATCTGTTTTCATTCTTTTTGAACTTTTATCTGATCTTTTGAAAAACATCCTTTGAGTCATTATCATGTGCTTATATATGTCTGGCACCTGCCCGCTAGTTTCTTGTCAAAATTAACACTAACTTTAGTCACACAGTTTAAAGCTACATCTAAATAATCCTAAAATAAAACACACAAGTTAAATATTATCAGTCATGTTTAACAAACTATACAATTTTATCCTCATTTCAAATTCCCTTCATTATGTGATATGAAGAACCATAATAGTAATGATGGAAGGTGCTATATAATATATATATAAAGTTATTGACTGATGCTTCTCCCTTTCCATTTATTGCCTATTCTTGCTGATGTTTATGTTAACTATACTATGGGGATACTTTCAATTATAAAGAAAGTCCAGGTGTGTAAAGCATATGCATAATGTTTTTAGAGTGTGTCTTTTTGATTGATGCAGCATTTTGAAATATACAATATATAATACAGAAGTAAAAATGCACCATATGTAGAAAAGGTTAGAAAATGCACTATATGATAGATAGATAGATAGATAGATAGATAGATAGATAGATAGATAGATAGGATATAAATGTAATGTATAACAGATAGATAATAAAGGCACTACATAGATAGATAGATAGATAGATAGATAGATAGTTAGATAGATAGATAGATAGATAGATAGATAGATAGATAGATAGATAGATAGATAGGATATAAAATGTAATGTATAACAGATAGATAATAAATGCACTACATGATAGATAGATAGTTTTAAAAGCCTCTCTTCTTCTCCTCCTCTGTGAGTCAGTAAATATGCTGAATTGACGATATTCTCATGTAACCCTTTTGCACTGATATTCCACTAGCCCAAGCCTGCTTCGTTTTACATCTTCAAGTTGTCACCAGATCTCTGACATATCTAAAAGCTCAGCTATTTGTGGTTGTATAATTAAGTGGCAAAAACAAAAAGTTGCAAGTTGCTAAATAACCTGGCACTCTAAATATAAGATGAATATTTGCTAGTCAGTAGCTAATTTTACCTTTCCTACTCTTGGGTGTCCGGTTTAACTTTTAATGCTTAATATGCTTTTTCTGTGGCAAAGTAGCACCCATTCTCCTACGTATTATTAATTGAAAGCCTGCAGAAATTAAATAATTGTAAAGGGACAGAGTTGAGAGCTTTTCCAGCCTGTAATTTAAAAAAAAAGCTAAAGACATTCAGGCGAACACAAGATAGTGGAATTTATGATATGTGCAAGTTACAGCAGGACACTTTTTACAATGCTTCTCTGTCAGCCATCTTTCGTTCTGCCATCTGCTGACAGCTGGAGGTAATTATTTTATTAATGATGATTCCTTATTTTTACAAAATGTTGTTCATCCAGAGATTCTCATGTATGTCTTTAAGCTTTCTGGAAATTTACAGGTATTTCTTTCAAAATCAGTGGGAAGTCTTTGAAGTTTTGAGGTTGATTCAGAAATTCCAAAAGTCATAGAAATTAACCTCTTGGTTCCCCTGGTCCTGGTAAGCTGTATGGAAGAACAGGACCCAAAGAGAGGCACCATGTAGCTGATAAGCAGTGCACTAAAAGCACTGTAGTTAGCTGTCCAGCTGCTGTAGTCTAGGAGATACCTGGTTGTGTCCCACAGTTCACAGCTCATGAGCAACCTAAGTATGTATTGTATATGTATACAGTATTTAGTTATTGTGTGCTCCAGTTTGAATTGTAGTATCTATTAGGCTGATTACCTTAGTAATAGTGAGTGAGTATGTGAATGAATATGCCCTGCACCTTGTTAAAGGGTGGCTTGGGCACTGAGCCTAGTAGTCCCTTTTCACTGTGATTGTTGATTAGACTAAGCAAGATGAGATACAGTGGATATAAAAAGTCTATACACCTGCCAAAATCCCAGATTTTGTGTAATAAAAAAATGAAACCAACATAAATCCCGTCAGAATTTATTCCAACTTTGTTACAAAATTGAAATCTATAAAAAGAAAGTGAAAACAAATCAGAAACTTTTTAGTGAGAAAAGGAGAAAAAAATCCTACAATAAACTGGTTGCATTAGTGTGCACACACTTCAATAATCAAGGATATGGCTGTGCTCAGAATCAACCAATCACAATAAGCCTCATCTCAAATAGTAGTTAGCATACAGTGGCTCTGATTGAGCTCAGATAAAGTTTAGCTGTTTCTGTGGGATTATTCTGATATCCTCTTGGCTGCAACATACTCCAAAAGCCATGATTTGCTAAGAGCTTTTAAAACATGAATGGGATCTCATCATTGAAAGGTAACAATTAGGACAGGAGTACAAAAACGTATCCAAAGCATTAAACATCCCATGGAGCACTGTGGGATCTCATCAACAAGTGGAGAAAGTATGGCCCAAAGGTGACTCTACCAAGATCAGGACATCACTCCAAGATTCATGAGAAGACAAGGAGAAAACTGGTCTGGGAGGCCACCAAGAAGCCTACAGCAACACTAAAAGAGCTGTAGGATTTCCTGGCAAGTACTGGTTGTTCCCTACATGTGATAACAATCAGTTGTATTTTTTATATGTCTCAGTTGTGGGGTAGGGTAGCAAGACAAAAGCCATTTCTCTCAAAGAAAAACATCCAAGCCCAGATAAACTTTACAAAAAGTTATACACAGTCTCCCACAACCATGTGGATAATTTATTGTGGTCTGATGAGACCAAGGTTGAACTATTTGGCCATAATTCCAAAAGGTATGGTTGGCACAAAAATAACACATCACATCATCAAAAGAACACTATGAGACCCACAGTGAAGCGTGGCGGAGGCAGCATCATGCTTTGTGGCTGCTTTTCTTCAGCTTCAATCAAGGTGGATGGAATCATGAATAGCTCCAAGTATTTGTCTATTTTGGCAAAAAAAAAAACCTTCAAATATCTGCTAAGAAGCTGAAGATGAAGAAGAACTTCACCTACCAGCATGACAATGAAACAAAGCATACAACAAAATCAACAAAGCAATGGCTTCATCAAAGGAGGATGAATGTTCTGGAATGGCCCAGCCAGAGCCCAGCCCTTAATCCAATTCAAAATCTTTGGGGTGAACTAACAAGAGATGGCCTCATAATCTGATGGATCGGGAAATTGTTTGCAAGAAGGAGTGGGCAAAAATTGTAGAGTCCAAATGTTCCAAAAGGTTAGACTCTTACCTAAAAAGACTGAGTGCTATAATAAAATCAAAAGGTGCTTCAATTAAATATTAGTTTAGAGGGTGTGAACATTAACACAACCAGGTTTTTATAAGATTTTTTTCCCTTCTTCACTAAACAGTTTCTTATTTGTTTTCACCTTCTTTGTATAGATTGCAGTTTTGCAATAAAAGTGGAATCAGTTCTGACAGGATTTCTCTTGCTTACATTTTTTATCACACATAACCTGAGATTTTGGCAGGGGTGTGTAGACTTTTTATATCCACTCTGGATAGATAGATTAGGTTCTAGAGTATCTCTGTCAGAAAATCAAGAACTTCTGTCGACATGGTATCACAATGAGGTTGGTTTGAATGCCTGCTTTCCACACCGTGATTCCATTCAGCTCCTTGACCTGTATCTCAGTGCCTCCTTGTGCAACTAGATCTTGGACTTCTTGACCTCAGCACTTCTGGACTGGAAGACACAGCTCCTCTATGCTGATCCTGAACCACTGGCACCTCTCAGGAAAATGGACCAGTTCCCTATTGTACAGTACTTTCTGTTAACTCATGGCTATATGGGCAGGTATAGCTCCAATACTATCATAAAATTTGCTGACGATTCCACCATCTTAGGCTTGATCACAGACAATGATGAGACAGTCTACCAAGAGGAGATCAGGCTCCTGTCATGGTGGTTTCAGGACAATAACCTCTCTCTAAATGTCAGCAAGACTAAGGAGAGAATCATTGACTTTAGGAAGCAGCAGGTAAATCACACCCCCATTTACTTTGGGTTATAGTGGGTTACCATCACTATTGATTTTAGGTGGACAGAAAACAAGAAGGTCCATCAGAGACTGTACCTTCTTAGACGTTTGAGGAAGGTCCAAATGTCTTCAGTAGACCTCACCAACTTTTATAAATGTATTGTAGAGTCTATCCTAACAGGCTGCATGGTGTACTGATATGGCAGAAGTTAGGCTAAGGAACACAAGACATTGCAGAAGATGGTGAAAACAGCGCAGATAATCATTGGCATATGGATACCATCATGACAGTTGCTGTCTGGAAAAGGCAACATGAATCAAAAAGGACCCCAGTCACTCTACAAAAACATTTTTCTCCCTTCTTCCATCAGTCACTGTAGAACTATTAACAACCGAACTGTGAGATTTAAGAACAGGTAATAATGCTGCTCAACTGTCATTCGTGATAAACTGCCTGTAATCAGCCAGGTGATATAAGTGTAACATCTTCTTTGGTTCTAATGTACATAATGTGGAGTTTAGTATTATTTACTATTTTTGTTATCAATATTAGATTTTTGTTTGAGATGTTTTTCTGAGCCTGATGTCTTATGTTGATTACTGTGTCTGCAAGTAACATTACTCAGGTAAGGATTTGATTGTACATGTGACAATAGAAAGACCTTGACTTTGAATGCATCAAACAGAAATGAGAGAAAACTGAAAACCTACAGGTAACAAAAGTGGTTTCAGTCAATCATTTAATTGATCCTTATTTTATATAGTGTCTGTAACTGCCAGCAGCACATAAGAAATCAAACAAGAACACCTAAAGATCTCTCTTTAAAAGTTATAAACTGTCATTTCTGAATGGGAAAAATGTCCAGAATTTATTAATGTAAATATGTGGAAAAGCATGCATGAGAGCAATGAGTGTGTTTTTACACCTAAAGTTAAAGAGGTGTAAATGCCACAATCACATAAGACAACTGTGACAAGCATTACCATTCATAAATTAGCAACAAAAGGAATTTAACTCTGATTATTAATGTGGAACAACTGAATAACTTCCATTTTACATATTAATAACCCGATCCATCCTGATTTCCATAAGAAATGAGCAACGTTTGCTAGAAGAATAGTTTTTTTTTTCCAGAGAAGAGTGCAGATGGCACTTTGATTTTACTTTAACACCGCCTTAGGAAATAGGAGTGCGATCATCTGCAGGGTTTATCCTATGGTTGGGTAGCCATTCTCTATCCTGCTCTACTGTTGTAGCTTAATGAATCCCCCTTTAATTTTAGTAATAAAATGCCAAATCTGAAAATTAGAGCTGCATTTTTAATGTAATTCAAGCTTTGAATATCTCCTTTGACATTAGGTGCTTTGTAAACTGGCTTGTTATCAATTGATCTCACCCCCATGACCCTGATCTGGATTAAGCAACTTGAAAGCCAAGAAATGTACCAACTGGTGTCCATACATCCATTAATAAACCCATTTAACCCAGTACAGGGTGCTTTTGAGGCAGCATCACACGCAAGACAGTGACTTTAGACAGTGACTTTCGTTTGCAGTAATTTTGAATGGCCCTTATTTTCACTTATAATAAGATATTTCTTTTACATCAGCATTATAGCTTTGAAGCTTTCCTTTTGTGATCTTTATGAATAGTCTTTCAGTTCTGTCCACTTAGTGACACTTCATTCTGAACTAAAAATATTAATAACATGCAGCTGTAATCCCCAAGATATAATATAATATAATATCTCTCTCTCTCTCTCTATTTTATATATATATATATATATATATATATATATATATATATATATATATATATATA
>JANRMT010062827.1:19475293-19488106 GCA_026402145.1 Polypterus bichir lapradei
ATAGATAGATAGATAGATAGATAGATAGATAGATAGATAGATAGATACTTTATTAATCCCAAGGGGAAATTCACATAGATGCAATAGCAGCGATGGTAGAGCTGGAATTCCATTCGGCACCTCTGCTTCTTGTTCTTTCTGTTTATCCCCCTGGAATTTTTGGCCTTCTGTTCTGTTCTGA
Organism: Polypterus bichir lapradei; assembly: GCA_026402145.1. Lineage (NCBI taxonomy): Eukaryota > Metazoa > Chordata > Cladistia > Polypteriformes > Polypteridae > Polypterus > Polypterus bichir. The sequence continues at coordinate 19,475,475 of JANRMT010062827.1, forward strand.
TCTTTATCTTTTTCTTTTTTGCAGTCGCATACCTGAAAGTAGATGCCAACCAACAAGTCCTGATGTTTGTTAAGCTTCATAGCAGCATTACTATTCATAAACCCCATGCAATTCAGGGTCACCAGAGTCCTAAAGAGTCATGGGATTCTACTTGGTCAAGGTGTATAATATGGAACCCCAAAAGTCCAGAAACAGCAGGAACAACCACGTAACACATAATGTGATGACAACAGGGCACCAGAACAGGGCACACATGGAGTATAAATTACTGCTTACTGTCAGAAGAGGTGAGGACAGCAGTTAGATGGAACAATAGTCCAGCGGTGAAGCCCTTATTATCTTGCATTCATTATCCTGCCCTATTTTGCACAGTAAAAGGTTCCCATAAAAAAACTTATTAAATTAAACATATATTTTCAAAGTAAAACAAATCTGTAACACAATTAATAGTTAAAAAATATATTAAAGTAGATAAGTGCATGTATATTTATGTTTAAGCTGTGTTTTAGAGGCCAATATCAATTAATTGTTTTAGTGTACGGCTGTGGGGCATCTGTTGGTGAAGAAAGAAGAAAGATTCACTGATCTCGAGTTTGCTAATCCTTGTGGAGTCAATGGAGGCTCGGGGCTTTTGAGTGACTGAACGAGGAGTCTGAGCATCTGGGCTTGTGAGTCTCCTGGATAAAAATCCACATCCAGGTCTTTACTGACCTCTTGGGCATAGCCATCAGCAGTGTGTCTGTCTGTGGAGAGAATGTCAACCTCATTTATAGGTTTACTTACCTCAGTAGTGACATTCATGTCTCTGGTGACTCTTCCTGTGAAGTCAGTAGACGGATGGGAGAGTATGGGGGGTCATAAGGTCACTGGAAAGGTGTGTGTGGTGCTCCTGATATCTCTCCAAAAGGACGAAGGTCCAAGTCTTTAGAGTCCTGGTGCCTCCTGTTTTGCTATATGGTTGCAGGACATGGACACTATCCAGTGACCTAAGACGAAGACTGGGTTCCTTTGGTACTGTGTCTCTTTGGAGAATCCTTGGTTACAACTGGTTTGACTTTGTATCGAATGAGCAGTTGTTCACAGAGTCCTGAATGAAGCACATTACCTGCATTATGAGGAAGCGTCAGTTACAGCACTACGGTCATGTGGTGTGATTACCTGAGGGTGATCCGGCTCAGAGGATCCTCATTTTTGAGGACCCAAGTGGCTGGACCAGGCCAAAGGGACACCTACATAATACCTGGCTGCAACAGATGGAGGATCATTTCTGGGGGGTGGGACCGGACCGCATGTCTGAGCTGTTTCGTTGTGTGGTTGGTACGACAACACATTGTACAAGTGCGTGGTCCCCAATCTGACCTGACCTGACCTGAGCGTGCAAAAATATTTTTTGGATAATTGTATTGGTATAGACTAACAATGATGCTGAATTCAAACACTATAATAAAATAATTAATAATTATAATAATAATAATACAATATGCAATGATGTAAGTTTTAATAAAATACAAGTATAATACAATAAGAATAATACAAGTTTTCACATTATACTAAAAAATTAACTCAAGGTGCTATTTTCTTTATAAATCTATCATTAAATGAATTTAAAAGAAAAAAATTGTATATGCTAGCTTCATATAGCTATTGCTAACAAAATAAACACAATACAGTACAATATAACATATTTTTATATAGTGTCCTTCACTGAGTGCAGATGCAGAGCGCTGTGAATAATTCTCAGTTAAAATACAAGTAGATTAAACCAATTGCTAAATTTTGAACTGGTACACATATAAAAAGTTTCAATGGTGCACCTTATTTTGCAATCTGTGGATTCTCTGAAATGTTGTTTACTGCCATTTTTGCTGCTATTTTCGGTGTCATTGAATGGTCATTAAAAGTGACGTTTTTAACATAATCAGTCAGTGCTGTTATGATTCATTCACTTTGAGATTTTTTTTCTCTTAATATACATTTTTAAAACAAAAATATCCATTGGAGTATGGGTTAATTTTCTGTGTGGTTTCCTGAATATAATGATAATTAATTCATGGGGCTACAACATTATTTTGTTTTGCAATTGAGTGCTGCCATGTTAATGTTACTGGTTGCTGCTACTGATTGCAATGGAACATTGTTTTAGACATCACTGTGCTTTGCGTCATCAGTGGGACGGACTCTTTAAATCTGGATTCATTCCATGATTTAGATATAAACACTGTGAAACCTAATGAGTATTTCCTTGTCGAATTTTTAGCTTCTGATTTTATTGTTTTCTTTCTATGATTTTTGGTTAGTAAAAACTCTTTGTCAATGTGGGTTTCAGCTCATTTCAGGTTTTTACTGCATTTCATCTCCTGGTTCTCTTCTTGCCCTTGGGCTGCATAACCACGTACATTCCCGGCTTTTCTAAGACTGATTTAAATAGAGGTTTTGTGATTCTTATTTTTCATGACTCCAGGCAATAGAAAGTATCTTCGTACTTTTGGCTTTAATTTGTGGTTAGTGATTTGGATTTAAAGACTTTCTTTCTGAATTTCAATATTGACCCCTGTCTGTTATTGACCATGTCCTTTTATCTTGGTCATTGCTCTTAAAGTTTTTTCACTGACTATCCTTTCAGTCAGTACGTCTGCTGGCTTCAACTGGAGTAGTGTAGGCCGAAAAACAGGGAACTGGCAAAATAACCATAAATATTTTTAAAATAAAGAGAAAGCCCTGCAAGGAGAAGAATAACCATCAACCCAGTTTATTCACAAAAGGGCAACAAAGGATCTCAAAAAAAATCAAACAAAAAATATATAATAGAGCACAAAAGCTCAATGGAGCAAAACAAGCAAAGGAAGAGTTGCTTAAAAAGACAATGCACAGAAAACAAAATCCTTAAACAATGCAATAAATAATAAAAACAGAAAAAACAGAAAACACCACAATAAAAATACAGCAATACTCACAGAAACTCTTGAAATGAATAATTCCCACTCCCGAGCCTTCTCATCTAGTTTAAATAGCCTGAGGAAGGGCTTAGAAAAGGTGATATCAGGGTGATCCCGTGTATTGGGGCACTACCCACTTAGAACAAGGAACATAAGTAAATGTATGGAGCTAGTACACAATAATAAACATGACAGAAAATATGTAAAAAATGTGATTACTCTTAAATAACAATGAAATACATACACTAATACATAACACCTTATAAAAACATTAATATGCAATAATAAACATAACAGAAATCACATGGAAAAAATAAAAACTATGCAAAAATAACCAAAACAACAAACAGGAAATACCCTAAGCCAGAAAATAAACCCTGGCTGAGACATGTGAATGGCCAACAAAAAGGATGTCTGTATGCGAGGCCATCTAGTGGCTAAGGTGTTGTATTGTAAAGAACAAGTATTCAGTCCCCATCTGAGAGAGAATGACTCAAACACAAAATGAAGAGGTATGGAAACTGTTGAGCTTAAGTAGTTACATGCCTCAGGCTGGAGTTTACCATGGGAAGATGCTATATAAAATCACAATGCTGTTCATTGAAACCATAGCATAGCCTTACTGAGTGGTCTGAATGAGTCATTTCACATTTCAGGAGCATGGGAAAAAACTTGTAATGTGTTAGAAAGATGTCATGTGATGGTGTAATCTATAAAAAGGTGCTCTACCAGATCATATGATGGGCTGGTTCTGCCTCACTGCTGTCTGATGTCACCTGCTGGAGCTTACATTTGAGAAGTAGATCAATAGCTGTAAGGCATCAGTAACTTGTGTTAGGGTGGAGTCCGCCAGAAGTGGCTATATACAAAAACAAGGAAGTCACGCTGCCACACTCTGCGAGCCAAATGAGCCACTTCCCCTGATAGAAATGAGAAAAATCACACTGAGAATCATAGAAATATGGAAAAGATTACCAAGTAGTGTTTCACTTGGGTGACCCCCAGAGCTCAACCTGTCGTCATTTTGGAAAAAATCAGGAAAATAGGATCCATATTCTAATATTCTGTTATGAGCTGTTCTTCTTACATCTCCGAGGCTGGTGTTTACTATAGGAAGGTACAAAACAGTTCACTGAATCTCCACCACTGCCGTACTCAATGACATGAATGATTCAGTTTGTCTGCCAGATTTCACATTTTACCATCCTTTATTAAACCTTGTTGTTAAAGTGGTTTGCATTGGTGTTCCATTTGCACCTTCCCTCTGTGTCTGTGAGGGTTATATATCCATAAAGACATAAGCACTACATTCATTGTCAGTTCTAAACTTGCACCGAGGTGAGTGAGCCTGTGTGTGTGTGCCGTGCGATGGACTGCTGCCAGTGTTTCCTGATTTGAGAGCCCCTTCCCTTTCCAGGACTCACATTCCAGAAGTATTGGCACTCTTGTGCTGTACCTGCGATGTGCCTCAGGACGGTTTATCAAAACATGCTATATAAAAATTACAGAACTGTTGGTTTAATCCCCAGCCCTGATAGTTCTGGGCAAGTCACTTTACCTGGTTTAACTTATATTGTATAAATGTAGAACAATTATACACTAACTAACATGACCTTGGGGTGGCGATCAATATAGAAAGGTGCTATATGCTATGAAATCACAAGGTCTGTTAGTTCGTGCTTCATCAAACTGCCTCCCCGTATCACCTGAATATCCACTTTGCCTGCCACACTGTGAGATGTAAAAGTATGGAAACTCTTATACTGCACCAATTACTGCACATACCTTACATTGGTGTTTTCTATAGAAAGATGCTATATACAGTGCATATAAAAAATATTCACCTCATTGGACATTTTCACATTTTATTCTTATCCATCCATCCATCCATTATCCAACCCGCTCTTATACAACCCTGAATTTAATTTGGCTTTTTTGGCACTAAACAACAGAAAAAGACCCTTTAATGTCAAAGTGAAAACAGATCTCAGCAAAGAGGCCTAAAGTAATTACAAATATAAAACACCAAATAATTAATCTTGTAACTATTCACCCTTTTCAAGTCAGTATTTAGTAAATGAACGTTTTGTCACCATGACAGCCTTGAGTCTGTGTGCACAGGTCTCTTGCTCCATCAGCTTTGCACATCTGGACTCGGCCATCTTTCCCCATTTTTCTTTTCTGAACTGCTTAGGCTCTGTCAGGTATCATGGTAATCATAACTGAACAGTCTTTATCAAGTCCAGCCATTAGATTTCAACTGGATTCAGATCTGGACACAGACTCTGCCTCTCCATTACATTCACATAGTTGTTTTGAAGCCATTCCTGGGTAGTCTGGGCTTTTTCGTTTGGGGTCCTCATCATGTTGGATCGTATCAGGTTTTCTTCCAGGATTTTCCTGCTATTTTTTATTTCTAAATTCAGCTTCCCCTATACCCTCACAAGCCTTCCAGTGCCTGCTGCAGAGAAGCATCCTCACAGCATGATGCTGCCGCCACAGAGCTTCATGGAGAGGATTGTGTGTTTATTGATAATGTGCAGTGTTTGACTTAGTGCTTAATCTAATGACTAAAAAGCTCAATTTTGGTCTAATGAAGACAAAGAATCTTCTTCCATTGTCTTATGCTGAGGTGTCTTTTGCATTGTTTCTCTTTGCTGCTCCCCCATAACGCTGTGACTGGTGAAGCACCCAGGCACAGTTTTTGTCTGCACAATCTCTGCAATCTCAGCCTCTGTAACTTGTAACTCCTTCAAAGTTCTCAAAGGTCTGTTGGTGGTCTCCCTTACTTGTCTTCTTCTTGCTGCTCTGGGCAGATTTACTGCTCTGTTACACCATTTCATTTCTTCATGATTGAGTTACCTGGACTCCAAGAGATATTCAGAAACTTGGAAATTTTGTCCCCTAACCTTTGCTTTTCAATTCCCCTTTTCCTGGAGTTGCTTGCTGTATTCTTTTGTGCTCATTGTGAAGGTTGGCCCACCATAAATTGGACCTTCCACATTCAGGGACATTTGGACTACAATCAAGTGAAACCCCAGACAGGTGATCTCCATTGAATTGATCATGTGACTTCTAAAACCATTCGGCATTACTGGTGATGATTTTAGGGGTGTCTTATTAAAGGAGTGAATGTTTTTGCAATCAGTTTTGTGTTTCCATCCATCCATTATCCAACCCCACTATATCCTAACTACAGGGTCACAGGGGTCTGCTGGAGCCAATCCCAGCCAACACTGGGCACAAGGCAGGAAATAAACCCTGGACAGGGCGCCAACCCACCACAGTGCACGCACACATATACACACTCAAGACAATTTAGGATCGCCAATGCACCTAACCTGTATGTCTTTGGACTGTGGGAGGAAACTGGAGTACCCGGAGGAATCCCACACAGACATGGGGAGAACATGCAAACTCCACGCACGGAGGACCCGGGAGGCAAACCTGGGCCTCCTAACTGTGAGGCAGCAGCGCTACCCACTGCGCCACCGTTCTGCCTTATTTTGTGTTTTTTATTTGTAATCAATTTAGATCACTTTGCACTTTGACATTAAAGATTCTTTTTCTGTTGCTCAGTTTCAGGAAAAACAAATTAAACCCACTGTCATTCAATGTTGTATAATAATAAAGCATGAAAATGCCCAAGGGAGTGAATACTTTTTATATGCACTTTACAAAAATAACAAAAAAGTAAAGCTATGAAAAAATGTCTTTACTGTTCATTAGATTGATGTTACACTGAAATTTTGAGAGAAATCTAATGTTTTACTGGCATAAATTTATTCAAAGAAAAAACAAAATCCTCACAAAAAATTACACTTTTTTTTCTTAAAACATACATATTACAATTATTGCCACACATAGAAATTCTTGCAAATTCTAATGTACGTATTTTCCTACATTTAAAAGCACAAACACCTAACTCTTTATAATCCAATAGTTTTTGTGGGGCTGGTAATGAAAATGTCCACAAAAGACAATCAAGCCTCTAAATCAGGGATGGGCAAAGTCCTCCCTGGAGGGCCGCAGTAGCTGTAGGTTTTTCCTCCAACCCAATTTCTTAATAAGAAGCCCTTATTGCTCAAGTAACACTTTTGCTTCACTTTAGTTGTCTCGCTTGTTAAGATTTTGAACACTTGTTGCTTATTTTGTCTTAAAGAGCTCTATTCTCAGTTTTTAATGGCTCTTTATTAGCAATAAGCTGCAAATGACAAAAGAAAGCAGCATTCCTCCATTTAGCTTGTTTCCATTTACACCTTTGTGTATTTATCATGCACTGTGTGGTTTAATTAAATACTTGGAAGGAAGGTGAAGAGGAAAAAGTGAAGGACTTCAAATCATTTGGATGGTATCCTCAGAAAGGAAAACAAAACCAAGGATATGAGAATGACCTGACATGGCAGAGTTAAAGCACTAGCAAGCCATGAAATTAAAATATTGGCAAGAATTGGTTTCTAATTAAGCAACTGGATTGGAACAAAAACCTGCAGCCACTGTGGCCCTCCAGGACCGACTTTGCTTACCCCTGCTCTAATTATTCTTTTGTAGTGGTAGACAATGCCTAAATAATGTTTCTGAGCTTACTAACCTTGTCTCGCATGTTCACCTGCAATACTCACCTCTGCAATCCTTAAAAAAGGCAGGCACAAATGCAGGCCAATCTTGTTCCCAATTTTACAGCACCTTAATGATGGCTCGGACCAAACTTGAACATAGTTTCTCCCACCGTAAGGAGTGAACCGTTCCCACCTGACATTGGCCACCCTAAAAGAATTGCTCTTAACATTTTAAAAAAGGCCATGAGCCTGCTCTCACCAGGATCACAGACCGCCACCTGATGTCATTTCACTGCCTCTGAAAGGACTTAACCTGGATGAGCATGTCTTGTTATATTTCTGATCCTTTTTACACTTCTGAACGGGACTAGGGTCCTACACAACCTGAAGAAGCATCTCAGTCCCTCATCCTATCTAACCCTTGACCAATGGGGCTGGCCCTCTCAATAGATACACTGTGTTGCTAAAATAAGTTTCAAATGAAGGTTATTGTTTTCCTCAATTTATAAAGCCAACCCTAATGTAAATATGTTAATAATCACTGAGTATCCAGTGTAAGCATCTCTACCTTGTAGTAAGGAGTCTGGGGTTTGCGCTCCAAGTGCTTTACTTTGGGGAGTCTGCATGGGTTTTTTCCAGTTTCCCCCCACAGTCCAAAGAATTGGTGATTTTGAATTGGCCTCTGTGTGTGTATGTGTGTGTGTGTGTGTGTGTGTTCAGCCTGTGATTTACGTCCGCCCTGTCCAAGAGTTGTTCCTGCCTGCACTCATTGCTTGCTGCCGTAGACTCCAGCCGCCTCATGACCCTCCCTAGTAAACAGGTTTAGAAAATGGTCAGTCATCGAATACTATAATCCATACTGCCCTAAGCAATTCTCTTTCTAACCTTAACCCTGACCCCAATCTTGAAACAAAGAGAGAAACATTTTCTACAATTTCAATTACAAATTAGTTTATTGTTTCAGATTTAGCCTGAGAGAGGTCATTTCAACTTGTATATTTTGTCTACAGTATTTTCCTCTTTTACGCATTTAATGTCTGCACTTGTAGGCAAAACAGATCGTCAGTAGTCAGCATGAGCGATTGAAACGACAAAGCACGTGCCCGGAGCAAATCCCCATCACATGTCACACATACCGCTATGACAAAAAATATTTTAAACACAAAAGCTTGATATCTGTCTTTTTGATGAAGCAAATAAATAGTCGAAAATGCTCTCAACTTTCAAATCAGTTAACCAAGTCCCCAAACACATTGTACATTTTCAAATATTAAAAAAAGAAAGTGTTTATTTAGTCACAATTACAATAAGCAGACAAACAAATAATCAACATTTTCAGTTATTTAAATAACGTTATCAGTATTTGTGTATGTTTTTGTGATTTTGAATTATTAAAAGTGTTCATGTAAGTCATATCATTTTCTAATGTGCTTAATCCAGACGGTGGCGCAGTGGTAGCGCTGCTGCCTCGCAGTTAGGAGACCTGGGTTCGCTTCCCGGGTTCTCCCTGCGTGGAGTTTGCATGTTCTCCCTGTGTCTGTGTGGGTTTCCTCCTGGTGCTCCGGTTTCCTCCCAGAGTCCAAAGACATGCAGGTTAGGTGCGTTTGGCGATTCTAAATTGTCCCGTGTGTGTGTGTGTGTGTGTGCACCCTGCGGTGGGCTGGCGCCCTGCTCAGGGTTTGTATCCTGCCTTGCTCCCTCCAGCGGACCCCCGTGACCCTGTAGTTAGGATATAGCGGGTTGGATAATGGATGGATGGACTTAATCCAGACTAGGGTTGGGGAGGTAGAGCCTATCCCAGCTAACACAGGGCACAAGGCAGAAACAAACCCCAGACAGGGTGCCAGTCCATCCCAGGGTGAACACGCACACCCACACACACACTCTTGGGACAATTTTGCATTACCAGTTCACCTAACCTTCATGTCTTCAGACAGCAGGAGGAAACCCATGCAGGGAGAACACAGAATGCAAACACTGGTCTGCTTACCATAAGGAAGCAATGCTACAACTGTGCCACCATGCCACCCTAGTCATTTAAATGAGACATAATATTGTAAATTCATATTATTTGTGATATCTGGCATGGCATGTAACGTAAATATGTAGCAATACTCTAAAAAATGCATTTATTTTTATGGTTCCTCTGCAACCAAGCACACACACACCCCCAGCCTAGATGTGATTTTTCACTCAGGCTCTGCCCATCTGATGGTTGCTACTGTCCGTAAAGATTAAAGCAGTTTCAGTGAGATAACAACAAACTTTTCTTTAATCTAAATTTATTGTTGATTTGCAGAGAAACTGGAGCACACATTTTAGAAGTATGGAAGCTGTTGTTTGTGCCTCGAGATGGTGTTCAGCTTCAAAGGCACTATATCAGAACAAAAGGCTGTTGGCTCAAACATCATCACAGCTTCACTGTATGACCTAAGTGAGAAGCTTCTGCTACCTGAGTTCACTGTCTAGGAATATGAACACTGTATCGATGGCTGTATAAAACCCTAAGGTTGGTTGTTCAGTGTCCACCACTGACTCACCATACAAAGTTACACTCCTAAAAGTAAAAGTGGCTGTTTAGAGCGATGCCATTGGAGAACTATTTTTGTTTCCCTAAAGAATCATCCATCCGTCATCCAAGACGCTATATCCTAACTACAGGGTCATGGGGGTCTGCTAGAGCCAATCCAAGCCATCTCAGGACGCAAGGTAAGAAACAAACCCCGGGCAGGGCGCCAGCCCACCACACCCTAAAGAATCATCCACATGAAAGATCCTTCATTTATTCTCTTTTCTCCACATATTATGAAGCCCAAAGAATCTTAAGAAACTTCATATGCAAAGAACTCTAAATAGAATGAAATGGCGCTTTCTCATATAGTGGCTCTGTGAGGAACTATACAACCCCAGTAAAGTGCTGTTATAGACTTTGTACTTTTAATAGTGTACTGGGAGACTTTGCACAATTATACAAATTTAGAAACAGCTGTCCTCTGAGGTAATAATAATATTTCAGTAAATGTGTTTTTTGATCCTAAGGAGAACAAAATGCTGGGGTTCCCCTGACTATCCAGATAAGTGAAGTGGCGTCCACAGTGCCCTGAATGAACCTCGTAATTCATTAATTTCATTATTGAAAGAAGCACCAAAATCCACTGTATAAGACATCTGGTGCACGTGCAGAAGATTGGGGATCCAGGATAGAAACACGCCAATATTTCAAGGCCGCATCGGACTCAAGTCGGCAATAATATGGTTACAGAAATAAATCGATATATATGAGAGGGGTACTTTAGGGACTGTCAAATCTCAGGTCAGTATTATTTGGATAATTAAGTGAATGTGACTGACGAGCGTTGTTGGTTTGTTCTCGTCAAAACTGTTCTAATATTTTAATTTTAATATTAAGTCCATATACATCTTTATATTACATGTGGCGTGTGCAAATGATGGACTCAACGTCTTTCTTACAAGTGGTTATCAATGCATTTACAGTACAGTATGTAGTGTTTGCCAGTCACCTAATCATGCAGCAGGGGGCGCTAACACAAGAATTCGAATCGTCGGAGCTCGGCAAACGGCTCCCGTTAGTCATGTAAAAAGGTGACGTCGCGGGAGCACACATGCCGTTTCAAACGAAACAAAAATGAAAGAGTTGTAAATTTTAAATTTAAAATAAAAAGCCCACATGACGCGCACTCCTTTGAGATGCTGCCCACCAGGTATCGCACTGCAGGGCGCACTGTTTAGCACAGCGTCGCCATTACTTAATTATTTAGGGATTTTCATGTGGGATTTGTGGTTCACGACTAAAAAAAGACGAATTAAACACGCCATTAGCGCTACGGAGTCAAGTGTAACAAGTTCAGCTGCGAGCCGCCAATTCAGAGAGACGCCGTTTTCCGTTTTCTTGCCACATTCTGTTTTGTTTTTCAGGTCTCACTTCTCATTACGTTTCATATTCAGTTAGTGTGCGAGTTTAGAACAAGACACAAGTTTCGTTTCCTTTTGTATGACTTCTGAAGATTTTCTGTGGTAATATTTAGAATGTCAATGCAAACGCATTTCCAGTAATGGCCAATTTTATTTTAGTATTTTTATTCTGTGTAAATATTAGATAATACTGATTATTTTCAATCTCTAGTACTATATTGGAAGTTTATGCTTATTTAACCAATGTATTTTTAAAAGTTCACTATAGTTGATATGATTTCCTATTCGCCATTAAGCACAGGCAGAAAGTTAAACATCACACTGTTCTAAATAGAATATAATATCTTTGCATTCATTCATGCATCCATCTATTTCCAAACCAGCTTACCTTGAACAGGGTCATGGGGAGGCTGGAGCCTATCCCAGCAGCATTGTGCACAAGCTAGGAACAATCCCTGGACAGAGCACCAGTCATTCATCCAGGCTTTTCCTAACCTGACTAGCCAGTTTGTGGGGGGTCCAAGGTTTATTTTGACAGCAGTGTGCACAAACTGGGAACAAACACTGCACTCACTCATAATGGGCAATAGAATAGAATGTAATATAGATGAAAGCACAGGTATTCTTTACCTGCTGGGCCTTGCTGCCTGTTGTACCTCCACCAGTGCCATTGGGTCAACTGCAGGATCGTCAGATGGGGGCCACCCTTTGCAGATAATTTACCCCTTTAAACCCAGAACATCTCCAATTTGTGGTTCAGATGTAGCTATGTCTCTGTACCGCTCCCTATATAATCTCTCTTTCTCTCTCTCTCTCTCTCTCTCTCTCTCTCTCTCTCTATGTATATATATATATATATATATACATCCATCCATAAATCCATAATCCAACCCGCTATATCCTAACTACAGGGTCACAGGGGTCTGCTGGAGCAATCCCAGCCAACACAGGGTGCAAGGCAGGAAACAAACCCCAGGCAGGGCGCCAGCCCACCGCAGGGCACTCACACACACACACCAAGCACACACTAGGGACAATTTAGGATAGCCAATGCACCTAACCTGCAAGTCTTTGGATTGTGGGAGGAAACTGGAGCACCCGGAGGAAACCCACGCAGACACAGGGAGAACATGCAAACTCCACGCAGGGAGGAGCGAACCCGGGTCTCCTAACTGCGAGGCAGCAGCGCTACCACTGCACCACC
>JANRMT010062827.1:19509507-19563236 GCA_026402145.1 Polypterus bichir lapradei
ATAGATAGATAGATAGATAGATAGATAGATAGATAGATAGTGAAATGCACTATAATAGATAGATTAATAGATAGATAGATAGTGAAATGCACTATAATAGATAGATAGTGAAATGCACTGTAATAGATAGATAGATAGATATATAGATAGATAGATACATACATACATACATATATAGTGAAATGCATCTAATAGATAGATAGATAGATAGATAGTGAAATGCACTATAATAGATAGATTAATAGATAGTGAAATGCACTATAATAGATAGATTAATAGAGAGATTAACAGAGAGATAGATAGTGAAATGCACTATAATAGATAGATTAATAGATAGATAGATAGTGAAATACACTATAATAGATAGATAGTGAAATGCACTATAATAGATAGATAGATAGATAGATAGATAGATAGAGTGCCTACAATGGGGACGTGAGCAGCAGAACCTGACCATGTGCAATGGAAGAAGGTGACCTGTTCTGATGAGTCATGTTTTCTTTTTGATCATGGTGATGGACTCTTTGGGCAGGTTAATGCGCCCTGCCACACTGCAACTAAATTGTTCAGGAATGGTTTGAGGAACAAGACAAAGTGTTCAAGGCAATGACTTGACTGCCAAATTCCCCAGATCTTTGTCCAATCGAGCATCTGTGTGTTGTACTGGAAAAATAAGTCCGATCCATCGAGCCCCCCACCTTGCAACTTACAGGACTTACAGGATACGCTGTTAACGTCTTGCTGCCAGAGACACCACAGGACACGCTCAGAGGTCTTGAGGAGTTCATATCTCAGTGGGTCAGAGCTGTTTTGGATGCACGAGGGGTACATGCACAATATTAGGCAGGTGGTTTTATTGTTGGTGCAGTCGGTGTACATATGAAACGAATAAACGTATGTATGCTAACAAGGTACAAATACAAAAATAACATTATCTGTCAGTAGCTTATCGAAGAGTGGGTATTTCTAAGTGTAAAGTGGTTATAATTGAACAGTCTTACAAATTAAAATTTCACAGTAGAGGATGCCTTCTGCGCATATGGCACATGTCGTCATTGTCTGTTAACATGTCTGCTAGAGTACCACTAAGCAGACAAGGAAGAAAACCTAGTCATGAGTCTCCATGCCTTTTGGATATAGGAGGAAAATCAAAATCAAAAAATGACATTTTTGGGAAATATCTAGTTGTGCAAGAAGAGAAAATGCAAGCTTCATACAGATGTCTAATCAACACTCTTAAAAGTAAAGGTGCCATAGTTTTTCTTCAGAGCCATGTCAAAGAATCATCAACAAGAATGTTCTAGAAAGAACCTTTTATTTAGATCTGTAACAGGCTCCATAAATAAATAATTATAAATAAATAATAAAAGACTTGTGGAAAACTTGTGGGCAGTGCCAGCTCCAACATTTTTGATTTGTTTGGCATACCTGTTATGGTACATCCAAAGGGAGTTTTGATGGTGTTGTTATAGTTTTATTACATCGCAGAGCTGGGGGGATGATAACCCCCTTATGTTATTTCATCTAATTGGTGGAGCCAATACAATAAGTTGTGTTCAATAATTTCAATTTTGCTTGATCTATCCATCTATCCATATATCATGCTAGTTAGCGTAAACATTTCTGTTTTGTCCACATACAGTATATTAGGAACCCTTTCAAAACCCAAAGAAACAACTTAATATACATGGCACCCCTCCCAGAATAGAATGCTTCTTTGTCAGGAAGCAGTCACAAGGAACCACACAACCCAGTAAAGTGCACCATTACAGAGCCAGTATTTTTCAGAATCACAGTGAAACCCAATCGCTATACAAACTGACCCTAAAGATGCAAACCTATAGGCACCATCATGGCAACCAGCTTAATGACATGAGTGGTCGAGACGTGTGAACACTGTACAGGAATCTTTGCCATCTTAAATATGTTTTTCCTCACTGTGCCACCCAAAAATGTGGGTTTTCATCATTATGTTGTCTGCCTACCTTTTGCACCACTCATGCCATTGTCTCATCAAACTTGCTGTCACCAGATGCCTCCATTGGCACCCTAAAACTGCACTTCTCTTTTAACTATTCAACAGTTAACATTACTACTGTCACATGAACTCTAAGCACTATTATCGCTTCCTCTTTATCTTAAATAAGTCACAGAGACTGCTATTGCCACCCTAAACGTCACCCCTGTGTGCAGTCACCATAAAGACTATCTTTGTCACTTGCTGGTGATCTTGACAGTCACCTGTCACCATAAAGTATAATTTGATCGTCAAGCGTCATTATTAATATACGCAATTATTCCTATTCACAGTAATCACGTGTCACCATAATTAAGCACTTATAGTTACCCTAAATGTTGACCATTAACTTTGCTCCATAAATGAAGAAGGCAGTTATCTACACAACTCCATTGTGCCTTAAGCGAGACGTGTCCAGGCTATGGGCTACAACAACCTGTTTCTGTTTATAACCCTCAAAACGAAGTCGCCAATGTGACGATTACACGTGCAAACAAATCTGGATGGTGACCAGAGCGCATCGATCATTAGTACCAATCCGGGAGCGGACGTATGTACACCTCTTGCGCCACTGCATACGATTCTAAGCAACCCAAACGTACATTTTTGTTCATTATACGCATTCTCTCGAGAAGAAGGTCTTGCGAAGCCTCTCGCCCTAGACTGCCGAAATCTCCGTTAGGCAGCTCGTATGTTTCTTGTTTCGCGATCTCTGGTTACGAAAGAGTTAAATAGCACCTTTTTTTTGGCTTCGCTCGGCGGAGGGATACTAAGCTGGACGTCAACGTGGTGCTGAGGCTTTCGAAGCAAAAATGTCTGCCTAAGGGAAACTCGCAAGTTGTATTCAAGGAATAATTTGCTCCAAATATTTGTATAAATAAGTCTATATAGAACGCTGCCTCCGGTTTGTGGCGACGGCGAGACAGGAAGGAGGAGCACGAGGTGTCTGTTTCACACACCAGTTCGCCCTAGTTGGATGTTTAAACGGGAAAAAGGTAACCGAGAAATTGGAGTGAGTTTGAAGAAAGGGCTGCGGGACTGGCTCAAAGAAGTTGGGATACGAGAGACGATTTGGGAGCTGAGCTGCGGGACTTAGCCGCTTTTATTTTGGAAGGGGAGGGTATATTTGGAGACGGATTTACAGTTTGTAATGTGGAAGGTGCGAGACCTGTTTTTCTTTTTCTGTGTTCTTGTTTGTCATAAAACACAAATGAAACCTAATCTATAGCGCCCAAGCTGACGCGCGTGCCACCTATTCATATGAAAGGTCTCCTCGCTGTTTTTGAAACGCAAAATTTCCTCGCAAAAAGGGAGAGAAAGAGAAACTTTAAAGTTGCTACGTTTAAGCTCGCCACCCAAAAACATCGAAGGTTGACGATGGTGTCGCCACAGCAAGTCACATCCAAACGTTGGTTTCTTGCATGTGCTTTAGTAGAACCCCCGAATTTCACAGCCAGTCGCCCACATTCCTTTCTAACTCCATAACTTATTGTTGTTGCTTAATTTTACTTTTACAATAATCCAGACATTGAAGATAGTATTTGTTGCCCCTTCAAACTGCTGTGTTTTTGTGTGGAGGGGGCAGATCTGGTAGGGGTGCGCAACACGAAACTGGCTTTCCTGAGGGGCGACTTTTCAGATGTCATTGTTCAACTGTTGCCAAGTGCGTGCAAGTTTTGGTGTCCCGGTGAAGAATTACGGGCGTCTGCAATTTGGTCGTGTGGTGGGCAGGTGGGCGAGGTGGTCAGTTGTTTAAATCATTTTTATTTATCTTATAATTGGAAGTACGATCTTGTCATGTTTTTACTTTCTAGCCTTATTTGGCGTTCGTTTACCTTGTATTGTGTATTCGGTTTAAGTAGCAGCAAACGTGCGACGAAAAGAACACAAAGAACGAAGCCGTGGCTGCTTTCGTGCAGGGATCATTTCCCAATGTGATTGATGCCCCTGCGCGCCCTCGTCTGCCTTCCTGCGCGTAACCGTGCCCGTGCTTGCGCTCTTGCGTGTGCGAGATTCGGCCGGCAGCGTGGAAGCGTTTCTTTCCATTCGTGGTTTTTAAGCCCCGCCGCTGTCAGTCTGATTACAGCAAATGTTGCGACTGCGAGAAGACAAGCAATCCCCCCAAAACACACGTTTTCCCACACTTATTTTCTAGGTTTAGTTGCAGCAATTCAAGATGAACCCCCAGCAGCGGATTGCCGCTATTGGAACAGATAAGGAACTCAGCGACCTCCTGGATTTTAGTGCGGTAGGATTTATTTATTTATTTATTTATTTATTAGATGACATATTTTGATTTTTTTTCTTGTTTTCTTTGCATCCATTCTTTATGCACGCCGTTTGGTGCACTTCTCTGGATGGCTCGGTCATGCAGGTTGGGCTCATGAATCATTAGGAGAAGACACCTTAACTTTGATGTAATGTCTAGACCTGGACGATTAAACACTTTGGGTCAGCTGGTTTAGACACGGAAAAGAAACATTAGTTTGGGCCCCTTGAGTTGTGGCTTTTACATCACCCCTTCACATGTACATTTTTTGGAAGCATTTTGTTTCACAAATCCCAAGTGTCACTTTTAACTTTGATGTGCAGTTTGCTCCATAATGTTACAGCCATAGTTTACTACTTGGCAACTTTGTGTTGGGGTTTAAAAGGGAATGAAATGAGAAGTAAGCTGGTGACATGAGAGAGGGGTACAAATTAAGGCCACGTTTGTGAGTGTATTGAGCTCTTTATCTGACCTATTACTTTGAAACGTTCACTTTGTATAATTTATCCTGGCCCATGTGCTTCATGTTAAAGGACAGAAGTGTTCAGGCCACCATATCATAATATCCAGATTTGCTTTGTACTTTGCATTAGTTTAAATGTGGACCCCCCTGCTTAATTGTTTTTTGTACATAACTTTGAGTTAAAACTTCCATTTTAAAATTTGAAGAAAGAAAACTGAATAAGTTTCGAGACTAAAAAATTTCAACCATCTTCTACGTAAAAATATTTTTGAGCATTTGTGTTTTTAAACTTCTCACATTCAGCATATTTAGTCAAAAATACAACATAGTTTTGAGTGAGCATGTTACAAGGAGCTTTTACAGTCAAACATTTTAATTTATATTTATTTATTTATTAGCAGTTTTACCGTTTATCTTAAAGTGGGCTTACTTTTTATAGTTTAAACAGTTGGTTTTTTTGAGTTTGATTGTGAAAAAACCTTTATCTCTTTTTAATGTGGATTGTATGATATTCTGTACTTATCAAATATGTTTCTGAGTTGTGATGTTTTTCCTTTAAAATTATAATATTCATAATTTGCATTTTGTATATACATGTGTGTACATTCACGTACACATTTTTGCCCACAGAGATATTAATGTTTTTAGGCATGTGCATGCTTACATGTCTATGAATACACACAGATTTTTTTTTATAAATGCATTTGCAAGCTGATCTATAAATGTTTTTATATACACAGATACTGTAGGTACACACTTGTTAAATTATATATACATGTGCTGCTGTATATTTTTTCATGAAACATAGCATTATATATTTTAGTTTTTATATGTATTTGTATACACCACACAGTTATAAATAGATATTCATGGAGTTTTAAGCATGTATTTATGCACAAATATGTACATTTGCAGCACACATATTTTTGTACATTTTTGTGTTTATGTAATATGTATAAATGCACATACACATGATATATGACAAATAATGTGAATTATTTTATCTTGTGCTGAGTTAGTACAATAATTCCTTTAAACATCTAAGTACATTAGCACATACTTTATTATATTACTGACCGTGATAATGGAAGCAGTTTGGTAAGAATGCACTGTTACAATGTCAGGTGTACATAATTGTGGGGAAGCAAGCCTTTTTTAAGTGTAAATATTGTATTAAATCAAATTTTATTCATCACTTAACAGTTATACACGGTGTATATACTGTAGTGAAATGCTGAGTTGCTAAACTCCAAGACTGTGCATGTGTGTATACATACTAAATCAAATAGCTCTTATAAAAGTATCGGATCAGTGACATTTAGTATCAAATACTCCGTATAGACAAGCAGTATGTTTAAACATTCAAGTAAAATTAATGCACTAGCTTAATATCAAGTTTCATACAGTTTATTTTTGATGTAAGTGAAACATTCTCTTTTTTTAATTGTTTCATTTGGACATTTGTTTTGCTGCTTTGTTTTTCACACAACTATTTTTTGATATGTAATGTAGTTGATAATAACCTGTCTGTTTACATTCCAAGAATACTACACATTTTTAGACTTTTCGGTTTTATTTTTACTGTGCATCTAGAAAATACATATTTTAATATTAAATGAATATTGTATGCATTGCTGTAAATATTTTTCAGCGTTCTGCTAACACTGTTACTAAATGTGCATTTATTATATTTTCAAGTGTACATCATTTACATCATCATGATTTTTTGTTTTTCTAACATTGAAATGGAATACCTTGAATGTGTGTGGTTTTTTTTTTTTTATTTTTTTTACTTTTTACTTTTTTTAATCACAAGCCGTAGAAAGTTTACTCTGCTGTATGCCTGAGTCCATGCTTGCATTCCTCATTGCACTAATCCTACTTGCGTTCCTTCTTTTTAGATGTTTTCTCCACCGGTAAACAGTGGAAAAAACAGACCAACCACTTTGGGCAGCAGTCAGTTCAGTACATCAGGTAGGCCGTGGAATTTATTTCTTTGTAAGAGCCTTCTGAGGGGATTCACCCCAGTATGTTTGTGTGACCCTGGCAGTACCCCGATACGCAAATCACCTCGGTGTTTTGATATTTTTGCCGTATTCTCAGTCTTTTTTGACTCCTTGGTTGCTGAATGTGATTCCATGATGTAGCACTTTTAACTTGACTGAAACAAGCTGCACTTTGTGAAATTCTTTGTGTGGAGTTTGGTTGTAATTAGGCGACAGTTGCTGGTAGAATTACCTTCACTTAGCAACTTGTCTGTTACGCCATTTAAAACTGGACTATGTTTGTGAGTGCAGCACGCGTTTGTTGGACAGTGGGGCTTTTGTATCTGAAGTGTATGGAGAGTTGGGAAAGAATCTCCACGTTCTTCATTACACACTTTGCATTGGCACTGAACGCAGCACTGCACTGAAAATGTGTTTAGGACACTGGTGTATTTATTCTTTTCTCCCATTTCTAACAGAGGTTCATAATTTTGATATGTTAAAGAGTAGGCTGAATAAGTGGTTAGTGCTTAGTTTATTCTTAATCTGTTAATTTTTTTTAGTCTGTATGTATATGCAAATATACAGTGTGTGTAGAAATGTATGTATAATTGTGTATTTACTGTACATTTTTAAAATGAAATAATTGTTAGCCCATTTTAAATTGTTATAGGCAATTCATCCTTATCCTGTGCTTCTGGGGAGGAATTAGCTGCAATTCTTGATTTTTCTTGAAATTGAAATAGGACATTTTTTAGTTTTTTTGCTTGCGCTCGTAAAACCATCGTGTCATTTGCTCACACTGCAGGGAAGGTCATTTTTTTTTTTGCACATGTAAAGAGAGCTTTTAAATGGGCTGGCTGAAAGAAATGATTACAAATTTGGTGCTGATAAAGCGTGGTGTGTGTGCGTGTGGTTCTGCGTGCAAGTGAGAGCTTGTGCGTGTTTTGTTTCCTCCGCTGTTTTCATGTGGAGCCGATCGCTGTCTCTTTCTTATTTTTTGTAATGTGAATAAGGACGACTTCCTTTCCATTTGCAAGTGTGTTTTTTTTCATGCATGCGCTTCCCTGGAGTTCTCCTGGCTGTTTTGTGGATTGTAATTTCCTGTTGCATCAACCCCTAAAGGCCAGAACTTGATTGTGGTAAATAGATTTACAAGTCCAGAGCAATGTGTGACTTTACACTTGAAGTTGTTGTTTGTTTTGCTACAACTGTTTGTCTCTTATTACTTTTCCCTGTTTGTATAAATCAAGAAAAAAAATCCACATTAAAGTATAATATTCAAGAGGTTTTTTTTATTTTTATTTTTTTTTTAAATGATAGACTTAATGGAGAAGCGATCATATTTATTTTTAAGCAGGAATTTCGTTTGTGTGTTTTGACGTGTATGTGTGTGTTATTTCTTTCATAATGCCTCACTTGCTGTCAGATTTGAATCAAATCAGTTTTATTAGATGATGCTGTGGCACAGTCGAACAACTGGGCCTTCTGTCTTTTGAATTTGTGTCTTGTGTGCAGCAACAGACAAGTGTTTGTAAATACTTGGGGCGGGGGGGGTGGTTGAAAAGATATGTTTTTGGTTGTTCAGTGAACACCAATGTGGCAGGAGACCGTGACTTTTGTGAACAGTGCTTTGCTTCACACACAAACGTTCAGATTTTAAATTCCTGTCCTCCTACCTAATGATACTTTAAATTTTGCATCGTTGGAATTTGGATGACATAAGAAGGAGGCTGAGAAGAGCATGTGGTGGATCTCTTTTGGGGATACTTGATTAACTTTGATTTCCTGTTTGCATCAAGCTGAAGTTTGCTGGATGTTGATCCAGGGAAGGAAACGTTTGACAGGAAATGGTCGTCACGTTAGGAGTTTGGCTGAGCAGCAGCAGCTCTTGGCTTCATGCTCTTGTGGTATACTGCGTATACTGCTTACACCTCAAAGGGCTTGAATGTAAAGTGCAGAGTTAAGAAGCAGGCAGATTTGTAAGCATTAAGCATTCTATTTTGATAGAGGCAGGCCCTTATCATCCCAGTAAAGTGTGTGTGTGTGCGCATGTACTGTATGTGTGTGTATATATACTGTATATGTGTGTGTATAATTATATATATATATATATATATAATGTACATGCATATATACATACAAGAATACTTTTGTTTTATCATAACATTAACTGATTTGCAAGATACCAAAGCATAAGGTACCTTGTGTGTTTAGAAGCATATATTTGAGCATGTATATGTGTGTACACATAAATGTAGTTGCTTATATAGTGTATATGTTTCTTTTTATACTGTTTGTAATACACTGGGTATGAATAAAGAAAGAGTAAGAAATGTGTGACTGCATTATACAGTATGTATTTCTTAATATTATGTTTAACTATGTGTATGTGTATATTCTTTTATAAAATGTATGTGTGCTAAGTGAGTCTGAAATGTGTATATAGTGTCTTATATACAACTAAATGTAATGTATGGGCCTTGCATGTCTGAATAATGTAGTTTTTTTTTGCACAAAAATATGATATGCATGATAATTGTGCTTGTGTGTGTGATTTATAGAGATCATTTTTGTCTGCATATATATTTTTAGATTTGTGTAAATACATACAGTATACAATTTGCATACGTGTGTGTATGTTCACGTCTAAGCCTATATAATACACGGGTGTACTGTATTTGTGTGTGTGTAATATATTATTATTTATTTACACACACACTGTATGTACATATATAATTATGTTAGCATATTTTAATGTAGACATTTTTGCTCCCAATAGTTCAGTTCAGTATTTATCTATCCTTTATAAACTACTCCTTGAATTTGTCAAAGGTCTTAAATAGTTTAGTTGAAAGTAATTTTTAAATTTGCATTGAAGATGGACAAAATTAAAAGATTGTTATAAATTAATTGTTGCAGTTTTGTCTATTTCTCTTAAAACATTCCTATTTACATTTTTTTCAGTTTTGGAGTATTTGGAATATTGTGAAATGTATGAAGGCAGCTAGCCATCACTTTACTGGCCCCACTTTCTCCCTTTTAGGGGTGCAAGCGCTGAGCTTGTGACAGAGTGTAGGGCAGGAACTGGCCCTTAGTGGGACACACTCAAGCCCCCATATCCTCTTTGGTTCATAACGGGTGACTTAGAGGCCCCAGTTACGGTTCTGGGAGGTTCTTTTTATGCTCGTCAGTGTGGAGAGAGCATAAGCTTTTAGTTTTGTTTGTGTAAGCTTTTAATTGCTTTTCTATTTGTCAGTTTTTCTTTTTAATCTAACTGAACCATGCATATTTCCTGGGTGTTATGCATCTTTTTTTGCATTTTTGTTCATGCTTTATTTCTCATATTTTGTTCTTTTTTTTCTTACCAGTGTTTTTGTTGTTTTCAGTCCATCTTTGTATGGTGCCTTTCATACAAAAATCATATTAAATCGACTAAAAAATGAAGTTTATATGTAAAATTTTAAAATTCAGGAAGATGGTAGGTCTTAAAGTTAAGAATGCACTAAATATTTGAACGCTGCTGTCTGTCATGATTCACAGTGCTGGTTAAATCTCTTCTGTCATGATGATGTTTTGTGTTTAATTTATAATGCTTACAGTTTTTCTCTGATATTAAAGGAAAAAAAAAGGTTAAGTAATTTAGGGAACTGTAAGTCCTCTGTACTTTCTATTTCTTGAGAATTCTTTCCCCCACTCAGACTCCTTGTATGTAATCAAGAACCTGAACACTCCTTATCTAATTCTTTCTTCTTTGAGCGTTGAGTGCATTAAATCTAAAAGGAATAAAAAGTCGGCATTTTGGAGCAGAGGGGAGTTTCCTTGCATTTGTTTTTCTTAGTTCTGCATAAAGCAGTAAACTGAACAAAATTTGCTTGTTAGCTGGGTTTTCTGCTTTTGAGGCACTATATTTATGAAGACTCCACGTTTTTATTTGTTGACTCATAACTGGTGCATGATAACCGCCAGATGTTGAACTGTCAAAGAAGAATCCGTTTAGAGTCGCATTAGTGCTCACAATTGACATGTTCCAGACTAATCTGAAGCCAACCAAAATTCACATAACTTGCTTGCTTTCCTCATAAACACATGACGTTAGAACACACAGTTTTAAGATGGTAGTAAACTGTAGTTCCTATAATCTCAGGATGTTTTGTTTTTTTTGAGAAACCAAAGATTGGACACGCACACAACACAATAAGAGAGCTGATCCTTGCTGTGTAAGCTGGGCTGCCAGATTGGGATGTTGTGCTCCTGAATTGTGTACTTCTGCAATGCCTTACGTCTTAACAGGCAAATGTGCTTTGCCGTTATGTGCTAGTCATGTTTCACATGTATCGCTTTCTTTCATTAATGGGTCGTTTTGAAGGATACACATTTGAAAGTAAGGGCAAATATTTCTTTGAGAGCCACAAATATTGTTCTTAAGTTGCTCGCCTGAAGCAAGATGATGAGTAAGGTGATACTGTACTTAACAGCATGCCAGCAGTGATGAGTTTGTCCTGATGAGTAATTCAGATATGTCTGAAAAATAAAAGGTGCTCTTCCTTCTCTTATTTTATTTATTTATTTATTTTTTTTAAAAGAAAAGGACCAGGAGTATGTTTACAATAACATTTTTTTGTTGTGTCTGAATTTGTGTGTGAGATTGTGTGTGTTTGTGTATACTTACATAAAAAAATGTGAGTTCATAAAATGGATGGTTATGTTTCTTTATT
This sequence comes from Polypterus bichir lapradei, assembly GCA_026402145.1. Classification (NCBI taxonomy): domain Eukaryota; kingdom Metazoa; phylum Chordata; class Cladistia; order Polypteriformes; family Polypteridae; genus Polypterus; species Polypterus bichir. The sequence goes on from JANRMT010062827.1 coordinate 19,520,960, forward strand.
TAGAATTTCTGTGCATGATTTGAACATATTCTTTGTTCATGAATCAAAATATGTATATTGCCCTTTTGACCTATATCGGTTTATCCTATGTTCAGTTTGTAGTTTTTATTTTTTTTACGCGCCTAAACTGTCGACTCTCCCAGGGTGATCTGTGAGATGACTCTTGTTTGTTGTCATTGTTGCCACCCCCACGTCAGTCTCGGGTTGTCATTGACTTGTGCGTAATCTTCATTGATCATGGTGCAGGTTGTTGGGCTACAGGGAGGAGTTCTGTTTATTTTCACTTGAGGCAGTTGAAATAAATCATATTTAATGGAGTAGCTATTGGCATATTTGAAAAGGGTTAATGTGAGAATGAATGTGATATCTTGCTTTCATATTACTATTTTTATTAATATGTGCAGGTTTAGTTTTTTTGGATTGTGCCCTGTGTTAAATAAAATGTCCCATTCAAAGTATGAGCATTTTGTACAAATTATAAATCGAAGGTGTGTTTTCTCCCATGTAGTTTGTGTTGTGTATTTCATACGGAAAATGTTTGTATGTTTTTTAGATTATCAGACCTCAATAATCAAGTTTAAAGGCTTTAGAGGGGCCGGCTCTGTCTCTGCCTACATCTAAAATAAAATTCTCAAGCCTATTTAACAAAAAATATCTACTTATTAACTAATGTATTTTCCAACTAACTACAGTGCACACAAGACTTATTGAATCTTCCTTTAAACATTTATTTATTTTGACCATACTTCTGTTAAGACATTTTAAAAATATATTTTAAAATAACCCCCCCCCCCCCCCACCAACCAAAAATACGTTTTTATATGTTACCTACCGATTATAATTTGTAGTGGTGACCAAGATTTTTCTGTTTTATGTGTTTGTGAAGAAAGACCATCAATGTTTCTCATAGAACAAGACACTATGGTGGCCAATGCTGAACAACATCAAATGGTGAGGAAAACTGTCCATTTAAAAAATAGAATAAAAAAAACCTCGCTTGTGTCACATAATCCACAAGCTTGTTATTCAGTCATTATTTTTAAAATGTGTAAAATCCATGCCCTTTTTGATAAAATATTGTTAGTTAATTTTGGATTAAACAGGGCAAATCATGAACAGTAAATTTTAAAGCCTCATTGAAGACACACCTCTCCCCCCTCATTCATTGGTCAAGAATCTTGCCTTCAGTTCAGATGCATTGCATTTTGGAGCTGTTTCTTTTACAGTGAGTTTTCTGGAAGTAATTATTAATAGTATTTTAGCAGAAAATGTGTTTATTTTACACATTTTGAGCATTTGGATGGATCACAGATGTCGATTTTGCAGCACAAGTTCTACAAGAATTTTTTTTTTTCCTATGGACGTTTCGCATATCTTTGGCTATTATTCAGCATTGGATAGAGTAGGGTCCCATTCTGTGAAATGTTAGGATTTCTTTTCTCCACAAAATCATCAGATGAAACATTTTTGCCTGACATTACTACAAACTTCATGGGGCAATTAAAATATTAAAAATATTTTGTTAGGTTGGAGTATTCCTTTAATTCATAAACCATATAACAGAAGAGATTGGTAATGTGTTGCGTTTCGATTAGCACATGCAAGCAAGAATTTCACTGTAATCCATACATGTGACAATAATGATCTATAAATATATTCTCTCTTAAGTTTGTGAGTTAAGGTGTTTTTCCTTTTTCTTTTTCCCTGCCAACAACACATCCAATTCTAACGATGAGTTGGTTAGCATTCCTGTGGTCTCTAAACTGTCCTGGTATGACTGAGTGTATGCGTGAGTGTTCCCTGTGATGGACTGGCACTCCTGTCACCTTTGATAGTTTAATGACTTGAAAAGCGGATTAAGTGAGAACAGAAAAGTAGATGGATGGATGAGTACTAAGAGCTGTTTTATTGTGTTATTTAAAAACAGTGTGCCTTATTTCATTATTGTGAACATTTTTATGAGAAAGTGAAAGACGTGTAGAGAAAAATAAACTGTAATCATGAAATGTAAATTTTTATATATATCTTGTGTTTTTAAATATGGGCATTAGTACTTTTGGAGATTAATTGAAACTAATTACTTTGTTTTAATATTTGCAAAATGCTTATTACCTTTTTTTAGGGATTAGTATTTAGTGGCAATTTCTGATTTTCTTTGTGTTGTAAAAATAATAAATGATATAAATAAATCTAGATGCAAAGCGTTTCTTGCATGCATGTCAAGATTTAGTCATGAAGATCTTCAGCAGAAATTGGTGTTCCAGTGAGATCCCTTGTCTCAGTGGCATATATTGTGCTTGTAATATGGGTGATGGCAATAAGTGTTAAGATGTTGAATTCAAGGCGCACACTTGTGAAGCTCTACTTCTGTTTTGTTGTTTTATTTTTTTGCACAAAAGTTGTAATAGTTGCTTATCATTTTTGTAAGAAGCACAAAGTTACAGTTTTCTTTAAGAGTATGTCTTATCTCACACTGGTTAAAATTTTTATTTTTTCTTTGATCTTTTAATGTTGGCTTTAGAACACCAAAATATTTGTTGAAATGATAAAACTATATATTATAAAATGTTTTGTTTTAGTCAGGTTTGCTTTGAAAGTCCGTTGGGATGCTCTGATCAATCAACCAATCAACAATGTTGTGATACTGGGTCAGTCAATTCCAATACCGATTATGATTCCCTACCAGTGTAAAGAATTTTTGCACTGTTATGGAATAACCACATGTGTTGTATATTTAACTTTGGTATTTTTATAATTAGACTATAGACCATAGGTGTTAACTGTTCATCTAAAATTCTGCAGGCTTATTTTTCAGTGAGCATAAAAATTAAGTAAAATTACCATAAAGTATATACTTTTTAACCAATAAAAAATGTAGAGAAAATTTTTATAATACATACACATCCATCCTCTTCCCCTTATCTGGGGTCGGGTCGCGGGGGCAGCAGCTTGAGCAGAGATGCCCAGACTTCCCTCTGCCCAGCCACTTCTTCCAGCTCTTCCGGGAGAATCCCAAGGCGTTCCCAGGCCAGCTGGGAGACACAGTCCCTCCAGCGTGTCCTGGGTCTTCCCCGGGGCCTCCTGCTGGTTGGACATGCCCGGAACACCTCACAAGGTAGGTGTCCAGGAGGCATCCTGATTAGATGCCTGAGCCACCTCATCTGACTCCTCTCGATGCGGAGGAGCACCAGCTCTACTCTGAGCCCCACCTGGATGACTGAACTTCTCACCCTATCTTTAAGGGAAAGTCCAGACACCCTGCTGAGGAAACTCATTTAAGCCGCATGTATTCGCAATCTCATTCTTTCGGTCACTACCCATAGCTCATGACCATAGGTGAGGGTAGGAATGTAGATCGACGGGTAAATTGAGAGCTTTGCCTTACGGCTCAGTTCCTTTTTTTACCATGACAGACCGATGCAGAGCCCGCTTCACTGCAGACGCTACAACGATCCGTCTGTCGATCTCACACTCCATTCTTCCCTCAAACAAGACCCCAAGATACTTGAACTCCTCCACTTGGGGCAGGATCTCTCCCCCAACCCTGAGAGGGCACTCCACCCTTTTCCAGCTGAGGACCATGGTCTCGGATTTGGAGGTGTTGATTCCCATCCCTGCCGCTACACACTCAGCTGCGAACTGATTCAGAGAGAGCTGAAGATCACGGCCTGATGAAGCAAACAAGACAAACTAATCTGCAAAAAGCAGTGACCCAATCCTGAGTCCACCAAACTGGACCCCCTCAACACCCTGGCTGTGCCTAGAAATTCTGTCCATAAAAGTTATGAACAGAATTGGTGACAAAGGGCAACCCTGGCGAAGTCCAACTCTCACTGGAAACAGGCTGGACTTACAGCCGGCAATGCGGACCAAGCTTTAAAACCGGTTGCAAAGGGAACGGACAGCTTTTATTAGGGGGTCCAGTACCCCATACTCCTGGAGCACCCCCCCACAGGATTCCACGAGGGACACGGTTGAACGTCTTTTCAAAGTCCACAAAACAAATGTAGACTGGTTGGGCAAATTCCCATGCACCCTCCAGGACCCTGCTAAGGGTGTAGAGCTGGTCTGCTGTTCCGCGACCAGGAAGAAAACCTCCCTGTTCCTCCTGAATCCGAGGTTCGACTATCCGACGGACCCTCCTCTCCAGTACCCCCGAATAGATTTTTCCAGGGAGGCTGAGGAGTGTGGTCCCTCTGTAGTTGGAACACACCCTCCGGTCCCCCTTTTTAAAGACGGGGACCACCAGCCCAGTCGGTCAGTCCAGAGGCACTGTCCCCGATGTCCATGCGATATTGCAGAGACATGTCAACCAAGACAGTCCTACAACATCCAGAGCCTTAAGGAACTCCGGGCGTATCTCATCCATCCCCGGGGCTCTGCCACCAAGGAGTTTTTTGACCACCTCGGTGACCTCAGCCCCAGAGATGGGGGGGCCCACCTCTGAGTCCTCAGGCTCTGCTTCCTCATTGGAAGACATGTTAGTGGGATCGAGGAGGTCTTCGAAGTACTCCCCCCACTGACCCACAACATCCCGAGTTGAGGTCAGCAGCGCACCATCCCCACCATATACAGTGTTGACACTGCACTGCTTCCCCCTTCTGAGACGCAGGATGGTGGACCAGAATCTTCTCTAAGCCGTCCAAAAGTCGTTCTCCATGGCCTCCCCAAACTCCTCCCATGCCCGAGTTTTTGCCTCAGCAACCACTGAAGCCGCATTCCGCTTGGCCTGTCGGTACCTATCAGCTGCCTCCAGAGTCCCACAGGACAAAAGGGTCCGGTAGGACTCCTCCTTCAGCTTGACGGCATCCCTCACCGCCGGTGTCCACCAACAGGTTCGGGGATTGCCGCCACGACAGGCACCGACCTCCTTACGGCCACAGCTCCGGTCAGCCGCCTTAACAATAGAGGCATGGAACATGGCCCATTCGGACTCAATGTCCCCCACCTCCCTTGGGACGTGGTTGAAGTTCTGCCGGAGGTGCGAGTTGAAGCTACTTCTGACAGGGGACTCTGCCAGACGTTCCCAGCAGATCCTCACAACACGTTTGGGCCTACCAGGCCTGACCGGCATCCTCACCACCAGGTGGTGATCAGTTGAGAGCTCCGCCCCTCTCTTCACCCGAGTGTCCAAGACATGTGGCTGCAAGTCCGACGACACAACCACATACACATTAAAGAAAGTGCATCATAATTACAAGCTGTATTATTGTTGAATTTCTTCTGTAATGTACTTATCTAAAAGAAAGCTTAATTAAAGTAGTTTTCATCATTTGTCTAACAACAAATATGTAAATTCTCACACATTAATTCAATTGATATTGGCAGTTAAACACTGCTTAAATATACATGTACTTATATTTTTTTTAAATTTTCTTTTCAATAATTGCTCTACAGTTTTTTTTAGCAGTTAAAATCTACATTTACTTTATTTATACTTTTTTTCCCTCCAGTGTACCACCTAAGCAGTTCTAATATTTGAGGGCATCTATAAATATGAGTTACAATTTTAATTATGCTGTACATGTTTCTTATCATAACTTAAACTATGACACATAAATAATAAAGTGTTCACAGTTCAAACCTTTAAAAATCCACAAATATGTTGGATGTTCATAAGATATTTGTGAATAAGATACAAAGTGAACATGCTTAACAAGTTTACAAGTAAAATACACATTTTGTTGTTAATTTTAAAAGCTTGTTTACTATGCAGCAATTTCAAATTCTTTACTTCTCTTTTGTCTAATTAAAAACTTTAAGGTGCTGTACTTAACACAAGCTTGCTCACCATTCAAACTCCGACAAGCGGTGTTTGTTTTAAAGGACAAAATTAAAGAGTCTGAATTCAATAAAGTAGCCTTTGGTTCCGTTTGTGTAATTGTACAGATCATCTCCTCTGATTCCTTTTTCTCAGTTTATTATTCAACTTTCCTCGTTGTGAAAGCTAATATTGAGATCATGTTTCTCTCTCTCTCTGTCTGGTAAAGTCTGTCTTACAGCAAAGAAAGATGTACACTAGCTCAACTGCCATAATAACTAGCCTAAAGGAGCACTACAACCAAATTACCATTAATTTCAGAAAAGCAGGTGCTGGGGAAAAAAAACAACTTATGATTGGCCAATTTACCGATAACTGATTGAGTCATTTTTTGTGAAAATCTGTCAATGTAAATTGGTGGCAGACCATTCAGAGCATCACTAAAAGGGGTACTTTGATTTGCTGATCATTGCCAGTGTGAACAAATCAAATACCAAAAACCTGGGGGGGGGGGTGGTTATTGCCGGCAGTAATTCCTGCTTCATATTTGAATAACATTATAATCTAAGATTTGCTCAGTCCATTTTCTGAGTAGAATTGATACCAGGACCTGTACTAGTTGTGTCAGGTGCCAGAGCAGGAACAAGCCCTGGATGGAATGATAATTCAGAGTATCTGTCTTGTTTGTGGGGAGAACACGAGTACCTGGAGACTCGAGCAGAGTGTGCAATGACCGAACTGGGATTTGAACTGAGCACGCTGGATCTGTGAGGCCACCACAATAACCTCTGTACCATCCCAGGTGTCAGTAAGGGTTTCTGATTAATACTTATCATTTCACAGAGTTTGTGCTTCCAGATCTTTGATTATCTTTTGAAAGACAGACTGAAGAAATGAAATATAGCAACCTGGAAAAGAAGTAAAATCTGTGTAAATAACAAGTACAACAACAATAAGTACAATATAGGTTAAGTCTAAGACAATGTTTATAAAGTACCACCATTCCAGTTTTTGCAATTTGCATGTCCAGTATAATTCCAGCTTTCAGAATGTGATAATAGTCTGACAGGAATTTTGAAACTTGGAAGTTTTTTTTTTTTTTTTTTTAAATCTTCTTCTTCTTTCGGCTGCTCCCGTTAGGGTTTGCCACAGCGGATCATCTTCTTCCATATCTTTCTGTCTTCTGCATCTTGTTCTGTTACACCCATCACCTGCATGCCCTCTCTCACCACATCCATAAACCTTCGCTTAGGCCTTCCTCTTTTCCTCTTCCCTGGCAGCTCTGCCCTTTGCATCCTTCTCCCACTATACCCAGCATCTCTCCTCTGCACATGTCCAAACCAATGCAATCTTGCCTCTCTGACTTTGTCTTCCAACCGTCCAACTTGAGCTGACCCTCTAATGTCTTCGTTCCTAATCCTGACCATCCTCGTCCCACCCAATGCAAATCTTATCATCTTCAACTCTGCCACCTCCAGCTTTGCCTCCTGCTGTCTGATCAGTGCCACCATCTTCAACCCATATAGCAGCTGGTCTCACTACTGTCCTGTAGACCTTCCCTTTCACTCTTGCTGATACTCTTCTGTCACAAATTACTCCTGACACTCTTCCACACCCATTCCACCTTTCCTGCTCCCTCTTTTTCACCTCTCTTCCACGATCCCCATTACTCTGTACTGTTGATCCCAAATATTTAAACTCATCCACCTTTGCCAACTCTACTCCCTGCATCCTCACCATTCCACTGACCTCCCTCTCACTTACACACGTGTATTCTGTCTTGATCCTACTGACCTTCATTCCTCTCCTCTTTAGAGCATATCTCCACCTCTCCAGGGTCTCCTTAACCTGCTCCCTACTATCGCTACAGATCACAATGTCATCAGCAAACATCATAGTCAATGGGGACTCCTGTCTAATCTTGTCTGTCACCCTGTCCGTCACCAATGCAAATAAGAAAGGGCTCAGAGCCGATCCCTAATGTAATCCCACCTCCAACTTGAATGCATCCGTCACTCCTACCGCAGACTTCCCCACTATCACACTTCCCTCGTACATATCCTGTACAACTCTTACGTACTTCTCTGCCACTCCCGACTTCCTCATACAATACCTCAGCTCCTCTCGAGGCACCCTGTCATCTGTTTTGTCCAGGTCCACAAAGACGCAATGCAACTCCTTCTGGCCTTCTCTATACTTCTCCATCAACTTCCTCAGAGCAAACATTGCATCTGTGGTGCTCTTTCTTGGCATGAAACCATACTGCTGCCCACTAATCATCACCCCACTTCTTAACCTAGCTTCCACTACTCTTTCCCATAACTTCATGCTGTGGCTCATCAATTTTATTCCCCTGTAGTTACTGCAGTCCTGCACATCCCCCTTATTCTTAAATATCGGCACCAGTACACTCCTCAGGCATCCTCTCACTTTCCAAGATTCCATGAAACAATCTGGTTAAAACTCCACTGCCATTTCTCCTGAACACCTCCATGCTTCCATAGGTTTGTTATCTGGACCAACGGCCTTTCCATTTTTCATCCTCTTCAAAGCTGTCCTTACTTCCTCCTTGCTAATCCATTGCACTTTCTGATTCACTATCTCCACATCATCCAACCTCTTCTCTCTCTTTTGTTCTCTTCATTCATCAGCCTCTCAAAGTACTCTTTCCATCTGCTCAACCCACTCTCCTCGCTTGTGAGTACGTTTCCATCTTAATCCTTGATCACTCTAACCTGCTGCACATCTTTCCCAGCTCGGTCCCTCTGTCTAGCCAATCGGTACAGGTCCTTTTCTCCCTCCTGAGTGTACAACCTCTCATACAACTCATCATAATGCCTTTTCTTTAGCCTTCGCCACCCCTCTCTTCACCTTGCGCCTTATCTCCTTGTACTCTTGTCTACTTTCTGCATCTGTCTGACTATCCCACTTCTTCTTTGTTATCCTCTTCCTCTGTATACTCTCCTGTATTTCCTCATTCCACCACCAGGTTTCCTTTTCCTCCTTCCTCTTTCCAGATGACACGCAAAGAACCCTTCTCGCTGTCACCCTTACTACATCTGCTATAGTTTCCCAACTGTCTGGTAACTCTTCACTGCCACCCAGTGCCTGTCTCACCTCCTCCCTAAACTCAGCCTTACAATCTTCCTTTTTCAACTTCCACCATTTGATCCTTGGCTCTGCCCTCACTCTCTTCCTCTTCTTGATCTCCAGTGTCATCCTACTGACCACCATCCTATGCTGCTTAACTGCACTTTCCCCTGCCACCACTTTGCAGTCTTCAATCTCCTTCACACTGACTCTTCTGCATAGGATGTAATCTACCTGTGTGCATCTTCCTCCACTCTTGTACGTAACCCTATGTTCCTCCCACTTCTTAAAATATGTATTCACCACAGCTGTGTTCATCCGTTTGGCAAAATCTACTATCCTCTGACCTTCTTCATTCTTCTCCTTGACACCATACCTACCCATCACCTCCTCGTCTCCACTGTTCCCTTCACGAACATGCCCGTTGAAATCCGCTCCAATCACCACTTTTTGTCCCTTGGGTACACTGTCCATCACTTCATCCAACTCACTCCAAAAATCTTCTTTCTCACCCTTTGCACACCCAACTTGCTGTGCATGTGCACTAACAACATTCATCATCACACCTCCATTTTCCAACATCATAATCATTACTCTGCCTGACACTCTTTTCACCTCTAAAACACTCTTAACATACTGTTCCTTCAGAATAACTCCTACCCCATTTCTCCTCCCATCCACACCATGATAGAACAATTTGAATCCACCTCCGATCCACCTGGCCTTACTCCCCTTCCATTTAGTCTCTTGCATGCACAATATATCAACACTCCTTCTCTCCATCATATCTGCTAACTCTCTCCCCTTACCAGTCATACTGCCAACATTCAAAGTTCCTACCCTCAGTTCCACTCTCTTTACTTTCCTCCTCTCCTCATGCCTCCGGACACGTCTCATGCCTCTTCTTCTTCTTCTTCTTTTTCGGCCATCAGTAGCCCAATTTCCGCCAGCACCCTGTTGGCTAACGGTACTGGTGGTGGTCGTTGTTAACCCGGGGCACGACCGATCCGGTATGGAAATTTTGTATTGTTGTCCGCTATTTGATTTGGCAAAATTTTACACCGGGTGCCCTTCCTGACGTAACCCTCCCCATTTATCCTGGCTTAGGACCAGCACGAAGAAACACACTGGTTTGTGCATCTCCTGTGGCTGGGTTTTTGTTTTTTTTAAAATGTATGTATATATTCTGGATGGGCCCAAATGACCAGTAGAGAATGTAAAGTTCTCAGAATGCTTGATTGTAACCATAAAGGTCCGGTGTTTTGTTGCCAGCACAACTGAGATAAGTGGAATACACTTTTTCCCCCCACAGCTGATGATGATGTTGATATATGTTATGTGTGTATGTGTGTGCCCCTGTTACAAACTGGTGCCAGTTCTAATGTTGGTTCCTACTTTGTGTCAAATGCTGCTGAGATGAACTGCATCTTCCTATATCCATAAATTGGGCTAAGTAGGTGGTAGATGAGACAGATGAAGGTGACCTGATTAAAAAAAAAAGACCATTTATAGGTGATCTGTCTTATGGTGAAAGTGTGCAACTGCTATGGATAATCAGGAATGTTTGTTCATCCCTGACTTTAATATAACATTAAGACATTTCTTAAAGTATCATGAATTCTGATAACAAATGTTGTTGTGGTGAGCTAGTACAAACATGCAGTTTTTCTTTGTCTGTCTCTTTAAAATTTAAACCCTGGGACCACAAAGGCGTCATTTGGCCCCATCCATTCAACTTTGCATTCTCAAACTTGCTTATTCCAGTTCACTGTTGGGGTCTCAGTTGCATCCCTGCTGCACAGGGCAGAAACTAGCAGGGCCCACACTTCCATAGGGGTCAATTTTGAATGGTCAGATGGGCCTTTTTAAGGAGTTGGGAGGAAGGCTGTACCATCCAGACACTCATACACACACAGTGTTCACACTCCCCATTAACCTGAGCCTTGCCCACTTACACCACCATGCTGTCTCTTCTCTTGTCTGTTTGTGTATGAGAAAATCCATTTAATCCAAATAAGAACTGTGGTAGCTACAATTGTATTTAGTAGCATCAGGTGCAACACAGAAACTTAACTATCCCAGAGCACACACACACCCAATATGTACACATATGGACCAGTTATCACCTGTACATATCTTGTATGAAATAATATCAAATCACTGATACAGAGAGAACATGTAAACCCCAAGTAAACTGCAAACATTAGGCTGATTACACTAGATAATTCATTGTGCTTCCTCAAAGATTTTTGGTGTTTTATGAAAGATAGCTTCGAACAGAACTCAAATATAATTTCCAATTGACTGCATCACATTGGAATTTTGAGAAACATGAAAATAATTTTTGTCGAGTGTAGTGTGTTTAATCCCTTAATGACACTGGCACATTACATTCGTTCACTAGATCTTAAAAGGATTTGCTGCTGATTTTTGCTTCTTTTCAGCATCTGATGCTTATTGTTTTAGTGTCCAACATTGGTTCGCTACCATTGGTGGATTCCACTTGCCCTGGTACCGCTTTTCATCATTGCAGTGTCCTGGTTAAACCTTTCACCATGTTAGTCATTGACTGCCCCAAGATTAGCAGGGAAGAATTCCAAGTGCGAGTGCAGAAAATGAATCTTTAGCTATGTGTTGCAACTCACGGCTTTGTATGCTTGGAGCATGTTGTCAAACCAGCTGTGTGGTGTTTGGTGCTCTGTAGTTACCAGCACAGTTTTCAACAACTTCGTTGAACACCTTTTCCTGTGATTTTCTTCAGGTCTTTGCACCAGTTGACATTGATAACGTATCTGTTGACCTTTTATTCTGTCTTTATTCTCAGAATAGACATCGGTCTCAGATATTGAAAACCATCACTTTCCTTGTTCATCAGTTTCTTTAAGTTGTTCACCAGTCCAAGTTTTATATGATGAGGAGGCAAAAATCTTAGGTGAACAAGTTGTTTATTTGACATACATTTCTACCTTTAGGGAGCGGCCAGTTCTAATATAATGAGACTCTTTAGCCCGGCTGTCCCATTTGCAGTGCCTAGTTTATCTGAGCTGCAGTGCTGATTGCAGGGAACACAACTTTTAGATCACCACAGATGTTCCACTTGTAGTTGTACTGTGTTTGTATTCTTACTATATGAGAAGAAATCGGAAAAATAGGCGATTGAAGTAAAACGGTGCTTAACAAGAAAGTTTAAACGTAATTTTTGCGGTCAACAGGCTAGAATTCTTAAGAAGTGTTCAGAAGCTAAATCTTTGTTTCCCGGTGTTTTCATTAGTTGTCTGAGTCAAATATTTGCAGGTTTAATATAGCTCAGTAGCTTGCCTCTATTAACTGTTTGCTTTGTGTAAATGCATTGAAGTGTAATTTTTTTTTTTTTTTTTTTTATTAAAGCAATTTTTGGTCAAAAACTTTGCAGTCCATTGGCTTAGTTGTGTTCCGTTCTGTTGGTTTTTGTTTATTCTTCAAGGTTTGATTGTCATGGGTGCTGTTATGCAAATCCAGGCCAAGAATAAAACCCTTGAACTGTTGCACGGCTCTATGCTCCTCAACTGGCCAGCATCTTACCAAAGTGTTCCTCCTGAAATTGATCGCTGGTTTCGTTTAAGCACATGATGAAAGTGTCAGTTCCTAACAATTCCATCTTCTGCTGTGAGGCACAAATCTCTTTGTGGGCAGGGAATAACCTCTACAGTCTGATAAGTTTCCCTCGTTTTTTAAGCTGTTCCTTGATGGCAAAAGGTGTTTATTTATTTATTTTTATTTATTTATCCCCCCCCCCCCCCCCCCGCAGGAAGCAGCTGTTTATTTTTAGATAAACCTGCATTACCTGCTCTGTGAACCATTTGCTAACGGTTTCTTTTCTTTCCTTTTTTTGATGCATTGCAATCCCACGAGTGTAAATTGGTATATTTTCATGACAGAATATGCCTCCTGCTTCAGGGAGGATTCAGACAGAGTTTGGACATCTTTCATTTATGTGTCATAGGTCGTCTCAGACTTGGTTACTGAGAAACATGCTGTTGCCATAGCGATGGAGGTCCTTTGGAAGCAGGTTACTTGGCAGAGCTTTAGCATCTCTTTACACTATTACTTGGAGCGTCTTGCATGAAAGCCTACGGTGCAAGAACAATTTCTTCAACAATTTTTGCTCAGGTGAGCCTGTAAAACGTAGTGCCACCTAAAATGTTGCTGCTTCTAAGAAGGTATAAAAATGTTGGACCAGTCCGGTTGAGTATAATGCATATGTTTGCAAAGGGGTTTTTTTTTTTTTTTTTAAGGTGATTTTCACTCCTCTTCCAAATTTCCTGCACCTTCTGTTCTAGCCCACTCATTTTCTTATACACTTTAACACTGGGTGGGCTGTTTCCATTTATTTGTGTGTTCTGCCCTTTTACTACTTTGATTAATGTAATACTGTTTGTACATTGTGAGCTTGGGCCCAGCTTTTTAACTAATAATTTTCTTTTTCTTCCAGAGCATGATCGGGGTGGGGCAGGGCCGCAGAGCGCCTCCTTTCATCTTAGTAAACAAAACTTACATTCATGTAATGAGCTGTACATCTGGACGGAAGTGTTGCTCAAGTGTGGCTATAAATTGGCAAACAACTTTTTCTGTGCTCTTCTGGGCGCAGTTCACTAGATTGAAAAAACATTTGAAATGATTTCCAGTTTCCACATCTGGAATTGTAACTTTTTTCTTTTTCTTTTAATCCCTCAGCAAGACAGACTAAAAAGCCTTCAGGTCAGGGGTTAGATTTTTGCAGGTGGAGACACAGGCGGGCTTTGTTGTTGGCTTGGAGAATGTAGTGGGGTGCTTTGCATTTGCACCTTATGATTGGTCAGAAAGTACAGAGCGAGAAAGTATATTGGGAATATAAGCTTTTAAGTAATTTTCCTGCATTTTTATACTTGGAATGCATATTGACATGCACAATGTGTGGTGTTGAGTTATTATGTACAGTACTTATAAAATGTATTTACCCCCTTTCATGATGTATTTTGTTATGTCTCTGAGTCAGTTGATTTAATTAGACTTCTTTGACACTGATCAACAGAAGACTCTTTAATGTTAAAGCGAGCATAGCTCTCTGCAAAGTGGTCTAAGCAAATTACAAATATGAAAAGCACAATGGCTGATCACGTACGAATTTGAGTCCGTATTTAGTAGGTGCTCCTTTGTCAGCCTTGACAGTCTTGATTGTGTCTATCAGCTTTGCACATCTGGATGCTACCATTCTTTCCCAAACTGCTCATGCTCTGTCCAGTTACATGGAGATTGTGAGTGAACAGCCATTTTCATGTCCAGATCTAGATTCTGATTTGGCCACTCCTGGTTATTATCATTTAAGCCATTTCTGTGTAGTTTCGGCCTTATGCTGGGGGGTGGGGGTAGGTTCACTTGCTGTAAATACAATTTTCTCCCAAGGTGTAGATTTCTTGCAGACTGCATCAGTTTTCCTTCCAGGATTTCTTTGCATTCATTTTACCTTAAGCCTTTACAAGCTGTCCAGGGTCTGCTGCAGAGAGACATCCCCATAGCCTGATGATACCACCACAATGGTTTCCATTTGGGGTTTTGTGTTTTTGATATTGTACAAATTTCAAACATGACATTTAGACTGATGGCCCAAAAGCTCATTTTCGGTCTCGTCAGAACAAAGAGCTGCCTTCTGTCTCACTTCAGAGTGCCTCATGTGCATTATTTATTTATTTATTTATTTTTGCCACTCTCTCATAAAACTGTAACTGGTGAAGCACCCAGGCATGTGTGTTGTCTGCACAGTCTCTCCAGTTTCCAGTACTGTAGCTTTTCATTCTTTCACCTAGTTCACCTAGGCCTCTTGATGGTCTCCCTCACTCGTCAACTTCTTGCATGATCACTGTCTGTTTGTGGGTGACCTGCTCTTAAAGATTTACAGTTCTGCCATACTCTTTCCATTTCTTCATGACTCATTTAACTGGATATTCAATGACTTAAATATTTCTTGTCTCCATCCTCTGTTTGCTTTTCAGTTTCCTTTCAACAGAGTTTATTGGGCGTGTTCTTTTTGTCTTCATTATGTAGGTTAGCCCACCATAGATACTCGCCTCAAGTTGGCCTTTCCAATTTGAGGTTCATTTAGACTATAATCAATTGAAACCCAGCAGGTCATCTCAATTGAACTAAATTCTATGGCATCTAAAACCTTCTGGCTGTACCAGTGAGGATTTAGGTATCTTCTATTATAGTGGGTGAACACTGGAGATCTGCTTTTATTTTTGACATTTAACTGTCTTTTTTTCGTTGATGAGTTTCCATTGTAATTCAACCTAGTATAACAATAAAAAATGAAAACTGCCAAGTTGGGAGTACTTTAGGTTTTAATATTCATTGTTTGTATGTTAGTTTTGACCGAGTGAGAGTGAGATGAACTGGTGTCTCATCCAGTGTGTGTTCCTTCATTGCATCTCCTGTTACCAGGGTGGACTCTGGCTTTCCAAAGTAAGAGCAGGACACCCTGTCCATAGTAATGGGTAGTGCTTGTTTACAAAAATGGTGGCGGTGTGTAGGTTTGTGTGTGTGTGTGTATAACTGACCTAATGTGAATGCACTGCCGTGGACCAATGCCCACTCCAGTCTTGTTTTTCCGTGTATACATATGCATATGTATATTGGGGGGGGGTATAAAAACAATTAAAATCCACATCTACAGTATAAATGAATGTAAATGCTTACAAATATACTGTACATGTTCTTAACATTAGCTCACACTCTGGCACAGACACCGACAGATGAGACCTTTTGCCTTGGCAGTTTGCATAAATTTAAAGTTATATACAGTGTGTGTATCTAGGCCTGATATTATGAGGTATAAAAAAATGAAAGCTATCTGATATATTATGTATTTTTTATTTAGTCTTTTTTTTTTTTTTTTTTTGTAAAGCCTGTTTATATTGGTATTTCATCCCCTCTTAATCCAAGTTTAGCCAAGAGCCAATTCAGCAGCATATGGGTGTCAAGCCTTCCTTTCATACCCTAATTAGGCTGTCCATCATCCTGTAACTACTACGTTTAATTTGTGTTTACTTTGAGTGATCTCCGAGTGTTTCCGTTTAGAATTTTGGTAGGTTTGCAGAACAGCTTGTTCAAATGTTGTAAAATCGTTGATTTATGGACAGATTTGACTTCCATCTTCCAAAACATTTTACCTTTGTGTTTTACACATTTCATTAAGGTAACATATGAATGACACAATGAGATACAGTATGTAACTGAAGTCCACATTTTTCTCCATCAACTATAGCAGCTTTCTAGGCTTAGGAGAACATGTCCTTAGCGTTCTGGTGGTGTCTCACTTCAATTGTAATGGGTGTGGAACCATTGGTGACCACAGCTAACCAAAGAAGCAAGGGACAGAGTAAGTTTTATAAGCATAGTAGAGGCTTAAAGTGTACAGGGTAAAGGTAAAAGTATGTATTAAAGAAAGATCATTTGACTAAGTGCAGTCACAATTCTGAAATGCGTGGCCTCCATTAATTTTTTTTTTTTTTCTTTCCAGACTCCCTTTGCCTTTTTATGTTGTTGAACTGTTGTATTTCAAGTGAAGGTCATCAATTTGATGAAGTGATGTTTTTATTAGAGAGATTAGAGCTCCAGTTATCATAATCTGGTAGGACAGTTGTATTGGCTCATTCTTTATTTTATGTAGAAGCACACATGAACAGCTTAACAAATCGAAATACAAGATCATTTTATTACGTGAAAAAAGTCAAGGAAAAAACTTGAGTCAATAAGCTTAAGTTTAGATAGGCATATGAGAAGTCATTACATTGGAGTCAGTGTTGGAACCGTTGTGACAAAGTCTAATTTGACTTTGTTACAGATATATCTTATTTAGATGCTAGAGAGAAAAGGTCAGTTTTTCTGCATGCTTTCAATGTGACCAGTAATGGAACTTGAATAGCATGCAACCTGATGAAAATCGCACTGTCAGCAAGATGATGGCTTTTAAGAAGATTTATTGATTGGACTTTTGATATCATTAGGGCACCCCCCCCCTTAATTTTCTAGTCAAAATTGTAAATGTTTTCTTTATTCAGAGCTTTGGCCCACCCTTGGCTGCTTCACTACACAAGCAGGGTTTCATTTGCTCCTTATTACTATCCAACACAGTGATGCTATGATATCCTCAAATATAAATATTGGTAGAGAAAAATCAAATCCCGATGATATTTATCATAATAACCTTATTTGTTCAGGTAATGTTGTTTGATGATCCAGCCTGTCTGATTGTGTGGTGTGAACACCTCACAGCACAGTGAAATGTCTCATCACGTGGGCAGCATTTCACTTATCTCATGCCTTAATTGTCTACATTGATGCAATCCCCAGTGTGGTTCTGCACCAGCTAGGGAGCTCATTCCCAGTCTGCCATGTTCTATTTTTATAAAGCTCGCTGCACAGCAGTGATAAGACCCTCCCAGCTTATTGTTTAACTTTACCTGCTTGTGATCATAAAAAATGTACAAATTATGTATTTAATTTTTTTTAGCTGCCTGCCTTGCTTTTTAGGTTTTGATTCCTGCTGAGATCTTTCAACTACTGTATTCCTCCCCTACACCCCACTGTCCCTACCAACAACAGAGCCAGCTTTTCCAGTATAGATTTACTGAGCCTATTCTGGTTACATTAGGCACACAGTATAAAGTGGCCCTGTAATGGAATTGCCAGTCTGCCGTGAGCTACTTTCTAACATCGGAGCTGTTTGTCAACTGAGTTGGACTGTATGGTGGTGCAGTGGTTAGTGCTGCTACTGTCACCAGCCTGACTGGTATCTATGTGGAGTTTGCATCTTCTCCCTGTGTATCCATGGGCTTTACCAAAGGCATTTTGGCTTTCCTCAGTTATCTCAAAGATGCGTGTTACCTTATTTGTCAACTTTAAGTTGGCTCAATGTGTGGAGGTGTGCTCTATGAAATAGTGGTATTTCATCAGGGGTGGGTTTTTTTGCCTTGTACCTTAATATACTCAGGCTGCAGTGACCCTGGATTAGAGTAAGTTGTTCTATGTTGTGTATATATGGATGTTAAAGGCACTGCATATGTTCTGACTGTTGGTGGAAACCCATGTAAACTCTAAGCATGACACTTCTTCTTTTGGCTGCTCCCGTTAGGTGTCTGCACAGCGGATCATCTTCTTCCATATCTTTCTGTCCTCTGTATCTTGTTCTGTTACACCCATCACCTGCATGTCCTCTATCACCACATCCATAAACCTTCTCTTAGGCCTTCCTCTTTTCCTCTTGCATGGCAGCTCTATCCTTAGCACCCTTCTCCCAATATACCCAGCATCTCTCCTCTGCACATGTCCAAACCAACTCAATCTCGCCTCTCTGACTTTGTCTCCCAACCGTCCAACTTGAGCTGACCCTCTAATGTCCTCATTTCTAATCCTGTCCATCCTCGTCACACCCACTGCAAATCTTAGCATCTTTAACTCTGCCACCTCCAGCTCTGTCTCCTGCTCTCTGATCAGTGCCACCATCTCCAAACCATATAACATAGCTGGTCTCACTACCGTCCTGTAGACCATCCCTTTGTGAATTTCCCCTTGGGATTAATAAAGTATCTCTATCTCTATCTATCACTCTTTCTGATATCTGTCTGTCACAAATCACTCCTGACAATCTTCTCCACCCATTCCACCCTGCCTGCATTCTCTTTTTCACCTCTCTTCCAAAATCCCCATTACTCTGTACTGTTGATCCCAAGTATTTAAACTCCTCCACCTTCTCCAACTCTACTCCTTGCATCCTCTAGTGCTGTGAATTGCTGCTAAGCCAATGTGCAGCTCCCTTTGGAAACCGAACGTGTTCTACGTCGCAAAACAAGCCATAACAGCACATCCTGACGTCTGTGGAAAGAAGACTGTAACATTGGATGGATGCACAGTGCAAAAAGAATGAAAAAATGGAGCAATAACTTGTATACTAATATGCTTCTTGTATATACAGTATATCTGCATGCTTAAATGCTTGTTGTTTGCTTACATAACACCTTAATAAGTTAAATAACATGTTTAAGCAGACAGTATTTCCTTACACATAGTATTTTGAGTATACACTGTCATCTTTGCGAATTTGTTGTCCTTGCTTTTCTGTGTCAAGAACGTCTGCTCTCGAGGTTGCTCTAGACATATGCTTGGCCATGTGTGAAAATTGGTGACAATAAATAATTACCAAAAATATCTAAAGTTTGCAGAGCGATGAAGATGGAGGAAATAGGCACACATGCTTGCACACCGAAATGTAGTAGAAAAATGAGTGCAATAATATAGTTATAAACATATAACCACTTGCATCAGCCTTATATTTTGTGTTCTTTATATGCATCGTCTCTTCTGGAGTTTCTGGGGTGTGTTAATTTCTGTCTACATACTGTATTTACTGCGTTAATTTCCAAATATGATATAGCTTTATGCTATATGACATATGGGAATGTGCGTGCGAGATTCAAATTTGTGAAATCTGAAGTGTCATTGGTGAGCTGTACATAGATATAAGAATAGAATTTCATCTTGCACTTTAATCATGGTGAAAAATTTGTGACAAGAAAATCATCCGTTCATTTTCTAAACCCACTTTATCCTAAGCAGGGCCACAGAGTGACAAGAAAATAGGATTCATTATCTGAATCTACTTGGGCATTTAAAAAAAAAAAAATTTTTTTTTTTTTGCATTAAACACACAATTCAAACTGGCTAGTACAATTTAGGGAACGGGGGCCCATCCTAGTGGCATCAAGTGCAAGGCAGGAACCAACCCTTGATTGAGCACCACTACAGTTGCATTGTTTTATACTCTTTTGTTTTTTGTCAGAGTACAGTATATTGTGTAATGTAAGAAGTGGTTAAGCGTTTTGAGAAAATGTCTAGTTATTGCATATTGGTCGTGTGGTAATTTAATCTACAGTATATGAAAGTAATACATCATGGTTGTGTTTTTTTTTTTTTTTTTTTAATAAACCTCCTTTTGTTATAATATACAATGCACTTTATACTTGTTGATCACACTTTTCTAGGCCAATTTGTTCCAGTTCAGTGCCATTACCTGTCTAGGTTGTTTGACTGCTGTAAATTTAGTCCGATACTCTGTATGTTTTGTGATGGACTGATGCGCACCACCCTTTTTCTTCACATCCTCTTGGTTTTCCATGTTACTGTGCACTCTTGTTAGTAATTGTTGTTTTCTAGTGTGCCTTGATATAATAGCAGAGCGTACTTTAATAATGCTGCAAAAAACAAGGTCAGATTGACAAGTGTTATGGCTTGTGTCTTCTCTTGCTCAAGGCTCGAGTCAAAGCATTTTCCAGTTTGACCTTGTCTTGTTATCATTACTGTTAGAAGTTCTCTTTTATTACTGAGTCGCCACTTGAGTTCTGAATGGCAGCAAATTTCTATTGTATTGTCGTTTCCATTTCACATGTTTTCTTGTGCTGTTGTGAAGAGGTATAAGAATACAAAGTTTACAGTCTGGAGCAGACCATCGCGTTTTATCTTTTGTTCACTTGGTGCCCAGTAAAGACAATGGAGTATTTGCTTTAATTACTATTTTAATCTTTGTGAAGGAGTTCTGTGTTAGATGTCAGTCATGGATAGTGGTTCTTTCATGTTCCAGCACTTGATGAAGATACCAACATAACATTGTATGAACATTTTCTGTAGACCTCTGAGAAGTGCAGGTGCCCCCTTGTCTCCTTAGCGAGAGGCACACACCGGGACTGTGAGGCGGCACATTCAGGCTGTTCAAATAAGCTTATTGTTGTGGTGCTTGGCTTTCATTGCCACCAATGGCACCTTTCTGCATTTATTTGAATTTTAGAATGTCATAAAATTGAGTCGAATGAACATTTGCATGGCAGTGAGTCTGACTTTAACACACCAGACATTTTTTTTTTCCCCCTTTAAAATAAAATTGTGAAAGACATTCATAATGTAAAGCTCCCTGT
Organism: Polypterus bichir lapradei; assembly: GCA_026402145.1. Classification (NCBI taxonomy): domain Eukaryota; kingdom Metazoa; phylum Chordata; class Cladistia; order Polypteriformes; family Polypteridae; genus Polypterus; species Polypterus bichir. The sequence continues at coordinate 19,541,792 of JANRMT010062827.1, forward strand.
TTTTAAGTTTTTTTTTTACTTGTAGAATGTTGTGAAGCCCAGTATTTTATCATGGCTGTTCTGCTTCAGCATTAGCACTAAGTTTAAACGGCAGTAACCTGTCATTTATGGTCACCAACACTTGTTCCAATTTCACAGATTTCATTTGCATTTGTTTACTGCCTTCTGGATAAGGTACCCAGTTGACCTACAATATAAAGTTTTTATTTGATGGAGTGCTTTGCAAATAGCTTGACAAAGCATTTCTAGTTAAAGTATATTCGTTTAAAAATAGCTACAACTGTAACTAGAACCTGCAAACAACACTGTGGTTTCCAAGCCAGCGATCCTGCTGATGACTTCATTTGTGTGTCCTCCACTTTTCCATCTTGTAAACTTCAAGTGCTCATTAGATATAATCTGCTTTTGTTTTATGGGGAATCTCAAGGCACATTATAAACTAAAACAGGTTTCAATACAAAATATTTAAATGAAAACAGAATTCAATACAAAATTAAGTCTGTTTATTTTGCATAGTGCAGTTTGTAACTGTCCTCATCCAGAGGCACGTTTAGCCCAAACCCAAATGGCATACAAATGAAAGGTGACACAAAAAGAATATTAAATTAGTCTTGGTATTATATAATACTTTTCATAACTGTCATGAAAAGACCAAGCAGTCAATACTGTAGCACATTCCTTTTTCATTTTACTTGCCATTTTTTCTTTAAAATCATATTAGGCACCTTTGTATGAAAATGTGTTTATAGAAATAGATGTGGTTGTATTTCAGTTGTTGCAATGCTCCATTTACTAAAGAAAACCACATACATTTACAAATATAAAAATGTCACAGCAAAATATGAAACTTTTAAACAATACATATTTAATTGCACAGCAGTACAGTAGTGAAAGATCCATATTCTTGGCTACGGTTTCTTCCAAAAGATACATTTAGGAAATTCAGTTTATTAGAAGAAGCAAACTATGGGGAATGCAAGAGGAAGGTGGAATGAAAATATATTTCATTGATGCGGTTCCAATTTTATTGGAAGGTACATTAGAAAGTAGATGCTCATATTTGCAACAGATGCATAGATTACTAGCTGAAGTGCTCTCGAATGTCGATATTAATAAATGTGAGAGAACCCAACCCACAGGGGGACGACGACACTCTTAGACAAAAGCTGTAATTCTGCAAGACAATGAAAACGCTGTCGGTGCCTGTTGTCTGTGAGATTTCGCTTTGGTTTGTACAAACCTTAGTGCGTGCTGATGTTGATATCCTCATCTCTGCTCCAGTGCACTCCTGCTGCCTGATGGGAATTGTAGTCCCCCCCCCCCCTTCTCCACTGGTTTTGTGGGTTGCCTCCTCCTTCCATTATAACTACTCTTCCCGATATATCCTTTAGCCTGTATTTTAAGATGGAGTAACAGTAAGGGGCATTGAAAATTTTGTGGAAAGTTATTATTGTATGATTAGAAAACAAAACATCCAAACAGCTTATGATTTTACTTATGTATGTTTTATGTAGCATTCTGAATCTGTTCTTAAGGCAGTTTAGAAAGTAAAAATAATGTAATACACAGAGGCTTACTTTTTTTTAGTGTATATAGTGCTTTTACAGATGTCATTGAGAGACACTTAGAATGTAGACACATCTTTCAGATCGACAAAATTAAGGTACAGTAGATTTCATTGTTAATATAAATGGTAGTATAGTGGTTTTCACATGGTTGTCACAGATGAATTTAGAAAATAGCAAATATGACGAGGAGAAGCATAGAGTGAAGTAGAACATTAATAAAGATTTTTTTTTTTTTAATGTCCAGGATTCATTAAAAAATGAAGGACTATAGATCAAAGTGGGACAAAATGAGGGGGAATCCTAACAATGGAATCTTTTAGATAGTGATGGTAATTTTTTACAACTTTCATTGAGGTGCCGGAGATAGTAGAAAATAAAGCAGCAAAAAGTAACACGGCAGAATTATAAAAAAAAAAAACTAATATATATGGTCTGTCATAGCAGTTACTGTAAATTACAAAGTACAAAACAATACCGTGTAAAAGAGCAAATGAGGCAGAGCATTAATAAATAAATGTATTTTATCAATGCTGGTGATGGGTGCTTGAGAACGTACACGAGTATAACGCAGGTCAGCACAAAGTGAGGTTGAATTAGGGTCATCTTTTATATAGTGCCTTTTTCATCTGCACTAAGAAGCTTTAAGTATTATAAAGTAATGAAAAGCAGTGCAAAATAAGGCAGACCGGTCTGTCATTTACTAACCTGCTTAGTCCTCAGCAGGGTCGTAGGGAGCTGCTGAAGCCTATCCTAGCTAGCACAGGGAACAAGCCCAGGACATGGTGCCAGTCCATTGCAAGGTGAACATACACGCACTAGGGCCAATTTCACATTGCCATTTCACCTAGCCTACATGTTGTTGGAAAGGAAACTAGAGCACCTGGAGGAAATCCACACAGGTCTGGGGAGAACAGCAAACTCCATGCAGGGAGAACCTGGGATGCAAACCCTGATCTCCTTACTGCGAGGCAGCAGTGCCACCACTGCACCACCAGGCCACCCACTAAGGCTGAACATGAATGCATATTTTATGTAGGCCCTGTGCATGGCTAGGCCATTCGAAAAGCAGATACAATTTCGGTATAACAAATAAGTACAAAATAGTTAAGGTTCACATATATTTATATACTATATTTTGTAACCATCATCAAAAAGCTTCTTAGAGAGCACAAAAGGGTACAGTACGAAGTATCATAAAATATTTGGAAAAAGCATGAATAGATAAATGTTTTTACTTATATATTGCTTTTTGTATCTGGCTTTCTCACAAAGCTGTTTTTACAACAGATAACAAAACATTACAAAGCAGCCCATAAGGAGGTTAAATATTTTATCTTTGCGTAATACTACTTTGACAGGACAAAAAAAAAAAAAAAAATCCATTACACAAGACAAAATGACAACTCCAAATACACAAATCAAAGCTGAGATAATTATGGGAGCTGTTGGAGCTTTCGAGTGTTGTAACAGCAAATGAGAATCTCAAAGACAATAAAGTGAATGTGCTGACAGACGGCATGATGGAGTCACCAATGCTACAGCAGGTGCAGCAGAATCCAACACTGCAGTAGCAGATCAGGTGTTTTTTTTTTTGCTGCTTTCTAAAGAGTGTATTGCTTCCCCTTAGAAGTCATCATGAATGAAAGGTGGATGCAATTACAGCATGTTAAAACTTTCAGCCTCTCATTTTATTTCTGTTTTTTTTTTTTTTTTTTTTTTAATTCATTTATTTTCTGTTGAGTTTACTCTGAAAATTACTGAGTTGCATTTTCCTTTGGAAAATATAAGTCTACTACTTTAAAATCAATACGCACGTTTCAATCTGGCAAAAATCTATAAGGCAAATGGAAAAGCGCCTTGTCCCTGACTTGTCTTTGCTCTTAATAGACAGAATTCACTTTGACAGGTGGATATCTGTTCCAGCTATCTTGCCCACGGTCACAACGTAATTATCCTTGTTATGGTAGCAATTTTGTCTGCAAAGATTAGGGAATGAAATGCTTTTGACAAGAAAGCTGTTTGTTGGGAACTTTCCTTTATTTTTAATGAGCTGTTAAATTATATGAGCTGCCATATATGCATTCGTGGACTTGTTCTGCTCTTGCTGCCTGATGTCAGGTGGCCATTTTTTGGTTGGGTCCTGTGATAAAACATTGACCTTTTGAGGACCATGGAGTTTTCAGATATTAATGCTTCACTTAGTGTCCACATGTACTGTTTTAATGGGAACACAATTTGTTGTGTCCCTGTAGTATCTTGTACGTTTGTAAACATCTTTAGAAATCTAAGCATTAGCCATGCAGAAAACTTAATGAAATTCTAGCAAACAGCTGGTGGAGAAGCAGTGTGATCCTGGCTGGGTGGCCATCGCTTTTTGTCAGTGATGGACACCTCCACCTAGGCAGTCAGCCAGCTCCTTAATGCTGAATGACGTGTGCATCCTTTACTCTGTATATTTTACTCTCCAGTCTATCTTTGTGTGTTTGAGTTGGCACAGAAGATTTCCAGTCTTGCATGCCCATCACTGGTCAAGATGACATCCACAAAAGACCACTCCGTTTGCTCATGTATGGTGTTTTGCAAATACCTGTGTTGCATTATGGCAACTGGAAAACAAGTCTGTAGAATAACTTTAAAATAAGTCCAGTTCATAAATGAGTGATTTTTATTTTGTGATTCCAAAGTAATTCATTGTGTTCTTCTTAATTTAATAAAGATTGTCTCAGTGCTACTGGCCATTTGCTTGCTCCTGCTATAATTTTGTCACTTTTTAATGTTCGTGTTTGAGCAGTTTGAGGAAGCCAGCATCAGTCCTCTTGACTGTTATACAGTTACAAGCAAATGTTATGCCTGGTTTGGCTTCATAGCCAGATATGACTGGAAATGTTGTACTTGTTTCTTTGGTTGACATTTTAATCCAAAGCATCTTTCAAATGAAAAGATGGATAACCGGCACAGCGAGTCAAAACCTCTTAGCATACCCCCACTATCCGAGGAATTTACTGGTATATGTCCAGGTGTAATGTTTTTATGAACTACTTCCGAGTACTTTAGTACAGTGCTCAAGTCCACACAGCAGATGCTTACATGCTTACTGTCCGGTGAATTCACTGTGAGGCCACACTACCCAGCCTTTATTTTTATAGTACATTTTTGTGATGAGCTCTGACGGGTCAAGTGACTGCCTTAGGGTCACACAAGGAGTAAACTTTGAACGTTAACGCTGATCTTAGGCTTTCAAATGAATACCTTATGTATTAGAATTCATTTATTTCTTTCATGTTTCTTTACATTGTAAATACCATCCCAAATGGGAACTCTCAAAGGTAAATTACTGAGTTGGTTTTTGCTATCCAGTGATGCTTTACTCACTAAGCCACATCACCATTCCAGCACCTTTCCAGGCTGACTTACTGGTGGAGTGAAATTTCCATATTTCTTTCACCGGGTGGTCTGCCTGCTGAAGCCACTTACTTAGGATCACACACAAAGGTAGGACTGGGGAACTGAACCTACATCCTTGTAATATACAGTCCATTGCCTTAGTCACTATGGGGGCACATTGTAGGCTATGTTGTAGAAGTCATAGAAGCATTGTACAAAGCACAATTGGCCTTGTAGTGCATGGTGAAGTGTTCTGTGTCTTGTGTAGATGTCAACAAGGGGAATTATATAAGATAATTGTTTATAGACTTCAGCTTGGCCTTTAACACATTTGTCCACCACTAAATGGCCACAAAGCTTAAAGACCATGGACTGAACACTCCCTCTTTGACTGGATGCTGGATTTTCTAACAGGCAGGCCTCAGATGTTGAGAGTAAGCAGCTGTTTCACCAACACTATTATTGTCAACACAGGAGTTCCACAAGACTGTGTACTGAGTACTCTGCTGTACTCCCTTTTATACACACATGACTGTGTGGCCAAGCACAGCTCCAGCACCAATAATTTTGTTGATGCCACAATGGTCTTAGGCCTCATTTCAAGCAACGATGAGGATGCCTATCTGGACAAGGTAGAGAACATAATAGTATGGTGTTAGGCTCATAACTTCTCACTGAGCGTCAGCAAGATCAAGGAGCTAGTGGTGAGCTTCAGGTAGAAGCAGCAGCAGATCTACAGCCCCATCAGCATAAAGGGAGTTCCTGTTGAGACGGTGAGTGGCTTCAGGTATCTGGGTGTGCACATCACCAAGGACCTGACTTGGACACAGCAAGCTCAAAATCGGGTCAGGAAGGCAAGACGCAACCTTTATCGTCTGTGGCAACTGAGGAAATTCAAGGTCTCCCCAACTATTTTGAAAACCTTTTTACACCAGCGCCATACAGAGTTGCACATCCTGATTTTAATAATTGCTTAGTCCAAGATGGCATAGTCCTGCAGAGAATGGTGTGTTCATCAGAGTCATTCTTAAGGTCAGCACTGTCCTCTCTGCAGGATGTCTACACCAAGCGCAGTAGGATCAGGTTAATTAAAATAATTATGGACTCTACCCACCCCAGCAACAGACTGCTCAACTCAGGCCAGTGGCTGTTTAGCCCTAACGGCAAAGACTGGGAGACTCGAGGAGCTTTTACCCTCAGGCCATCAGAATCCTGAATTCTGACCAATAAATATTTGATCTTAAAAGTCATTGCAAACTCACTTTACACCTTTTTACTGTTTCAGATATTATATTTTAACTTAATTTTAATCTAATTTAGCTTAATTTTTTAAATTTTGTTTTCTTCTTTTGTGTGTTTACTTTTGTTTTGCACAGTCTTGGAGTAAGCTGGCTTTTTTCATTTCACTGCCTGTTGTACCTGTACAACTGTGTGTGGTGAATAAAACTCTTGAAACTCATGTTGATGGGAGAGAAATCTAACTGGACAGTACATTTTTTAGGAAGGAGCAATAAGTATATGTTTCATTTTCATATGATTTTTACCTTTTAATGGTTATTGGGTGGAAATAGATGTACTACTTTTGCTTAAAATTTACATACTTACTAATGGTAGTATATCCATGTCATTACAGTTGCAGTTTAGCTGTCACCTTTATAAATGACAGCAGAGAGCTGAAAAGCAAATACTGCAAAGGCTGTTTAGATTTTGTTTGTCATTGCAATGTTTTTATTTAAAGAAGGTCTTAGAAGGTCTGCATTCTGACACAGAGTCAACTCACCCAACAGCCACATTTGAAAACCAGGATAAATGGAGCACTTGGAGGAGAACTCACACACACTTGGGGAGAATGTACTCTGTCTACATACCCAGTGAGTGCTATGCTGGGTATGTGAATCAATGCTGATGACTTGCTGTATCAAATCAAATTTAATTCTGTACATGTTTGCTCTAGCCCATTTCATGCTCTGTGCTCAAGCTGGTCATACACCTTTGTGCCTCTTGCCAAACTTACTTTTTCTAGTTTTTTTCTTGCTGCTCTTCAGTTTATCTTGTTTTTGTAGAAGTACATGGGATTCCTTCTTTTGTGCCTTTTTAAAGTAAGCATCATTGCAGGGATCTTAAACGTTCAGATAACTTTTTGACACAAAGCAACAGCAGGTAAGAAGTAGTAAGTGGACTTGGGTAGCAGCCATTGTAGGCTTGATCGTTGTGGGTCATGCATACAAAGTGCTGCAGCAATTTGAAGGTGTCCCCCACTTACAGGTTATGTCACATTTCATGACTGTTCGATCCATTTTCAGTTGTAGACTTCATTTACATAATCTTAGCAATTTGTGGGCAGTTGTGAGGGCTAACAACCAATAACTCACCTGGAAGTACAGTGTGCCTAAGACGAATATGTAATGAAGGTGTTTTAGTTCTTGCAAATGGAAAAGAACCTCTTCTGTCTGAAATTGCTTATTTTGAATATAATGACAGAATGGGGGGGAATAAAGGAAGAACAAAAAAGGGCAGAGAATGCAGCTGACCTATCTGTACATGTAAACCCTTTGCACAGGAACTGGGTCCATCGGGCAGCACATTATTGGCTGTTAGAAAAAGGTGAGCTCATGATACTTTGAAAATGCAAAACTGTGCTGGAAAGTCATTACTGCGCCCTTCTAATTTGCTATTCCCTGCGATTTCCAGTCTGTCGACATACTCGGGTGACAAGATCATCAGTTGCAGTAGTCAAGTTTAAGCATGACTTCTGGTCAGAAGGGATGTATTAGCTACTAGCTTTAAACAACTCCCTCATGACCTCTCAGCAAAGTTTCCAACTTGTACAGTATTACAAGTTCTGTGCATTTTGACGGCCAGTTGACCTGTTGTCCAAGGGTGCAACTGACCTTATGAATGTTTTCCAGGCATGGCAATTTCAGCCATAGTCTCGACCCATTTTCTTCACTTTTTCCAAAAGTCATGCAATGTGACATTGGCTTTAGATAATGTTGAATGTGTCTAATTTGTTTTTTCATTTCTCTTTTATCTAGTCATTCTTCGGTGACCGTATTTAGCACTTGTCTGATGTAGCATATGCTATGTATGCGGAGACCCAGATATATCCCTAGACTTAGTGAGTTAAAGGAATGATTGGCCGAAAGGAAATTGAATTTAATTCCTTAGGTAAGGGACATCTGTTCATCATGGTACAGAAATATTGCAACTGTAAACTAAATTAATTGTTTTAACTGTGGCTTGGTTAGGTTACTCAGCGATGTGCTGTGAGTGAAGAATCAAGCAAGTGTTGGCACTCGCTGGAGAATGGCAGCAAATGTGTGCCCTAATGCTGTACCACTTACCCATGGTACCATAAAATGGGATACTATCCAAACTTGCCGTGATATATGCAGCCTGCCAAAAGTTTGCTATGATTAGCTAAGGTTGCATGATTTAGCTCATTTGGATGTTTGAGACTTTTTTTTTTTTTTATGAATTGCAAAAGTGACTGCTTGAGGCTGTAATGACGCTTTCAGAAATTAATTTTTTATTTCTCTTTAAAGCTCCATAATTTACACTCTGCAAACTTTTCTTGTAAAATCACTGTGCTTTTTTGATTTAGTGTAGAAACATTTATTAGCCCATGAGGGCAAGGTGAAAGTTTACCTTTCATACTTTATCCATTTGAGAATTGTGCCACTTATAGGTAAACGAGCAATGCGTTTTGTGTGGCGTTATGTTGAAGTGCTAATGGAATTCTAATTGCCACAATGTGTTTAGGAAAGCAGCCACCACTTTCTCTCTCTCTCTCTCTTTCCACCACCTTTACAGTCTGATAATCGAAACAAATGGCTCACTTGGCTCTGACTGGTTTGAAATTAGCTGGGACAAGATGGTCAGTCCTGTTCTACAGGACACCACACCATCATTTAAAAGTAAGGAATGAATCTGGTAAAGGAGAGACTTTTTGGAAACAGCTGAAATCGTCTTATTTCTAACTGAATGCTTATCACCAGGGCCCTCTAGCCAGGCAGAGGATAAATGTGGAGTGAAACAATGGGGGTGTCATCCTTGGGATGTTGGACAGGAAGCTTTCATGTCCATCATCTGAGAAGAGGCAGGTGTATAGATATTCCACCTATCTCATCCACTGCAAGGGTCTCAGATTCTCCCCCTGAAAGGCATCTGTAGCTGCTAAGTTTCCTTCTAGCAAGGCGTGTTATCTAAGGTTAATTCCTCTGTCTAATCTTAATCCTTACTTCATTTGCTGCCTTTTTTCATTATGAAGTCGGTGGGTTTGAAACCCTGGGTGTCATATTCAATTTTTGGAAAATAGTGGCTGCTGGATTTCATTCTTTCAGTTTTTTTTATTCTTTTATACATTTTACTTGTCTTACTAAGCAAGCAGATCATCTTATTTCCCTATTTTCTGGCCATAGAACCTTAATTTATAAGGAGAGGTGTTAAGCACAACAAGGTTTGTATCAGTCAGTCACTAGTCTCTTAGGACCAGACATGATTGTTGAACAAGAATACACATCTGTTGACAACTTGTTAATATGATTTTAGTCAATAATGTTGAAATCTTTTGCTGCAAAGGCTCCACCCACAGGGCTTCTTCCTTAAAAAAAAAAAAAAAAAAAAAACCTGCTCCCAATTTCCTCCAGTCCATGCACTTTAAATGGCCAGCCCAGGCTACAACTAAAAATGCAAGCAAAGCAAATTGAAAACAGCAAAAGACTTGACACCAAACAAAAATAAAAAGCTACAATTGATACTATTAGTTAGGGAGCTCAGTAATAAGTTAACTGAAGCTTAAATATTAATTTTTATCTGTCATTTTGATTATTGTATCACTTCATGGTGTAAAAACAGCAGCTAGCCTTGAGAGAATCCCTGTAGTCTATATATACAGTAGAGTATATGCTATGTGTTAAAGCGTTGTGACCATATTCTGGTATGCCATGTTAAGCGTTTCCAGTTAGACAGCGATGTTAACTTCCTTATTCGTGTAGACCGCTTAACCTCATCCATGGTCTGTGGTAATGCTAGAGTGTCGTTCGTCACATTAACTGTTTACTAGCGCACTGTGTTCCGAAATCTGCTTCTTCTATCATTATTGATAACAAAAGACCTTGTTTAATGTAAGCTCTTTTCTCATTCTTTTTGCTTATTGTGACTGCACATCGTTTATTAAGAATTGAACCTGTAGAGTTTCGTGAAAGCAGCTGCCAGTTCTTTGCACCTCACATTGACTCTGACTGTATTGTTGCTGTAATTGTGAATGACATGCAGCTGGAGGCAATTTATCATTCACTTTTCCTACAAGTCCAGTGATGTGCTTGAATGCTTAAGCATAATTCTGATCTTGCTGAAAGATTTTTATTCTTTTATAACAGGTTATGTTTTTAACAAATGTAATGTGTTCTCTGCACACACAAGTCTTACATGGGTATTTCTGGAAGACTCTTCAGCCGTGAAAGGTTTATTCTTCATAACTGTAGACTTGATAGCGCTAAGCAGAACACCAGCGCTCTTGGCTGTTTAGATCTTTGGTCCTGCTTTGAGCTCTTTCTTCCTTAATATGTTAGACTGTTTTAGAAATGTGACACTTAGTGAACCGTCTAATTGTTCCCACCCACAATTAAACAGAGTTAATTCATGGTTGTCTCCAGATGTACATATATGTACTTCTGGCTCTGCAAAACTAGTCAGTCATTGAATGTGTAAGCCACAAGCACTTCAGAACAAGTCATCCACCTGAAGCTAAGCATATTTAGGTTAAGCCAGTACTTGGATGGGAGATAATCTAGAAAAAAGCTTGGTTGCTGCTGGAAGATGTTTGGGAAAGGCCAGTAGGAGGCACTTACCCTTATGTCTGAATGTGGATCCCAATGCCCCAGTACAGTGATGGGAACAATGTGCTGCAAAAATGGCACCATACGTCAGGTGAGACGTAAAAGCAAGGCTCCGACTCTCTGTGGTCATAAAAGGTCCCTTGGCATCCTTCGTAAAAAGAGTGGGGTGTATCCCAATGCCCAGGCAAAACTTCCCACCATAACTTAGTCATTCTGGCCCACCTAATCATCCTCCATCTCCAATTGGCTATCTCTCTTACCATTTCACAATCTAATGGCTAATGCGTGGTGAGCGTACTGGTGCAAAATGGCTACCGTCAAATCAACCTCCACTAATGTACAGCATCTACCTCGAAGTGGCTCCCCACTCATTTTTTAAAAAGTGCTTTGAGTAGTGACAAAGTGCTATACAGTATAAAATTAAAGACTTGCTATTATTATAAAAAAAGTGATTTTAATAAAATTCAGTACTCTTACCAGAACTCTTAAGTATTTGTACCCAGTTGAATTTTGAAAAAATTCATTCATGCAAATTGATGGTTTACTGAACTCCACTTCAGGGTTTTTTTTTCCACTTATGTGAAAGTCACTTTAAAAGTTGCAATTTTGGAGGCCGGGTGATATTGATATAGATGTGGTAGGGAAGTTGTATAGATTTATTTCGGAACTGAAGCAGTGTACATCGTTTAGTCTGAAAATACTCCATGATAATATTAGTTAAGTCCTGTAGCAGTTGTGTGGTGGTGTGGTAGATCCTTGCTTCCAGTTATATGAGAAAGAAGGCATTATTGTCAGTTAAACTTAAGACTATCAACGTAGAGCCTTGAATTTGGTCCACTTTAAAAGGGTGGTATCTAGACAAAGTCGAACTATAGTGTTGTCAGGATATGTGTACTACTTTTGCAACATACCAAAAATTCCTTTGGTTTTGTAGTTCATTGAAAGATCTGTAGCGCCATACGGATATCCCTGCGAGGCATTGGTTGCAGGAATGCTGTCATGCTTATTGGCAAACTTATCACAACACCCGTAGCAGTGTTTTTCAACCTCTGTAGAAATGTGCTGACTTCTCAGATTCACCACACCACACTTTATACTATGAGCTGATGATTTGGAGAAGTTCAACGCCGTTTACTGGACAGCACTGTCCACCTCTTTTTGTTTCCAGACTGGTGTGAAATGGTGTTAAGCCATCTTCACTGACAAGTTTAATGTTTCTAACAGAGCTAACAAGCATCTCAAGTCTTTCATGGAGATGACACATACAGCATTGCCTTGCAGAAGTGAGGTTTTGATGAGATATTCTTAAAAGAAACGTTGGCTTGGTTACTAACCTTGTACTGTAGCTTTTGTGCCAAGCGTACCTGTTGCCATGCTCAAACATGACTTTCACTTTTATTGCAGTTTCTCAGAAATGCCTTTGTGATTGAACACTCTTCCTGGCCCATCTGTGTCCTAGATAGAGCAGGTTGGAGCTCTCTGGATGCCAGTTGCAATTGTTCCACACCCTGCTTGGAATAGTAATAACTCTGAACTATAACCTCATGTTTATATAATATATAAATCGTTCTTTTTCTTTAGTTTTGAAATTTTTAGTTATTCACATGTCCTCTGTCCTTTTTCTGGCTATTTTTTCAGGCCAGTTGGTTATTTTTTTAATCAGTGAATGCATGCAGTTTTATGTAAAGATAGACTTGTGTGTGTGTTATTATTTTATATTTTTTATGCAACAAATGTTTATGACCGCTGATTGAATACCGAAATCTGTGGACTGATAGGAGTTTATGCTTGCAATTCATTCAGTGTGTGTGTGTGTGTGTGTGTGTATAAGAAATATAAGTGCCCAGCTGCTCATTTATTTATTTATTTTTTTCTGCCCTCGCTCAAGGTAGAGGAATGAAAGCAAGCCCTTTTTATCGGGAATATCTAATGAGTAAATCCATGAGCATGTTTGAGTTGCTGGCGTGTATTTAAACCGTGGCAGAGACAAGTAATTACTGCTGTAGTCCTGAGAGGATTGTGTAGGTGACTTGGGGTGTCATCTTAGTCTAATGATTTTTAAGCCATTTGGGTATTTTATAATTCAGGCTCACCTATTTTAGTGTTTTCTGATTCTATTAGTTGTGGAGAAAATTATACCATTTCTTCTCTGTGGTATAGGATGGGAACTTATTTCTTTTTTTGTTTTTATTTTATTTTTTATTGTTTGGAAATACTGAGCATTGTAGCAATGTAGGCTTCAGTGCTCTACCTCGTCTGTGGACGTGGCTATTTGCCCATTTTGTATGATGCAGTCAAATCCGTACATGAAGTGTTGATTAAGTAGTTTCCATTCTGGTATTACAGTATGTCCTGTTGTAAGTTGCTGACACTCTAAAGTCTTAAGTCAAAAAAGCAGCTCATCTTAAACCCTTGGTATTTATTATAGCAGAGACCAGAAATAGATATGCAAGATTGCACTTGTGTTGTATGATGCTGGCCTCCTAGACAAATGACTCAATTAAGTTATATAAAAAAAAAAAAAAAACTCTTCTTCACATGGTGGTCTTGTATGGTGTGATGCTACAGTGATTAGTGCAGCTTCCTAATGGCTTCAGATCACTGTTCAAATCTACTCCCTGTCACTCTGTACTGAGTTTCCTTGTTTTTTCTCCCACATGTGTTAGGGCCAATGCATTGTTTTTATTTAAATTATGTGAGTAAGTGATTTTTTTCCCCTCTTCCTCCTGTGTGACCCAGATTTTCAGGTTAGGTGTCATGCCCTGCATGTTTATAACTGGATTTCTCTGAGTTCCCATATCCTTTATTGCTGAATGTGTGACATTCAATTGGTTCTGAACTGTAAAACAGCCAATAACAGATTTGGTACCTATCAGAACCTCGCCATGTACCCTTAGCAGGCCAGTGTTCCTGTTGTACTGTCCTCTTGTGGTGTGCATCTTTTAACAACATAGCTAAATGTAAACAAATTGGACGTCCATCCCGAATCTGCCTCATCATGCACGTCACAGAAGAGAAAAGCTGGGATTTAGAACTAACCTGTGAGTGTTGTCCGAGTCTGTAGTACTCAGGCCAGATTAATTGTTAAGACCCTGGCTGATGATGTGCTCTACAAAAGCCAGCATGTGACATACTAGAGCTTACTGTATTATGGGCATGCGTGGTGCTTACGGTATGGAGGGGAGAGATGCGGAGGCGGCCCCCTCCCCCATTCAAGACGACAAACAAAGCTGCAATCTTTCTTCATACACATGCAAATTTTTTTTAAACAATTTTGTTGTCCATTAATTATCTCAAAATTAAACAGTATTGTATTGTACAAAAGCAATTAAGAATCCCTAACAAATGAAGAACGCCTAATACAGTAATTGTGGATCTCCATTGATCCATTTAAGAGCAAATCGTTTAAGATAACTGATCCATTTGCAACTTCTTTGTAATCTTTTTTGATTGTGGTTAATCCCTTTTCTATTAGCATTTTCCGTTTTAAGTCTAACTAAATTTCATCCCTGTAACTGGATGTTTATGTATGTTAAAATGTTGCTCTAGGGGAGAGTAAAGACCCTGCCTATCAGCTGTCTGGGCTTATTTATTATAAACTTGCATTGTCTATTGGATTAACATACAAATTACTAATTACACATACACCAGATTAAATAAATAATATTGTATGAGTGGCATTTAATGAATAATCCCATTGGATATCTTCATTTTGACAGGCGCACGCAGGTGTTTGTTGAAGTGATTTTCATAAGGTGCTTTTTGTGTACAAAAAGAGACATTAAAAGTATGGATTGTTTCAATACATTTGACTAGAATGCATTTCTTTGAATTTCACTGGGGTGATATTTTAGTGACATGGTGGTGCAGTTCTTAGCACGGAAGCATCACAGCTTTGGTGTTTACTTGCATGGTTGTTCTCTAGCTACTCCTGTTCTCCTACAGTATTGCTAACACATGCTTTTTAGATTACGTGATGACTTCAAATTACTTGATTGAGTGTGCTTAATCGTACCTTGGCACTCTGTCAGGTGCCAGCTACTGTCTTGTGCCTGATCCTGCAGTACTGCTCTGTCCTCTTCAGTGGCCCTGATCTAAATTGGATGGGTCAATTTATAACATTTTTTTTTCTTTTTACTTTTATTTAACAATTAATTTAATTGGCAGCTTTGTTCACTGCCTTCATCTTTTCATTTTCCAACTCATAATCTAAATTTTTTTTTGGTAGAATTGAATACAGAAAGGAATCTGTTAGCCTTGATGCTGCTCTGAGGTAAGTACTCTAGAAAAATTGTTGGATGGCTGGCTTTGTCTATACGTCAGTCTCCATATTTTCATGGTTTCTGCTGCGTGTGTCCATGCATTTTGAGAATGAAAAATTGCAGGGGGGGTGGGGACACACTTGCTGGCATCCACGTGATAAAAATGGTCAACTTTTTAGAGTCTGGATTGTGCTGGAGCCCTGAGCTCTTCCTGACCTGAAGGTTGATACTTTTATCAGGATTTACATTTCAGATTTAGAAAACGCTGATGAGTAGAAATTATTGTTGTCTAATCCTTACAGTGGCTGCTTTAGGCTCATCCATGTATACAGATATATATACTGCAGCATTCACTCGTAATGTGGATTGTTATTTTGGGGGGTCTAAAACTATTTCTTAGCCCAGTATTCCAATCAAGTTGAACTTAAATCTCTTCCTTTAAAAATACTTGGGGGGGATTAGCGTGTTGAACTGATTTATTCCTGGGCTTAATTTGTCTTTGAAGGATTTAGAACAATAAATTGGAGATGATGTAGTCTTACTAAGTCTTGGTCATTTGTAAAGCTTTAACATTTACATTAACCCAGTTTGGTTTTCATTGATGAATGAAAACTCATTACAAAACAAACAAAAAAAAAAAATTAGCAGTTTAGCCCCTGGAGCAATTGTCTTCAGCAAATCGTCAATATATTATGTTTGTATAATTTGTTATACTTCAGCCTGTCCTGAGTGTTAAAGTGAAATCCTGATTAAGCCTCCCAAGATAAAAAGCTGTACTTTTTTTTTTTTTTTTTTTTATATATTTTTTTTTATAACTTTATTCCTTTCATATAATGAAAAAAAAACTGTTGACCACAAGGCTGATTTGTTATATTCCTCTGAATTGTTGCCTTCATAATACCGTCATGCGCCGTTTACAGCTGTGGCTAATTCCTATGTATTTGGTCTGCATTTCCTATACATACATACATACATACATACATTGATGATCCACTAGCAGCTGTTGCAAACTGCCCTCTTAGTGAAACAAGTGTGATGATGTGTCCCCCTTGGTGAAACAAGCCAACTTATAAAGGGACAAACATTATGCATCACTGGTGATCTCTAAGGCGACCCACTCGTGAACCAATGACAGCAACCTGAGTCATAACCCAGTGGTTGGGAAACCCTGGCTTAGAAATCTTACCTCAACCCACTCACAAACCAACAGTGGAAACCTGTGACCCACCAGTGACTCGACCCAGTGGTTGAGAAGCACAGTCTTACATGGACCTGGTGTGCAAATGCGGAGACTTGGAGATCGGTTTGTGCTGCTCTGAACTGGCAGTTAATGTGTACTCGTGACTCACACCAAATTCATAGAGTCTCCGTTGCAATGACCTGCACACTTTGTGAGCGACATGGCTGGCACCAGATGGAGCCATAAGTCTGTGCTTGACTGTAATTCTAATTCAGCAAAAACATTAAAAAAATAGTGTGGCTATAAACATTGTGAAGCCTAAGGGCACGTACAGCCGCCCTAACCCGACACAGACAGGCAGGACGCAAGTTTTATCACACCCAGCACACAGTTTATTTACAATTCAGTGCACAAATCACCAAGACAGAAGGCTCACTGGGCCCAACACAGTCCCATCTTTGCCGCCAGAACCATCCACCTCTGCTCCTCCTCAGTTTGTCCTCTTCCTTCTGATTCTGGCCATTGATTGGTGGTGACTGGCTTCCTTTATATGACACCTGGAAGAACTCCACGTGCCTGACGAGCTTCTTCCGGCAGCACTTCCGGGTGTGGTGGAAGTGCGGTCAAGTAGAGCCATGCAAATATCCAGGCGCCCCCTGGTGGTTGCCACGGGCCCCATCAGGGTTGAACTTCAATGCTCATAACCTGTGGCCCTTCTGGGATCCAGGGAGGCTGCCCTCTGTCAGTCTGGGGGCAGAAACGGTCTTGAAAATACACTCTTACCTCGGTCCTTCCGTGGTCGGGGCATCCCAGCTGGGTTAAGGGCCCCGGCAGTCCACAACAACATGTTATACCCTTAAACCTTTGAGCCTTTAAACTGCATGAAATTTGAAATATAATGACTAATAATGAGCGAACCCTGCTGAATTCACTTTGCCTCGAGTTTGGTATAAATAGTGGAACTGTTTGGGAACTTCATCAAACTCGGCAAAGTGCATTTGAGTCAGTGGGGAAGGAGAAACTGAGCTAGTGTGCAGTGAATTATAACTGCATTGCACCATTTATTAGGTGAATGTCTGCCAGCTATGCTGGACCGATTTTGTAGTGTGACCTGAGCTGGGAGGCAAGAGCGCTAACCACTGTGCCTCCCTGAGATAAAACAAATAGAATTTAATATTAGAAATATTGCAGAAAAGAAGCATGAAATTTACTGAGGCTTGCACTCCACAGATTCAAAAGTAAGTAGTCACCTCACTTGATCAGAAAAGTACTGTTTCTGGCCCCAAGTTTTTTGCTCATTTACTGCTACCATTATTAAATAAGAGCCACAATAAAGCATCAACAGCACAGCACTCTGAGTAATACTATTGAAGGGATAAGGCTTCTGTATTACACACAGGTCACATACAAGTCCATACAATAATACATTTCCGTTTAAGACACATTTCCAGTTTTCTTTGGTGTGTGTATTTTGTGTTGAAAAGTATTTGCAGATTTTCCACTCACTTTTTGCCTTCTTATTAGGATTGGCATCATTTACTGTGGGGACAACATCGTATATTGGCTATTATATTGGCCTGGCAAAGGATCATGGGGCATTAGGGAGAAAAAATTAATCTAAAGTGAAGGTATGGTAAATGTCTAAAAAAATATTTGGCAAACAAGGTCACAGATGAACACGCCTTATTTGCTATGTAAAAAGGCTTTGGTGAATTCTGCCGATCAGCACTAGTAAAGACTAATATGACATGCTATAGTAGAGTGCATTTTCTTGTCCAGTATTATTGTGGTTATGTCAAAATTCACTAGTTGTGGTTTAGACTCTGCATCACCAGGTTGTTTGTCACAGCTCGGGAGTGAGTAATTAACAGGGATAGAATAAAAAGACAGGGTGGCACAGTGACAGAGGGTCAGGTTTTGGATGCTCTCAGCCTGGAGTTTGGACATTCTCCCCCTGTCTGTATGAGTTTTCTTTGGGTGCTCCAAAGACCATAAGGTGGATTGGTGTTGCTAAATTGGCCCCTGATATATTTGTTTGGGTGTTTTCACTCTGAGATGGGCTGGCAACCCTGCCCAGGGATTGTTTCTGCCTTGCTGGGAGAGGCAGCAGCATCCCTACGACCCTGCTCTGGACAAGTGGGTTTAGACAGTGGTTGGTTAGTTAGTTAGTTAGTTGGATGAATGGAGATCACTGGTTTGGCCACTTGTCATGCATTAGATTTTTTTTTTTTAAATGCCTTTTACCCATTTTACCTGACAGTTTTGAAACCTTTGCAGGCTTTGTGCATTCCTTTTCCAAATGCCACCCAGCTGGCATGTTTGAAAGGTGTGAGCTACAGTATGTACTCTTCATACAGTGGTGTGAAAAACTATTTGCCCCCTTCCTGATTTCTTATTCTTTTGCATGTTTGTCACACAAAATGTTTCTGATCATCAAACACATTTAACCATTAGTCAAATATAACACAAGTAAACACAAAATGCAGTTTTTAAATGATGGTTTTTATTATTTAGGGAGAAAAAAAAATCCAAACCTACATGGCCCTGTGTGAAAAAGTAATTGCCCCCTGAACCTAATAACTGGTTGGGCCACCCTTAGCAGCAATAACTGCAATCAAGCGTTTGCGATAACTTGCAATGAGTCTTTTACAGCGCTCTGGAGGAATTTTGGCCCACTCATCTTTGCAGAATTGTTGTAATTCAGCTTTATTTGAGGGTTTTCTAGCATGAACTGCCTTTTTAAGGTCATGCCATAGCATCTCAATTGGATTCAGGTCAGGACTTTGACTAGGCCACTCCAAAGTCTTCATTTTGTTTTTCTTCAGCCATTCAGAGGTGGATTTGCTGGTGTGTTTTGGGTCATTGTCCTGTTTCAGCACCCAAGATTGCTTCAGCTTGAGTTGACGAACAGATGGCCGGACATTCTCCTTCAGGATTTTTTGGTAGACAGTAGAATTCATGGTTCCATCTATCACAGCAAGCCTTCCAGGTCCCGAAGCAGCAAAACAACCCCAGACCATCACACTACCTCCACCATATTTTACTGTTGGTATGATGTTCTTTTTCTGAAATGCTGTGTTCCTTTTACGCCAGATGTAACGGGACATTTGCCTTCCAAAAAGTTCAACTTTTGTCTCATCAGTCCACAAGGTATTTTCCCAAAAGTCTTGGCAATCATTGAGATTTTTCTTAGCAAAATTGAGACGAGCCCTAATGTTCTTTTTGCTTAACAGTGGTTTGCGTCTTGGAAATCTGCCATGCAGGCCGTTTTTGCCCAGTCTCTTTCTTATGGTGGAGTCGTGAACACTGACCTTAATTGAGGCAAGTGAGGCCTGCAGTTCTTTAGACGACGTCCTGGGGTCTTTTGTGACCTCTCGGATGAGTCGTCTCTGCGCTCTTGGGGTAATTTTGGTCGGCCGGCCACTCCTGGGAAGGTTCACCACTGTTCCATGTTTTTGCCATTTGTGGATAATGGCTCTCACTGTGGTTCGCTGGAGTCCCAAAGCTTTAGAAATGGCTTTATAACCTTTACCAGACTGATAGATCTCAATTACTTCTGTTCTCATTTGTTCCTGAATTTCTTTGGATCTTGGCATGATGTCTAGCTTTTGAGGTGCTTTTGGTCTACTTCTCTGTGTCAGGCAGCTCCTATTTAAGTCATTTCTTGATTGAAACAGGTGTGGCAGTAATCAGGCCTGGGGGTGGCTACGGAAATTGAACTCAGGTGTGATACACCACAGTTAGGTTATTTTTTAACAAGGGGGCAATTACTTTTTCACACAGGGCCATGTAGGTTTGGATTTTTTTTCTCCCTAAGTAATAAAAACCATCATTTAAAAACTGCATTTTGTGTTTACTTGTGTTATATTTGACTAATGGTTACATGTGTTTGATGATCAGAAACATTTTGTGTGACAAACATGCAAAAGAATAAGAAATCAGGAAGGGGGCAAATAGTTTTTCACGCTACTGTATGTCAGATCAATTTTTTTTTTTCTTTTTTAAAATATTGAAGGGCAGCCCCTCGTCTAGATCAGCTATAACATTAGTGTTACAGGAAGGACTTTGATTTTGCTGTTTGTGACAACTGTCAAGAAATTAATTTCTAAAAATGTGAGTTGGACTACTCCCTTGTCTAGTGATAGAATTTGCTGATTTGGGGTTATTGATGTAATCTTTTACACTTTTAATTCTATGCTTTCTATTTTTGGGGAAACCTTCTGTATTCAGCATAACAAACATTTTGTAGGCAGAATGTTGTCTGTAACTGATACCCTGCTCACCCAGTAGCATTCCCAAACTTTTACACGAAGTGTTTATCACAACAGATGGTGAAAATTTGAACACACGTAAACATTTATGAATAAAGGCGATGTGCCAGACTAGAGAGGAGCCGGTAAGATTTGTTATTGGTAATCCTTTGGTGTGCCAGGCTTCTTTAATGAGGATTCATTTCTCGTGAGCAAAGAAATGTAAGGGATTGTGGGATTTTTTTTTTTATTTTCTGCTTGATGCCTAAGCATAGTTTCTGATTTTTTTTTTTTTTGGACTACATTTTGCACAATATTTTAGTAAGTTTAATAATTTTATTACAATTTCACTCGTGTCTATTCAAATTTGACTGGCCATTTGCTTCCTATGCACACTTGCGTTGTCCTTGGGTGCCTCTTGTCCTGTTCCTTGTTTACCAAACAGCTGCTGGTGCTTCCATTTTAAGGTTGTTTAATCACTCTTCTTTGCATGGTGCTTTGTAGCTTGCTTGGACTCTCTAGTTCTCAGTTCTGCAGGTCTTTCTAGACCCAACATAAAGCTTTTTGAGCAGCTTGTTTTCATCTTCGTGAGAGAAGACAATCTTGATGGAAGAGTAGCAAGCTGGGCTTGTCGAGTCTTAGTTATTTTCATCCCAGGTTACTATTAGAATTGTGTGTTTTTTTTTTTTTTGTTTTTTTTTATATAAATGATCAAACATCCTCCTCTATTACACTGGAACATGACTTTAAAGAATGGTGTTTATTAATAATAATGGACATATAAAAAAAGCTGTTGTGATACTAAGTCAGCTTGTTGTAATAAGCTTGTAGGAGTCGTCATGACTGTTGAAGTATGTTGAGGCTTCATTTCTATTTCCACTGTGTCACCTTGTTTTTAAAGCTGCTATGACATTATGGACATTTTCCCCTTCCAAGTCTCCACCCCTATACCACCACCCCC
>JANRMT010062827.1:19563336-19608211 GCA_026402145.1 Polypterus bichir lapradei
CCCCCCCCCCCCCCCCCCCCCATCATATCTATTGCATTTCACATTAAGCCAGCGCGAGTGTGGTGTGACTTTTAAATTGCTCTGGGCCAGAAATAAACCTGTCTGGCCTACAGGCCATTGATTGAATAGTCTTGTTGTAAAGTGCGAATCACTGCATTCCATCCATTCTTCCATCGTAAAATGATTGCTGTCTACTTTTATGGTGTTTCACAATTTTTTTTTTTTTTTTTCCCTTTCCTTAGTGATTTTTATTTGTTTTTCTATCTTTGTTTCTAGTGCCATGCTCCTTGGCACAGTGAGGCATAAAACATGAGAGAGAAGATTGACCGAATGTTCTGTTCAGAGGGTCAAGTGCTAAAATTTTTCTCTTTTTTGTTTCTTACTTTTCAGACAGCTACATGAATGTAGAGTTTTCTTTTAATGAGTGTTCTCCACAGCTTCTGTCTTCGAGCTATGAAACGTATCACTTACACTTACACCACCATCGCCTTGATTAAGTCAAGTGACAATGAGAAAACAAGTGTTTCAATTCGGGGTGTCCAAATGACTGTCTGGTGTTATTCTCGGCTACACTTGGAAAGGTGCATTGCATATGATCAAAGGAGTATTGCTCCTAATAGGAAAGAGTGCTAATTAGTTTCTAATGCAGACAGAATAGCTGTTATTAGCTTTCCTCCACATGTTGACTGTTTTCCCATGGCTCTTTGCGGATTTGAACAGATGGGCGAGCTGAGGGCAGAGGTGGTATGTGCTGCAATAGGCTGCTGGCTTTCCCTTAAGGCAGCTGGTTATAAGATACCGTGCCACTCCAACCCCCCCCCCCCCATCCTTCTACAAAACTTCATCTATTGAGGTAAGAAGAAGCCTGTGAAAGGGACCGCCAAAATAAGCTATCAAGATGCTCATTTCGCTATGCATGTTCGCAAGCATTGTTCTGCGACAAAGTATTTCATGTGATGACAGCCTGATGATGAGGTTTAAAAAAAGAAATAAGTAGCTGCCACACTGTGATGGCATTGAAGCTGTGACTTCATTTCATAGAGGATCTAAGCACATGGATCCTGTGGCTGTGAAGGAATTAACTTTTGTCTGATTATTGTATTCATCCACATTATAAATGTACTATGATTTTAGGGTTTCATGTATCAGTACATGCAAGACATGTACCAGTTTTTTTGTTTTTTTAATTAGATTGTGTAAATGGATGGAATGGTGAAACAGCAATTTAGTGTTGCTGCCTCACAAACCTAAGCATTCTGGGTTTGTATTCCTTTACCAAGTCATTCATTGTCTTTTTGGAAGTGTTTGCTTTATCTGTCTGTATTGGCTCTTCCCAAGGTATTCCAGTTTTCCTTCCACATTTCCAAAGATTTGTATTTTGGGTTGATAGGGGTCGTGCCCTGGCCCAATTCCCACCTTGTCCCATTTTTATACTCCCATTTGCCCAAGTCAATGGCTGGCTACCCCAAGTGAGATGAAAATGCTGACACAAACATCTATTTGAAAAATAACACATCACGCTGTAAAGGCCCACTACCTTGATAACTGTCATAATGGAGCATATGCTGCGTTCTTGTTTGAGCTGAATGGAGAGCAGCTCCCTGCCAGCACTTGGGCAACAGATGCCCTCTCTAGAATGCCAGTTTAGCTTACAGTGTTAGATGGTGTTGGCATTGGGACCTAGTAAGGTGTGATGTTTTACATTTGGAGATTTTTATACAGATTTTCTTAAATAGCAAGTTTTTTTTTTTTCTTCATATTAAATTTTATTCCAATTTTAAAATCTTGACAATGTTTTTTTTTAATTTGTGAGGCTGTTTTGTGACAAACTTTCTGCTTGGTTTGAGTTTTTTGTTTGACTTTCTGTCCCACTACTGTACTGTGCAGATGTGAGTTTTTGTACAATTGAAGTATCCTTCTACGTCTCTCTTGTTTCAGTCCCCTTGTTCTTGTATAACCTTATTGTTCATGTATAGCACCTTTTTAAATGAACTCCTTTACAAATATACAGTAAAGTGTGTCAAGGAATGCGACTGGGGATCCTTAATGCTCTTTAGCCAAGTCTGAAGGTGTTTTTTTTTTTTTAGTAATTCTAGTGCATGTTTGAAGGTTTAGTTTTTCTTTGTTATATTTAAGGTAAATTTTTTTTCTCTCTCTCTATGTTAGTTACTAGTACGACCATCTGCTGTTTTCACCTTTCCCTCATAGTTTTCAGTCTCTCTCATATCTTTCACATCTATTCATCTCTTTTATATAGTAATTTTTAGATTTCCCTCACTATCTAATGTATAACATCTGTTTTTACATTTAACCATCTCTTCATACAGTACACTATATTGTCATTAGTATGTGGTCACACCTTCCAGTTAAGTTCAGGTGTTTCAGCAAAACACTCCTTGTTAACAGTTGTTTTAATTCTTACTTATTTTGTCATTTTTCTCTTTATTCATCAAGTAAAGCACTTTGAGCTGCATTATTTGTATGAAAATATGCTATATAAATAAATGCTGCTGTTGTTGTGTAACATCAAGCACATAGCCATGTGTCTAATAAACATTGGCAGTAGAATGGGTCCTACAGTGAGTTTGGTGACTTTATGTCATGGGATGCCACATTTGCCACAAGTCAGTACATGAAATTTCTGCTCTGCTAGACCTGCCCTGTTCAACTCTAAGTTGTATAATTGTGAAGTAGTGTTTTTAGGAGCAACAGCTGCTCAGCCACAAAGTGGTAGACCACGCAGACTTGGAGAGCAGGGTTGCCGAGTGCCTGTCCTCTGAATCACTCACCTCAGTGAGTTCTAAACTGCCTCTGGAAGTAATATCAGCACAAGAATTGTGCATCATGAGCTTCATGAAATGGGTTTCCATGGCTGAGCAGCTGTACACAAGCCTGTGTCCAGTGCCAGGTTTCTGCTGAAATAGTGTAAAGCACACTGCTATTTAACTCTGGAATGTTGAATCACGCTTCACCATGGCACAGTCTGATGTAAAAGTCTGGGTTTGGCAGATCCAGGAGAATAATACCTTCTGGACTGCATTGTGCTTTACCTGTACTGTGAAGTTTGGTGGAGAAAGGATAAAGACAGGGTTTGAGCTGGGCTGTTCATGTTAAGTGTAATGTTAATCCATCCAAAGAGATTTTAGACAATTGTGTGCTTCCAACTTAGTGCCCACAGTTTGTGAAGGCCTTTATCTGTTCAAGCCTGACTGTGCCCCATTGCGCAAAGCCTGGTCCATAAAGACATAGAGGAACTCAAGTGGCCTGCACAAAGCCCTGACCTCAACCCTATTAAACACATTTGTGATTTAATGGAGTGCCAATTGTGAGTCAGGTCTTCTCGTCATACATTAATACCTGACCTCACAAATGCTCTTTAGGCTGAATGGACACAAATTCCCACGGACAAACTCGAAAATCTTGAGGAAAGCCTTCCTAGAAAAGTGGAGGGGGATCAACTCTATATTGATGCCTGTAGTTTTAGAATGGAATGTCCAATAAGCTCATATAGGTGTGATGGTCAGGTGTCCACAGACTTTTGGCCATATAGTGTTTTTCTCCCATAAGGGTTTTTTTCTCTGTAGAAGTCCTGTCGGCCTAGGACAGAACTGCTTCTTTAACCTCCTCATATTTTTGAGATATTATTTTTTAAACCAGATGTTTTATTTTACTCCTCTCTATATCTCACTTGATATATTAATTTTAGCATGACTTTGTTTATACTGTCAATTTTAAGTGTTCTAAACCACGAGTACTGTACACAATCAACTAAATTGAACGTATGTAAAATTGTAGAATGTCATTTTTCATGCACTCTGCTTTAAGTATAGTTTCTTTGTGTGTGTGACAGATGTCTTTGATTTGTTTCTTTCAATTTGCCACCTCTTACATCTTTCAGTTTCTCTTCACGGTCTCTTATGTATCACCATTTACACTTAACCATCACTCACATTTAAACGTTGTGTATGTATTTCACACATACCTTGTAATTTACGCCAGTCTATGGATTATATGTCGAACACCCTCTCCCTCCCCCATACTCTCACACGCTGTGTATTTTTAAGTTTGCACGGTTTGCTGTGGTCCTAGCACCTTCATCTGCCTGCAATCTTTTAACTTTGACTTGCAGTCTGTTGTGTTGAATCAGTGTAAATGTTTGCAACATGTATGGTGAGTGCCAATAGTGCATCCTCCTCCTTTTTTCTTTTTTTTTTTTTTCTTCAGTAACTTACAATTATTTTATGTACAGATTACATCCTGGAGATCAGCGCTTAATTGGTGCTTTTTAATAATGAGTCCTTTTACCACATACCAAATTTATACTACTTTCTGGTGTTTCAAGTACAAACTTGGTATAACAAAAAAAGCTATTTCAAAAGCAAAATAAGTCAAACTTTAGTAGTATGTAATGTTTATTGGCTGTAAGTTAAACGTGTGCTCCTTTGCATATTTTCACTAATGGAGCTGAGAAAGTCCCAGCAATTTTAAGGCCATGTCGCATTAGGTTACTTTTTTCTAGCAATTTTTCATTTGTAGCCTGCATTTACATAATCTTCGTGAGTTGGAGGTGTGCAGCCGTGAAGGGCAGTCATCTAGTCCCACCTACCCAGGTAGTCAGTGCAACTAGTCCATGACTTGCTAGGTTTGATTTTTGTCTTTAGTCGTAGTGCAGGGGTGCAGGAAAAGCAGACAAGCAATGAATACTCATCCGAAAGGGCAATGCAGGTAGTGCAGGAGCAAGGAATACAAAATACAGGTGGTTGAACCTCTCAAACAGAAGAGACTAGTCTGTCTGATATCTTGTGTGTGTTTTTTTTGGGGAACCACAACAGAATGAAAAAAGGGGGCTGAGATTGTGGGTGAATCCTTTGTAAAGTGCTGGCTGTCAGAAAAAGAGGTGAGCATGACTATGCTGGAAGGTCATCATACAGTCACAAAATGTGACCTGGCCAGCTATTAATCAGTCCTATAAATTAACGTGGTCTGGCGATAACATCAGAAATAGCAGTTGGCAAGTCTGACATACCTACTGATTAGAAATTGTGCAGCGTGACATCAGCTTAACTGACCCAATGAGTGTGAAGTCGTACATTCAAGTCAGGAGGCAAACATTTAAGGACACAATTTTAACAGATTTGTTTCATTAAGTCATGTGCATTAGGGTGCCATCAAGAGGTGTTTACAGTGTTTTGGGGGTCTGATCGTATCTCACAATTAACCATTTACTTGGGGTGCGTATGTAGGCATTTAATGTGTGGTTCATTGTTTTTTGTGTGCTTTATGTAGAGTTATGCGTTTGATGTACTGTATGCATACGTTATACAGCAAACTGTTTACAGTATGTCTACAGTGTGCTTTGTATTTATCCGTTTCCTTGTGGTGTTTTGTGCATTTTTCTTCCTAATATTTTGTGTGTGCTTTTGTTAACCTAAAAAGCTGAGCAGGTTTATGTAATGAATGTGTATATGTGTTTTTGCAGTGTGTGTGTGTCACTATAAAGGATGAAGAGTATATGTATGATATATATATATATATATATATAGAGTTTATCCAAACTATCTAAGCTACATAAAAATTAAAATAACTTGCAGAGCCTATTTAAATACTGAACCTTGTTTTAATTACACATTGGCTAGAAATGAAAAGCCTTTTGTTAACAAGCAGTGGTATTTTGTTGCACAAAGCTTCTTAATGAATATTTACAGTAGGATATTAAAAGATAGAGTGCGGCCAGTGTAAATTACTGCCTGGGATTTCCACAGGATGCAGAGTGCGAGTGTGACCCGATACGCTGCCCCACCCCAGTATGCCGTTTGCTGTTGGATGAGGGTCCTGTAGATGCACAGATATTCATGGTAGATCGACAGATCAGTATGGATATTGATCTTTATTGAAATGAAAGGGAAATGCTGAGCTCAAAATATCAGGAAGCCCCCCCACCCCGATTCTTTATGAATGACATGCAGTTTTTGCTGAATTAACACAATAGGGAAGTTAATAATTTAGGGGAATTTTTTTTTTTTTCCCAATGGTGTCTTGAACAACATTTGGATTACAGAATGAAAAGTGAAAAAAGGACAAATCATACATACCTCATATCAACTCGCTAGAAGTTTTAGGTGATGAAATTGTTCAGCTGAAAACAAAAGTAATTTTACTTAATTTTTATTTTGACCATTTTGGAGCCTTGTAAAGCTGACAAACATTGTCAATGGAGTACTGGGCTTGGAGCCTAAACATAGCAGGGACTCCATGTGAGATGAGTGTCACATAATGCACCCATGACAGTTGTTTTACATTTGTTTAGAACAATTACAAATTGTTTATGTGTGCACAGATGCTCTTCCGCGCTCCATGTTAGGCAAATAGAGTTTTAAACTGGGGATTTACTTTTATGGCAGAGCTTGGTGGTGTGCGTACTTTTTTTTTTTTTTTTTTTTTTGAGTGCGGTTATAACTGTAGGAAAGATGAGCTTAATAAAGAAAAATGACAGAAGATGAGAAACACTGCTTAATAATAACAACAACCATGTCTGCTTTTATGCCAGTGGTTCCTGTGCTGCTCCGGAAGGAAGTGCGAAAATGGTAGGTAATCTTGAGTTTTGGATTAATGTACCCCTGAAGTTGTCAGACATTTGTGTTTAAGTAAAATAGCCCTTTTGCTGCATCAAATCCTTTGGCTAAAGAAATAAAACGTGCACCTTTATGTTAAACATGTACTGCTGCAGTTTGAGAAGCATGGATCTTTTGAATTAACGTGCACTTCCTAACTTTGTGAAAGTCTCAGAGACAGTGACTCTGTCATTGTTGTGTGTGTGTGTGTGTGTG
This sequence comes from Polypterus bichir lapradei, assembly GCA_026402145.1. NCBI lineage: Eukaryota > Metazoa > Chordata > Cladistia > Polypteriformes > Polypteridae > Polypterus > Polypterus bichir. The sequence goes on from JANRMT010062827.1 coordinate 19,570,164, forward strand.
TGTGTGTGTGTGTGTGTGTGTGTTCACTAGATACTGATATTTGCTTATTGGGCTTAAATTGGAATGCACCATTTGAACACACAAACCTGAAAGTAAGCATAGCTAGAAATCCCACCTGGGACGGGACCCTACCTAGCAAAGGGTGATATGCTGTTATTAGCCCAAAGGTAGTTTGGATATATTCCAGCAAGAATATAGATCCAAAATATGAAATATAAGGAACATGTGCCACTGGAGAGATGGCCTCAAAAAGCACTCAACAACAAAGTGGGGGGAATTCAGGAGAACAGGACATGCAGCTTAGTGTAACCCATCCATTCCTTTTCTCCTAATGTTGATTTGGGATTTTTGGGGCCCCCAAGATCCATTGGTAGGTTACTGCCTTTGCTTCCTTATAACAGCTGATGTCCTCATTACTTATTCCTTCCTCCATTTTCTGACCCAAGATAATTCTATTAAGATTCATTGATGGCTAAGTCTGTTACAGTAGCTGTATTGGACTATTGCAAGGCACACTGTCACAAAAACAGTGTACACAGTTTGGAGTCGGCAGTCCATATAATATTGGAAAACTACAATACCCCGAGAAAAGGGGTCTCCACACATATACCGACTGGTCTGGGAGTTGTACCCATGTCTGTGGAGCTATATTCCAGTAGTGCTAATTATGTTCCTATTCTCTTGTTTATTTCAAATGCTAATATGCTGCCTTTCATCCGTCCTTCCTCTGATTCTTTACTCATACCTTATACCCTGCTTAGGTAAGGCCAGCTTCACACTACATGACTGTTAAGCTGGAAAGAATGTCACAGTGCTAGATTTCATTGCATTGAGTCCGCGGAATAGGCCAGTGCTACACTACATGATTTTTCAGTCCTGACCTTAATGTGTATTATTGCATATGCAAGCAGTGGGCATTTGTCTTACATGTCTGGGAGAATCAATCGTGTAGTCTGACACCCACTAATCATAGCACTAAGCAACCACAGAGTGTTTTAGCCAGAAGTGCCGTGTGGCCAGAAGTGCCGTGTGGCCACAAAGAAAAAACAAAAGCAGTTGTTTTGGACATTGCATAAAGAAATGTTTGTCTGTCAGATGCCTTTTGTTTGTCACACCATAACAGAACAGAAAAAGTGAAGAAGGTGGCCTTCCTGAAAAACATTCATACTGTCGCCTTCACTGTCTGGCAGCAAGTCAGCTAGCAGTTAAAATGCACTGAGTCTGCAATGCTATGGAAGTTTGAAAGTTTGCTGAGAAGTCATGAGGGAGTTGTTTCAAGCCAGTGGTACATTACATGACTTCTAGTCGGAGGTGATGTCGAACTTCACTTTAGTTGTTGATCCAAAATATAGGGGGTGAGGAGAAAATTTAAAATTAGGGTCACTGGTCCCCAATCATCCCAGTTTCCCACATACTGAGCAATGGCAGACGTCTCCTTGATATTTGCCCTAGATGACTCTTTGATCTGGGGGTAGAGAGAGTTTTTAAAAAGAGGATTCAGGCGACTTCAACTGTTAGGTCAAGACTAATTCTGCTGGTATGTAGACAAAAGAGAGAACACTTTTTTTTTTTTTCTTTTTCATAAAAACATGAGACTAAAAATTTGTCTCGGCTGCCAGCACCAGCTACATGGAATAAGTAACACATTAAAAAAAAATCATTTTTGGGTGGAGTGTTCCTTTATAAAATTCTTTATAAACTATTTCCTGATAGAAGAGTTAAATATTGAAGACTTAACATCTGTGGGTGCGACTCTGCTGGCATTTCAATAACTTTGTATTAGTGGTCTGTTTCGCTGCCAGTTGCAGATACAGAATGTGTTAAAGACGAAGATATTCAAGTTGAAACAAAATTTGAAAGAGTGAATCTTCTTATATAATATGTTACTGTGGCTGTTCGTTTGTCTGTCCAGGATTTTAAATCACCTGTAACTCGCAAACAGTTTCACCTATTGACTTGAAATTTGGTACAATATGTACTACGTGACATCTACTATCTGTTTTCGGGATGATCATTTTTATTACTCTTTTTATTTTTATTTTATTGTTGAATCAACTCTCGGCAGCGCGCAGCAGGGTGGCCATGCGGCACATGCGTATGGGCACCGTTCTCATTCCCTACCACCTTCACTAATCATTCTTGAGTCAAATTGAAGACTTAAGTGACAAATTAAAGAAAACGTACTAAGTAATTGCAACATAAAAACTAACTTAATCAGTTTTAACGTGAAAAGATGCTGATGAAAGAAATGAAGAAGCAGGTTGCTAGTGTGGAAAAAAGAAGAGCTGCTCAGGAAGCAGCAAGTGCATCAACCTCTGAGCAAATGAATGCTAAAAAGAGACAGAGTATGAAAACTAGGAATGCTTAAATCAAATGTATTCACTGCACGTTATTGTGCAATACGCCGTTACTGGTTTATTAATAATTGACCTTGTAAATAGTGTTATGTTGTTGTAAGCCATTCAATTTTGAAAAAAAATCATTTTAAAATGGCAGATTTTGTATTTTGAAAAAATTGCCTAGCACTTTCTATTCAAATTATCTCAACAAAAAATGATCATTGGTGTTGGATGTACAGTACTTGAATACAAGTGCCAGATTTCAGTATCAGACAGACAGACCTATAGACTTGACCATAACGATGGTTGATTTATGTGAACATACTAAAAATTGTCCATCTTGCCTAAGCATAGGCCTAACCTCTGTGACCATGGGATAACTGCTAGGACTATTGAAAACTATGGAGTCCCCCTTTACCATGACCATTTAGAGTTTGTGAGACTCGTTTAGAGTTGTGACATAAATCGGTGGTTATCTCTGATTATTTTTAATGCCTGGTGTCCCAACTGGAGCTTGGAAGCAGGGCTTCATGTAGCTAGGGGCCAATGTTATTAAGCTGTTTTACTAGACTGCTGCTTAGGATATCACACTCCACCACAATTTGTTTTCCCCACTTTTTAAACATTAATGCTGCCCAAGCATTTACTGCAGATGTGGCAGTTTTAAGCGCAAGGATTGTAGCATAGAGAGCAAGACACTAAGCTGTAGAAATGCTCATATGCCAGTTGAAGCTACCAGCTCATTGTGTTAAGTGTGATACCATTAATGTTGTCAATAGGAAAAGTGGATTAGTAGCTGCAAATGAGCACTATGAAAGTTGTCTCTGTGAAAGCTGCTATATAAAACTACAATGTCGCACATTTATCCACCCTTCTAACTTGGTATGTGATGCTGAACAAGTCTCATCAGCTGGTGGTCACCTTTTAGAAACTGAGAGTTGATGATAACATGCCTGCCAAAAGGCATGGGGGTGGTTGCTCACTGTGTATTAATTTAGAATCCCATTCTAAGACCTGCTTAAGCTAACTTAATGTCACTTGTGCAGAAGCCTATCCCAACTGCATTTGGCGCAAGGTAGAAAACAGCCCTGAGTAGGGGTGCCAGTTCAGGACTTGCATTGTGGCAATTCAGAGATATCAGTTACCCCACTCTGCAGTGTTTTGTTTCCTTCCCACATATGCATGAAGAACATGAAGCTCCACATGGACCTTGAGCTGGATTCTATAAAGATTCTGGGTAAGTTACTCCACTGACCTGAGTCCACATTGTAGAAATACAGTAAGAGTGGGCTACCTGTGGTGGTGTTGACTCTGAAAAGCCATGTAGAAAATCACAGGCTTACACATTCCTTGCCCACAACCGCCAACGCTCCATTATTCTAGAAACATGGAAACACTTGTACAGTGTCTGCATAAAAATCATCCAAAAAAAAAAATTAAGATTATACAAAATATTTAACATTTCAGAACAGCCCAAAACTGCCAGCTTAATGATAGTGTTGGATTTAAAAAAACAAAATAAAGGGCAAATGATGGAAAGAGGTGCATCATTAAGTCACAGAGCATACAAACACTTCATCTTTCCACAGACTGAAATCACATTTTGTGTCTTATCCTTTTTCCCTTCTTTCATTAAGCTTAAACGTGAGTCAAGTTATTTTAAGAGTATAAGCGCGTCTGTATTTTAGGATCGTGCAGTTTGTGCCTCGACTCCCCCCAGTGTGGCTTGTGAATAATTGCTACCTGGGTTCCATTACACAAAATCTGACCTTTTTGTGTGTGTAATAATTGTAATTATTATATCCCAATTCTCCTTGATGGTTTGCTAGCTGAATCATTGCTTACTGCTGTGAAGCTCCAAACGTACTTGTAGTGTAATGTGTTTGTGTCATCTCCCCGATTATTGATAGCTTTGTGAGTTTACAGAATTGCAGCAAGACGACACTTTTGTTAGCACTGCTGCCTCACCAGTCCAGAGTACTAGATTTGTATCGTCTCTGTCAGTGTGTGCTTGTAGTTAATGAATTCTCCCCAATTTTGGGAGACTTTTTTTGCTGTGCTGTGTGCCCATCATATGGTCTTATGCATTAAGCAAAATGGTGACTTAAAACTGGCCCAATGGTGCTCTCTGTCGAACTGGCACCTTATTCAAGCTTGGTTTCAGCTTTGTGCCCACTGCTGGCCCTCCATGACAAGAGCCTTCAGCAAATAAAAGCTTGAGCTGTAATTTTTTTATTTTTATGCTTTTGCTGTCCTTTATTGCTGTGATGCTGTCAGAGGTCAAAACTGCATGCAATGGCCTGAGCATCAATGCCTTTGTATAATAAAACTGTATGCCTTAAAGCCCGCCCAATCAGTGTTGATGCAGGGTGTGGCTAATTCAAGTCCATTTTTGGTTGAGGCTTGAAACTTCAGTTTATGTGAGTTCATGTGGGTGGGGAACTTAAGGGGCATTTATTTCCTTAATTAAAACATAAAGTCGAAACATGAAGTACTTTAATGTGTGTTATCAGTTTGTATGTCCTTTTTAAAGTCCTTACTATAGAGAATCAAATCAGCAAATACATTTTTGTTGAATGTACATTCTTTTTTTTTGTTCTTAATTTGTAGCAACAGCTTTTATCTGTTAGTGTATCAAGCCCTATTTCTGACTTTAAGGATTTAACAGAGCACAGGTAAAAAAAACTTAAATATAAATATCAATTTTAAAACTATACTAGGAAGCTTTGTCCCCTGCTCGCTTCACTCGCCAACCCCCGTTTTTGTTTTTCCGCATAAACTTTCAAGATTTTTTTTTTTCTTTTAATTGTTGCTATTTCATTAGTTTCACTTTTATTTCAGAACTTCTGTAAAAACAATATTTGGAATCTTTGGAGACCCAATATGCTGAATCTTTTAAATGAGGTCAGTGAAACGTGTTTAATGACTTTGTACCATAATTCAGGATAGGTTTCTCTGTTTGTAATTTCAGCATAGACAAAGCGATCGACATCATCAGCAGTTAATAATTTTTTTGCAAAGTAACCAATAAATGCATGCGAGTTAAACTCCGTTTTTGAAATTCTCTTGAGTTAAACTTCAAAGCCTTACAATATTTTCATACTTCTGACATATCACATATGTCCATATATTCTATCTCTATTCGCCTTTTCGTTATTTCTCCGAGTAATAATTTCTCTTTCTTTGCGTTAATGCGATGTTTACTTTCTTTGTTTTGACACTGTTGTTTTTTTCTGCTTTCATATTCTGTATTTTGCTTTGCTTGTTTTTGGCCCCCTTGTTTTTTAACCTCTTTATGACGTTTTACTTTGTTTTCTACTCTGTCTTTTATTTCTGACCTCGCTTTATCTTGCTTTTGTTTCAATGACACCTGGTCCGTGGTGATTACTTTCCCTTTTTCGAGTAATAATTTCCGTTTGTTTGCGCCACTGCGATCTTTACTTTCTTTTTTTTAATACTTTCTAATTTTCCTACTTTCATTTTCTTTAACCTTCTCCACATGTGTACTGCGCCAAGTTTTTTTTTTTTTTTTAATTTTTTTTTTTTTTTTTTTGAGCCTTTTGAATTCCACTGCTTTCATAATCTCTAACCTAATCTCTAACAATCTCTAATCTGCATGTGTATGGCGCCAGCGTCCGGATTGGATGTGCTTTTTTTTTTTTCAATTCCACGTTTTCCAGGCTGATAATTACTTATCATTACTCTCATAATCTCTAACCTGCTCTGCATGTGTATAGTGCCAGTGTCTGGATTGGACGTGCTTTTTTTTTTTTTTTTTTCTCTCTTCAATTCCACTTGTTCTGGGCTGATAATTACTTTCCTTATTTTCTGAATTTGCACCTAGATTATTCTTTTTCTTTTTTTGTCTCTCCAGTGCTTTTAAGTCTCTTTTCTCCATACTGCTTTCTTCTTCTCTTAGTCATCTACGTTTCATTTATAAAGTATTGTCCTTGTTCGCTTTAATATGCACTGAGAGCCCTGGATCTGTGTGTGCTCAAAGCCAAAACACGACTGAGTGTGTTGCTGCCCGTGCTGTTATTTGGTTGTAAGTAGGGCATGTCTTGCAAGAATCTCATGTTGTCTGTCATCACGAGGCGGCCCTGGGTCAATCTCTTGGCACAAAGTCTCATGTTTAAGGTCCCTGCGAGACTCTCCGTGGCCAATCTCTTTCATCTCATGGGTCTTTTAAGTGTCTTCCGTGATCTTAATGTGAAGATCACGTCTCGTCGCCCTACTGTTTCTCTCCAGATTTTTTTTTTTTTTTTTTTTAATAATGGAGAGATATACAGTATTTAATGGGCAGGTGCACCGTTCAGAGGTTGTTCTTGCCTTGTGCCTAATAATGTTGGACTAGGCTGTGGAAAGCCTGGATGTCTCCATCCATACATGCCAACTTTATAAAGGTGATGGTGGAGTTGCCCCTTTGCTAGTTGCACAACATCCTGATGTGGAGCCTGATCAGTTCAGGACTACAAATCTCTACAAAGAATGGTCAAGTTGAATCAAAGTATTACTGATACATGGCTGCCGACACAACACACATTGCTTTTGAAAGACAAACCATAATATTAAAGACCTCTGCTATCTTGCCTGATGGCATTTCTGCTTCCTCCAGTCGGAACAGCTGGCACTCCTACCCCTGAAGTTTGGAGAAGTGTGTTTTATTTTATTTATTTATTTTGTTTGTTGTGTACCATATGACCAGGGGTGGGGAACAAAATCCAATTGAGAATTTGTGGCTGGATTTGACAATGTCTGTTCGCTCACAATCACAATACAACCTGACGGAGCCCTTAGCAGTTTAGCAAAGAGGAAGGGGGAAAAATGGCAGAGTACAGATGTACAAATCTGATAAGAGACAGAGGCCAGAGCACAGACCCTGAAGGTTATCATGACTGCCATCTACTTGTACTAAATACTGACTTGAAAGGGGTGAATACTTACATGATCAATTATTTTGTGTTTTTACTGTAGATTTATAATTAATTTTGACAGTGTTGCAGAGATCTATTTTCACTTCTAACATTAAAGAGCCTTTTTTCTGTTGGTCGGTGTCGAAAAAGCCAAATGTGATCCAATTTATAATATTAAAATATGAAACACTTTTCAGAGGCTGAATGCTTTTTATTGGCACTATGAAAGGTGCAGGCGGAGTGGTGGCTCTGAGGCTAGGGATCTGCACTGGCAATCTGAAGGTTGCCGGTTCGAATACCATAAATGCTAAAAGGGACTCTGCTCTGTTGGGCCCTTGAGCAAGGCCCTTAACCTCCAATCGCTGAGCGCTTTGAGTAGTGAGAAAAGCACTATATAAATGCAAAGAATTATTATTAATGGTTGACATGCAGTGTCAAATTTGAAAAAGCGTGGTGGTTTAAAAAAAAAAAAAAAAAAGCTTAGGAAACACTTTAGATCGGACTGAGAAGACTGTACTCTTAGCACTTAAAGGATTTAAATGAAACCCAGGCTGTGTGGCCTAGTGGCCAGAACTTTGGACTGAAATGCATAAGGCAGGCTGCTGGTTCAGTTTCCACCTGTGCCTCCCTGCTAGATGCTGGACAGGCCACAAAGCCTGAATTTGCTCTAGATATTAAAAAGCAAGTTTAACAATTTTCTGGCAATTTTTGGTAAATGATCATCCATTTATAATGATAGTAATACAGTAGATTATCAATAAATTCTTAGCTTTGAGCAAATGCTCCATTTACAGAAGCTACACAAGATCTTGACATGAGTCGTTCTTTCTGCAGAATACAGTACATTTGTTCAAATGATTTCCGTTTGGGGTCACCATTTTGCTCATTTTTCCCCCCAAATGTTAACATAAGAATATACAATATATCAGCTGCCATGTGTCCTCCCAGGTTGTGAAAATTTCACTGCTGTCTCTGTTGCTCTGGGATTAATGGATCGATTATCTGAAAATCGGAGGTCAGAGCCACCTTTTCTGTATTTCCGTTTTCTGAAATTCACTTACCCTCAGTTGTGTGTCTTTATTTTGGAATATATGTTCCTGATGTATTTGCTACAATCCAGATAAATTCCAGTACTACTGTATGTACACACACTCAAGCTGACGTAAGGCCATGAGCACTGTTGTGAAACATGAAGGCTGATACTGTGGCAGCAGAGCACATAATTGGCAGGAAGCGAAGCTGTGCGGAGAGAGCCTCAACGATTGGCAACGATAAAATCTTAAATAATCCTAGATAGTTGAACCCCAGTGTCGGCTTGTCATGAACACTCCACTGATTCTGTGTTTTGTTTTTTTGCATTGCCATCATATTGTCACCAAGAATTTTGACCAAAAGGTGACCAAATGTCAGAGTTTATGCAGCCCCCGACTCACTCAACGCCCGCCCTCTTGCTCTTGAAGTATCTTGGCAACTGTCACAGTGTGCTCGTAAATGAATAAGTGGCACTGTGGCAGGGTTGATCTTTTGCCAAAATCAAAAATCGACAGCAGAAAATTAACTTTATCCATGTTTTGCTTTCAGGGAGAAGAAAACCCTATTCATACACAGTCAGATGTGATTCCAGAAAAGTTAAAATGATTATTATGTCTACCACCTCAAAATTGGAGTCTAAAGTGTGTTTTATGAAAGCATACCAGTCCCACGCTTTGGCTTGAATACGCCAATTAAAATGTTGAGAACAATTAGTCAATAGTTTGTACAGTAGGAGATGTATAAAAGGCTCACAGTTGTGTATTTTGACTGTTGTGGATGTAACTCAGTCTGAAATGTCAGTCTTTTGTTTGTTCTGTTTTTGGTTATAAAAAAAATATAATAACCATTTTTAAATGAGAGGAGTAAAAATCCCTCTTATAGCCCCATGTCTCATAGGGATTGCTTTGCAATATTTGAGATAAAATTAACAGCAACCATCATCACTAAGCAAACCACATAATGGAGGCAGTTAAAGGCACTATATAAAGCTAACTGGTATGAGCTTGTTCACTTTATGAAATGCCTCCTAATAATTCTTTCCTATAAAAACACTATTAAAATATGACTCCTTCTATTCATTTTGGTTTGTAGCAATGGTAACTAGGACTATGTGTAAGTCTCATTTTTTGTTTATTTTTAATGTACCTTATGACATTGTTGCCATGAAAAGCACTATATAAAAGTGAGTGCTTCTGTTTGCTTTGTAATGAGCCATGTGATGGTCTTTTCTGTGAATGGCACTATATAATAATAAATCTTTGTAAATAAAATGCAAGACAGTGAGCCTTGTGGTGGTACTTCCTGTGAAAACCATTGTATAAAATTGCCAGCTTGTATTCAGTATATAATGATGTTCTTGTAGAGGCATGTAGGCTGCAGCCATCTTTATTGTGATGCTTAGAACAAAAATGTAGCACCGATGTGCTAATTTCAGACAAGTGATCAGCTCAAGTAAATGGCAATAACGTTGGCAATTGCACAAACCAAGAGCAGCAGGCTGTGGAAATGTCAGCTGTTTTACTCCAGGGCAGCTTCTTTCCCTTACCAAATTAATTCTTGGAGCAGATTTGTACAGCTTGGCAAGCACGCTGAGCATTGGTGTTTTCAAAGCTCTCTGACCATGCTTGAGGATCTCAGACCCTTATTGTGTGGTCCTACTTCTTTGCTGAAGCATCTACTTAAAGCCCTGCTACGACATTTGTGTTACTTAGGTGTTCCTGGTCTGATTGGAGTGGGCAGTTGAAATTTTCCTTAATAAGCCAAAAACAAACAGTGATACTGTTTTGAAAAATAAAAGTGAATTCCAGCAATTTCAGACCTATATGAGAGTGATATTGACACCTCTGTTCCCTCTCACTTATTTTTGCTATTATGCCAGTTAGTCAGTGTAGCATCACCCCCTCCACCACTCCCTGCTGTTTAATAAAGTGCCTCCCCTGATACTTCAGTCCTCTATAGTGGCTTCATCTGCATCCTTTTCTGCTATTCTTTTGTCCTGAGTGGCCTGTTCCTAAAATACAGAATACTTGGGGCTGTCTCTACCAATTTTTTTTTTTCAACTCCCCCCCACTTTTTTCCTTAAAATAATAAAAATAAAAAAAATACCCTTCATGATTCATGCGCATGTGGTTAAGCTACTGCATGTTTAATTAATATAACCAAGAAATCGACAAAGAGAAAACAATCAATACACAAGAAGACATGCACACGAACACTGTGCAAGCTGATGCTCTTTAGTGTGACCATTCATGTGTGTGAGTTTAGCTTTCATTGTTGATTTTGAACAAGATAACTGTCTGTATTTAAAGTGTCATATCGCACTGCCACCCATCAATATAATGCTGAGTTGAAGAAAGTATAACTGAAAACGATTAAGCATTCCATGAAAGGCACCACATAAAGAAGTGTTGCACAGAAGATGCTGAAACATTTAACTGTATTTAAATGTGAGCCCTGTGCTCCACACTTCAGTCCTCTTTGTTGAGCTTGTGTAGACTTTGGGGCCTCCTAGTGGACTCTAAAGCACAAACCTGATTGTTCTGTCCCAAACCAATGACTTCCAGAAGAGTTGTGTAACTTTGTTAGAATATGACATCTGCACTCCATCTGTAAAATTCTTTGGGATTATGCACGGTTTTAAAAACATTAGGCCCTCCATTGGCTTCCTTTGTTCGATTCATGGAGTCACTTCATATATAATCAGACCTGTGGAGTACTTTCAAATGGTGTTATCTGTCAAAAGCACTGTATAAAATCTCAGGATTAGAGATTGTTATGTCCATTGACACCCTGTGTGCCGTTGAATGACATGCATAAAAAGCAAATGTGTAAGTAAAATGTTTTCTGATTTATCCTTAGCTTATTTTCTGTTCTTAAGCAAAATGTCTTAACAATTAATGGTTATTAACGACGGAAATGAGGCTCTTTGTTGATTAATGAAATGTGATCAAAATTTACATCTCTAGAAGTGTGATTGATTTAACTGCTCTGCTAATAATTGATGTTAGTCTGAAGTCAGCCATGCAAGCAGGTCCTCCAAATGACAGGGAAGACTTGGGGATTGGTGGCAGGATTGGCACTCCAGCCACCGTTTTTGGTGGTTGGTCATGTGTAGGTTGTGGCAATGAGCTATCAGCGCGTGCTCCCAAACACTCTCTCTGCTAAAAAGAAGGATCAGTCCACATAGTGGATTGGCTTAATAAGGGCTTGTTCTTAGAATTTTGAGTTGTACTCTTGTTTGTGTTTTTTTTTTTTTAAGTGATTGTGTACTCTGTGAATATCAGTATACAAAAGAAATTGATTAATATTGAGTGTTAACTTTCATTTCAACAATCCAAAATGAGTGAATAAAAAAACGAGCCTCCTGTCACTCCTTAGAGAAGGTATAGTCTTTCTACAGATGTCCGCTTTATGATTTAATGAACGATTTAGCCAAGTCCCCAACATATTCAGATGCAAGTGAAATATCATATTTGAAGATGATGATGCATATCTGTGCCGGAGCTTCAGGGTTTTTGTCTCTTACTTTTTTTATTCCTTGTTACAATGGACAGAAGGTGGGCACACTTCCTAAATGGACAGACTACTACTTTAATGATATTATGGGATTATATCATTACTTAGAACATAAAACTAAGATAAAAGTGATCACAAAATATATGAAGAGAGGGTCATGCTCTCAGTAATTTTGTGTAAAGGTGCCATAGTTTCAAGCTTTGTCAAAAAAGGCAAAAACCACTGTTTCCTTTCTCATCGTAATAGATACATTTGACATCTGTCTTGCAAGTCTTTCACTGTATAATGTGCTGTCATAGACAATATAAATAAAGAGAACAACTAGAAACTTAACGGCAAGTTTCATCGGTGATTATCGGTTCAAGATACCATAAAGCATGAATCCAAGTTAAGGTCTTATGATTAGTTTAATAAAAAAGAAAAAAATCTGTCCTACTGTCTCATGCATGAATGGTTTAATGCATAGAACTCCATTTTCCACTACACAGTGCATCAAGAAACCCTGAAGCCATACACACCCTCTCATTTCCCAAGCTCCCCCCCAATAGATACTCTTCCATCAGCATGACTTGCATGCCATTAGCTCTTCTTGATTGTGATTATTACTTATATATATATGCTCCTCCGCATCGAGAGGAGTCAGATGAGGTGGCTCGGGCATCTGATCAGGATGCCTCCTGGACGCCTCCCTGGTGAGGTGTTTCGGGCACGTCCAACCAGGAGGAGGCCCCGGGGAAGACCCAGGACACGCTGGAGGGACTATGTCTCCCGGCTGGCCTGGGAACGCCTTGGGATTCTCCCGGAAGAGCTGGAAGAAGTGGCCGGGGAGAGGGAAGTCTGGGCTTCTCTCCTTAAGCTGCTACCCCCGCGACCCGACCTCGGATAAGCGGAAGAGGATGGATGGATGGATATATATATATATTGCATTCACCTGCTAAAGATACTAGGTCTACCAGATGAATTCATAATCATGGTTGCAGCTCACAGACTGGATGTCTGAGCCCTTATGAATCTGATGTGGATTCTGTGTATCACTGTTCCTCCTTCAGTAGCCAAGGAAGCATTACAACCAAGAAATGTCACGTAATAATGAAAGTATGTAATATACCTAAAGCATTGGCATACAAATTAACTGCACACTGTCTGTGGTGCTGAGTGGACCACCAAAATGAAGAAAAATAATGGTGCTGGAAAAAATGAAATACAATTGACAGTTTCAGTCTGTGATCTTTTGGGAAGTTTAATGAGTGTGTCCCAGCAAGCAACTTGTGCGAGACCAGAGCAACATCTGGACAGGGCACAAGTCCTTTGCAGGGTACACACGCAAACCAATTCACCCAGCCTGCATGTCTTTGGGGTGTGGGAGGGCACAGGAGCACCCAGATAGCATTAAAATTAAAATGTTTTGCATAGTGTGTATGGAATTGTATTATTTATGTAGGAGGCATGTCATGTGGAGAGAAAGTCTTAGATAAGTAAATTTAAAATGAGAATTTTCCATAGCGAGTTGTGGTGTAAACATCTAAGGTCCAGATTAAGTGTTGCATTTTGGCAGGTAGTTACAAATCTTGATTAAGCTAATTTCAGAAGCATTTCACCTGTTTTGGGCAGTACTGTTAATGCTTTATCAACAGTCACTGCAGTTTGCCTCCAAAAAAATATTCAACACATTTAGAGTCGTTAAACTCTTTCTCATTGCTATTTTGCTGTACTGTTGGTCCATAAAGTAATTTTCGAATTATGAAGCTTGTAACATCATGCTCACCAGCTGTACATCCAGCAAGTAGAAAAAAATGATGCTTGTAGGACATGGTGGTTTGAGCCATTGCTGTATGTGCATCTGGTGGATCAGGTTATCCATGTTTTGGGATTTGATGGTGTTTAATCTGGATCCAGCTATGATGTAAATGTGGCTAATGATGAGTTAAGGGTAGAATGGGTCCTAACCTTTTATAGGTGATAAAAAAAATAAAGGTATTGTGCCAAAGAATGTCCAAGACGTAATCTTGGAGGAACTGGCCAGTCTGTGCTAGTCCAAATTATAACCTTGAAGGCAACCTCATTAGTGGCTTTTTACATTCATGCCCAGTGTGGGATATTTTGGTAGTGGCAGAAGATACGTATTAGAGCGTCACCATTGTTGCAGTGTCCTCATCACAAATTGGACTACATGTGCAGAGCTCCCAGCGTTTTCAGAATTGGCTTCCAAGGGTATTCCCTATCCACCCATTTTTTTTTCTGAAATGGCTTCTGGGTTTTAGAGAGTGATAGCCCGTCCTGGCAATGAGTAACTCTGGATGAGACCCCCATTCATTTCCACAAGGGGACTATGTAACAACAAAGTAAAATAAGTTGATTTAATTATTAATTCAGCAGCATTCTTTGTCTCTCATTCATACTCATCATTGTCATTTTGAATGGAAATAAGCTTTTCATTAATGTTTGAAACTGTGATCTTTATTAAACAGCACATTAAAAAGAGTGGACTTGAAATAACGTCTGTGATACAGAATTACAGTATAACAGGGATTATTTTGAGCTTCTTGGTTCATTAAAATTATGCTTCTAAACCTAATTATAGTTGTCCTTGCAAAGCTTTTGTACTCCATCATGCATTGCCTAATCCCTTGGAAAATGAAGCTGGTTGGTCCGTTTACATCCATTTTTCTCTTTAGTTTATTAGAGATGTCTGAGCTCTGTGTAACCTTTGGGTAATGAAGGTATCTTGATAGTTCTGACAGACCAGTTTTCATCAGTGCAGGTGTGCCAGAGAAATTGCACAGAATACCACAGTCCCTCTGCAGTCCTTGTGAGACTAAGCTTTTGTCAAAAGCCAGCAGACATCTTTCACTTTTATTTGAGATCTGTTTTAAATCATAAGTAGTCAAGAACATATTTGTGGGGTGTGTGTGTGTGTGTATATTCTTAAACATGCATATGTAAGGATCATTCCAGACTTTATACAACATCTTTAAGGGCAGAAAGTACTTTTGAAGAGTGATCCTCATTACAGTGCTTCTGGGATGTTAATCCTAATGGAAAAGTGTTGAATAAAATTACTTGGTTACCTAGCAAGTCCCTTTATCTGCCAGTAGTCTATTTGTAAAAATATGGAAAAACAAACTGTACTATGCACGTGTTTTGTGAGTTGTTTTGGGAAAAACTACTGTTGGCTAATTAAATGATAGTATGAGTTACAGATCAGTTCAGATATATTGTCCGTTTTGAACTCTAAATATCACTTCAAGTGTTTGGCTACATGTAGGTTCATTTTGAAAAATTTGTTATTCACAGCACTAGGTGGTTGAGTGTCTTGAAAGGTGCTGGCATTGTGTTTCTCCAAAATCTAACAGGCCATGTGCTGGGTTTGCTGTGAGAAATCACTTTTAACTTAGCAATTAATTGATATAAAATACAAATGCTTTTGTTGGCATTCAATATTTATTTAGCAGACTTATCCAAGATGACTTACAAAGCAAGTTAACATGCATACATGAGTGATTAGAAGGTACACACCTTAAAATCCATCGGAAAGATAAATAACTAAGGAAGGAGTCCTGCTACTTCTGTATAATTGTAACTTATGCTAGATTAAGACACACATCAGTATCCTAAACTCTGTCAGCACAACAGCAGTGTCCCTGTTGAAGAGAAACTCAACAGTTCCAGATATTTAGTAAAAAGGTGTGTTTTTTAAAAAGACACCGAAACATCCTTATATATAATTTGATACTATCCGTATGTATGGTGTTTTTTTTACTTTTAATAAATTTGTAAAAATCTCAAGTAAACTTTTTTTTCACATTGTCATTATGGGGTGTTGTGTGTAGAATTCTGAGGAAAAAAATGAATTTAATTAATTTTGGAAGAAGGCTGTAATATAACAAAATGTGGAAAAAGTAATGCGCTGTGAGTACTTTCCGGATGCACTGTATGTATGGTGTTTGCGTCAATACCTCGACTCAATACAAGTTAGAACCATGCAATGGGACTCTGCCTCTGTAGTTAGAACATAACAATTCTGTTGTCTGTTAGGCTTTCTTTGAACTTACTGTCTTAATATTCTTTATTTATTTATTTGGTTTGTACAATGCTATACGCTGTATACCCTGCTGTTTTCTCTTATTTTCTGTAAGTGCCTTGAGCATGGGAAAGGCGCTATATAAATAAAATGTATTATTATAACGTGGCAAACACGGACGCAGTATTGCATGATTGGCTAAGAATGTTCGAATGCTTCAGTGACGCCGCTGGATGGCCGAGTATAGTAAGTCGGTGTTGGTTCAAGCAGATAACAGTAAGTTCGGTTGGTTTTTGGAACGTTGGTTTGGTGGGGCGTAATTTCCAGGACTAACATCGTCGACTGACTTAAACCCTTCGACAGCTCCGGAACCGTAAGTAATTTAGAACGTTATCGCCATTTGCTTGGTACATCAAAATCTATCTTTGGGCAGTTCGGTTTTGGCATCCGTCCTTCTGACATCTGTTGGCAAATTGAGTAATGAAGGCTGGGTATTAACAACGGTCATTGTTTAAATTTTAGCTGATCTCGGATCTAAAATGACCACGCCAACATAATTATTACTCCAACTCTGATTAGAGTCGTAAAATATGGTTTGTTTTGAAAACTTGTTTGCTGGAAAAAATCAAATGAGGTGCGCCAAAGAGCTGAGTTCACGTCTCGCAGCCCCGTTTAAACAGGAAGCTCTTCATGACATCGGCCGAAAATGTCTATTTTAAGCACAAATCAGTGGCATGATAACAAAATCATTTCAAGAACTTAAAAAAACAAATAATTCTTTGCAGAGAAAGTATGGATTTCACAAACGTAGAATTTGTAGCCCAATTCAGTTGGGCTCCCAGTTGCTATTGAGTGCATTAAATGCAGTTCAGATAGACAATGGGAGATCATTTCACAGCTTTGGAGCAAGAACAGAGAAGCATTGTCCTACCTTGACACATCAATCAAGAGGAGGGCCGGTCAGCAGACTTGCAGATGCAGAATGGAGACATGTTTGAAAGGACATATGGACAGGCCAAAGATTGAGGAGCAGAATCATTCAAAGAATAGAAGTTCAAGATGAGTTTTGAACTAGATCATTACAGCAACAAGAAACTTTTGAAGAGACCAAATCAGAGGAGTAGTAGGAGTGAAACGAGGAACAGAGGAATGCCAGTCAAGCAGCTCTTTTCTGGAGGAGCTGGAAAGTTGGCCGGCAGTTAAAAGAAGACCTACTTGGAGACAGCTGAACAAGGAATTGTGTGGCATGATTAGTGAGGAAAAGTTGGATTCTCAGAGTACTGTATTATAAAGAAATAAAGGAAATTATGGGGTCATTGAAGAAATATATCCAGTTAATGAAAGTGAAGATTCCAGAGTCACACAGAGATTCCTGACTGTGACTGCTGGTGAAAAAGTGTAATCTTCAAGAGCAATGTTATCCTTGATGAGTCAGCTGGAGATCTGGGCTAAAACCTGTGGGTTGTAAGAAGGAAATGAGAGGAAGAGCTGTGCATCATTGGCATTGAGGTGGTAGAAGAAGCCATGAGTTAAGTATTGCCCAAAATAAGAGAAAAGGGAATCTGGCCCAATACTGCTCCTTGAGGCAGACCTGTGAAGAGTTTCTGTGGAGGGATGCAGGGAGTGAGCCCAGGAGACACACAACCTAATGGTGAGTTTCAAAAGTTGGGATAAGGTCAGCATTGCCTGGAATATCCTCATATGATGATATTGTGATACTTGGGTCACAGTATTGTGCAATACAAAGTATTTCACTTCAGTTCAATATTTTGCTATGTTAAAATTTTATTATTCCTTATTTGACTGAAGCAAAAGTGCATCAATCAATCATGCTCATTGAGTAAAGACCCTGAGTTAATTTTTCCGTAACTTGTGGAAATCAAACTCTGGTTTCACTGGTAGGGATGAGAATATTCAGTTATGACTTATAGTGATTTTGTAAGCTTTGGATAATGTCCCAAACCAAAATGTGCTCAGCTTCTTAACTTAAAAGCAGAAGTTGCTTTTAGTTATACTTTTGGTATAAGTATTCAACATCAACTTGTAGCCCGTAAATAATTTTAGTTAATATGTGCGTTATCCTTGCATGCGTGTTAAATTAATTCAGTGAGCTATTTAAGGGACTTGAGAAACAATGCATTGTGTTATACAAGTTCCAAAAGATTTTTTAAAAATCCAAAATAAATTATACCATTAGCCAGTGTATAGGGTGGTCCAGATCTAATTATGCAATTTTCATTACACTGTAACTTAAGTTTATTACATAGAAAATCACCCAAAAAATCCCGGACCATCGAAGTGTGCGAACTGACGACATGAAGAATCGTCTTTGCGCCGAACTGGAATCGTCCCAGCATAAATCAAAGTCATCCAGACGATCTGGATCTGCAAAATTAGATCTGGACCACCCTGTATTGATAAAATATCTCTGTGAAAAAATTGAAATTTTACATCCTCTTCCTCCCAATTAGGCTGAGTGAAGTACTTGGAGTACTGAAAGAAAGCAAGCAATCAGAATACAATTTGGTGACCTAACCAAATGGAGAAATGTAATTAGCAAATTGGAAATTTTCTCTTGAAATTACAAAAGTCTTGACTGATTGGTAATTTTAGTTGCTCTGTGTGTTCAGCACTGCATCTAAGTAAGGTTTTCCTCGATCACTGTCTTTTTTTCAGAAATTAAATTTTAAGTTTTTATGGTTAACAATACCACAAGCATTAGTCACAAGTGAATTCTGTACCTTTAAGTATATACATTTTAGTTTTAATTGTCTGAGCCTCTGTCAAACAGATTCACATGTTTATTTAAGCTTGACGATTGCAGTTCAAAAATATTTTCAGTAAAATGAGATGATGAAATGGCAAAGGTTAAAATGCCTTGATGTGTTTTTGGGACACATACTTCATTAGAGTATACATAATTTTTGGTGTCTAATTTCAGACTAGTGATGCCACGCTCGTGGGTGTAACAATAATTTAGGTTACTGTCTTAATTCAACATTTCAATAATGTCATGTTTTCCTGCTGTGTTGCTAGGCACTCAATTTCTTCTTTTTTTTCCCTTGTTTTATGTCCCTCTGAGTCATGCACTAGCTCAACATGGGTCTCTGGTGCCACTTGGCGGCAGCAGTACTTGTGTATCTCTCACTGTTTTTGGGCAGTAAGCAGATGTTGTCTTTTTTAAAATGAATTTTAGTAGCACAATTCTAAAACAATTACTGCATCACTTTCAAGGCAGCTGGTGGTTATCTCTAGGATATTTTTGTCCATTTGCATTTTGTTTTTCTAAGACTGGGGTGGACTAGCACCCTGTACAGGAGGATTTTCCAGCCTTGAAGTTTTTGATGCAAATATTTTCATGATTCTAAATATTATGACTAGAAAGAAGCAAGCTTGGAAAGCTCATGAATGCCTTTAGATGATAGATCTGGACCCATTTATTAAATACATTCAATTTTTTTTTCACCCAGTCCGGTTTATAGGTTGGGCTAAGTTTATTCCAGCAGCCCTGGGCACAACCATGGAATCAAAGTGGGAGGGTCTCTCAGTTCAGCACAGGGCAGCCTTACTTTTGCATTCATTCTAAATAAACGTGTAGTCCCTACTTTGATGGATTGAAGGCTAGAGGTCCACATGACCATCATTGTCTAATTCTTCAACGTGAAATCTGAAAACCTTGAGGAATGATTGAGACCATTTATGTTAGGTAGAATGCATATTGGTGACTGGGTGGTCCCATGGCCTTGGAACCCCTGCAGATTTTGCTTTTTCTCCAGCCCTCTGGAGTTTTTTTTTTCTGTCCTCCCTGGCCTTCAGACCTTATTTTATTCTTTAATTAGTATTGCCTGATTTTTATATTTTTCTTTTTTCTTCATCTTGTAAAGCACTTTGAGCTACATCATTTGTATGAAAATTTGCTATACAAATAAATGTTGTTCTTGTAAAGCAATTTAAGTGTTTGAGTCATTGGCCATGTCACATTACACAACTTTTCAGTCATGAACTCTTAACCTTAGCGAGTCAGATGCGGTCGCTGTGCACACCTTTTACCAGCAATTGTGTGATGTACCCAGCAACTCAGCCCATCAAATCTGTGACTCGCCTTGACAAGATCAAACAGGTCGCTGTGTGCTTGAGAGGTGACCAACAAGTGTCCACTCAAAAATACAATGCATCTAGTGCAGCAGAGAGAAGTAAGGAATACATGTGTTAAGACCTCACAAATAGAAGAGAATCTCATCTGTTTGATGGCGTGCATTTTAGGTACCACAATAGAATAGAAAGCAGAATAAAGAAGGCAGAAATTATGGCTTAATTTCTTGTACCTGTAAAGTATTTGTACAACACTGTCTCTTAGGCAGCACATTGTTGGTTTTTAGAGAAGTTGTGAACTTGAGATACTTTGGGAATGTGAAACTATCCCTGAAAGTTTGCGATTTACTAGTCGCGTATTATGACCTCCACAAACGAGATCAACGGCAATCGTCAGGTTTGACATTCATTCTGACTGCAAGTTGTGTACATGGTTATCCGCTTAATGTAACTTGGTATGTTTATACTGTAAAATATACAATTTGTTCATATTGGTGTCGGTGAATGCCACTGCTTGTACTGTTTTTGAGTAAACATTTCTCTAACAAGATACAGATATTCCCTTTTATCCAAACTAACTTTCAAATATGTTTTTGGTGTTATCCCTTTGTTTGTCAGATATGGTCTCTAACAAGCTGCAATATCCCCTGGTTGGATAAGGGGTAGGGCTGAAACCGAAATATATATAGTTTGTCTAGTTGCGTTCCTATTGACTACTATCTGGAAGGTGCTTTACAAGTACAGTATAGTGACCATATTTCTTTGATGTGAATATGTTTAGGTGGTGGGACATGATTAATGTCTTCTAGTAAACCAGTAGAAGGCAGGGAGGAAACTGAATGGCAATCTCAAGGTTTACAGAAAAACATCTTGGCCTCATGAAGACAACACTGCTTGCTACCATGCTCCATCACCCAGTCTTCCACTAAACCCTGATTACAAATGAGCGGGTCTGAAAAGTAGGTTTGGGTTTTTTCTTTTAAAGAGAAGGGCTCCCGATTACAAATGACTGGGTCTGAAAAGTAGGTTTTATCTTTTTCTTCTAAAGAGAAGGGCTTTGGTTAGAGTCCCTGCCATTTTCTGTGTGGGGTTTGCAGATACTCCATGTGTCTTGCTGGGATTTTCCTCCTTGATACTTTGGATTTCTACCATATATGTCTTTGTCATAGTTTGCCTTACAGTGAACTTGGGTCTTTCACATGGGTAATTCCTGCCTTGGGCTTGATGTTGCCGGGATTGACTCCTAACTCTATAAAACCCTGTAAAAGAGAAAGTGGTTCCAGAAAGCAGATGAATGAATGGTACCTAACGGTTTCAGCTTTGCACACGTTACCTATAGTATATGCAGTTTTCTTTATAAGCAGCTCATGCTTCTCTTGTTCCTCTTTAAGCAGTCTTTCTCTTGGAAGAAAATATGTTCTTATCCTGCTATTTGTTTCCCCTTCAGATTTGAAATTCCAGCTTTAGTGTCATCTAATATTGGAGCTGCCTTTTTCCTCAATAGAATCCGCTGACATTCCTGCTTGCACAGCCTATGGGGCCCTGCCCCCCCTTAATTAAGCATGTCATTTTTTGACAGAAATAAGTTGCTAATCAGGAAACTTGTCAATGCTCACCTTTTAATGAGGCTTTGCACTTTTTATTATGTTTATGCATTTAAAATAACTTCATAGGCATTCGACGAAATGCGCTAAAATTTCGGTAAACAAGCCTCTGATAAGGTGTGATGGTTAATAAATCCCAGTAGACTCAGGCAGTCAAAGTCTTGATGTTCTTTTTTTAAAATGTGTGACATCCTTAGTACACTGGTTATATTTAGTGTTACCGCTGTCAACTAAAAATCTTAATTATTGTCTTTTTTTTTTTTTTTATCATGGAAATGCATTTGTAGCAAAAGATGGGAACAGTGGAACTAAACCTTTTTCATCCTGTGTAGATTTGAATGCATAGTAATGTGTAAAGCAGGATTAAGAAAAATGGGCACATTTTGAAGCTGCCTTTGCAAGAAGGCTAATATTTTTATTGGATGAAAATATAATAAGTAAAATACGTGAAGATCATTAAGGAATCCAACTAATTTTTGCAAGCAATTGGCTTGGTGGCTATGAAAGCTGCAAAATTTCAATATTGGGATTGAAATGGCCTAGGTTTTTCTTTTTTATATTGTGTGCATCATGCTGTTCATGTTGTCATCAGTTATTTTAGTCAGGCATTTGTATTTTAAACCTTAGGTTTATGTAGCTCAGTATTTCGTTTAATTTTTGTCCATATTGCACAGCACAGTTTGTATCTGTCCGTTTATTGTGTTCCTTATTCCCCTGACTGTTTCACCTGAGGACGTAGTTTTGCTGGAGGTTTTTGTTCATCTTTTTACCCTGTCTGTGCTGGGGAATTAAGCAGTGAACGCTTATTAGAATATTCTGAGATGTTAGTGATGGCTGCAGAAGGCAATATTAGAATGTGGCAAGTGCGATTCATTCGATCAGATTGGATATTATTTATGAAATAGGACCACCTCACCAAAGTATATGTAAATCCAATAATCCTAATACAATTTCTTAATGTAATTTTAATAGACTGCTTTGTGGATTTTGTACTGATAAATGTTATTTATGGTAAATGTTTGTCTGTGCATTGCCTAGTTTTGAAATATTTAAATTATTTGAGCATTCCAATTTAAAGTGCTTTACCATATTTAGTGTCTCTTAATAAGTATAAATGTTGTTGATTTAACCCTTACCCATACGGACATACTCATTCTGTCATTTATTTGAATAGTCTGTTTTTTTTTTTTTTTTTTTTGGGGTTTCTTATTAATTTGTGTCTGTTTGCTTCTTTTATTTATTTCAGATGGTTTTGTATCCAATCATATTATGTATTTTGCCATTTGTTTAATATTCAGTTGTTAGTTCTCTCTCTCTCTCTCTCTCTCTCTCTCTCTCTCTCTCGCAATTAACAAAAAGCTTAACCCATAATTCTCCTATGAAAATTTAAAAGCAAACCCTGCTTTATAAAAGATTGTTTCTGCGATTTCCACAGTAATTTTTTAAGCAATGATTGTTTTTTTATATGTGCAGTATATATTAAATTCTGCATAAAATTATCCACAGCTTTGTATTCGGTTAATATATTTTGTTAAGTATAATATTTGCAGTATTTAGCCCATCCTGTTGCCGTTTGTGCGGCGTTCAAAAGCTCTCTGTGTCTGTGCAGGGCTTTCTTTGGTGTTCTTCTTGCATTCCAAAGATCCTCCATTTAGGTAATTACTAACTCTAAATGAGTTCAATGTACGCGAGTATGCAAATGATCCCCGAAGAGACCGTCGTCCAGTTTGGTTCCTGCCATGTGCCCAGTGGTCTGACATCAATGACCCTGAATTGGCTTAAGCGGGTTTTTAAAGATGGTCTTTTCCAAATACATGTGGGACTGTGCAGTTTAGTACACCTATCTTAGAGCTCCTGATGATTGCATAATCTCTGTTGATGTAGAATTTGGATATCCTTCTGTGGAATTTCTCTTGGATACTGTGGTATTCCTTTCAGTTTCAGATCCGTCAATGGTTAAGTTGATTGGTGACTCTAAGTTGGCTGAAATGTGAGCAAATGTGGATGTGTGCACAGATGTGCCTACCATAACCCTGTCTTGCATTAGACTTCGGCAACTGGATTAAGTAGGTTCTTTGTGTGTGTTTGTATTAAAAAAAAAAAAAAAGAAAAGAAAAGAAAGGTGGATGATATTTTTGCCTTTGCTTTATTTACACACACACACACACACACACACACACACACACACACACACACACACACACACAATCTGTGCATTGTAATATGTAGATTATTTGTATATATTTATGTACAGTATATGTATTTTCTGTGTGTGTGAATGTATATACAGTATACAGTGTGTATGTATGAGGTAAGGATGGTTTTTCCTAAAGATGGAAATGCAGCAACTTAAACTAATCAGTAGGCATAAGGCCTTAGTCTTGGACCATCTGATCAGCAGCCCCCCTGCTGTGCATTGTACAGTTAGTAATTTTGGTGGTCTTGGATGGTGTTTGACAGCAGTAATGCTATTATCTGTAATCAGCTGAGGTCCTGATCCAAAGCCAGTAGGGATAACCTGGTCAAAATAACAGTGACGCCAAGCTTCACCACAGGACACAGAAAAGAGAATGAGAGAGTACTAATTGCAGCTGGTCATGGTGACTGTGGCACCAATTGAGAGAAGAAAAATAAAAAATAGAGCAAATGTCAAATTTGTAGTGGTACCTGCAGTTAAAAAAAAAAAAAAAATGTTTTGCTCAAGTTTTTTAAATTTTTTTTATTTTTATTGAATATATGCAGCGTTGTGTGTGTATGTATGTATGATTGTGTTTTCTACTTTAAATTTCACAAGATGTGTACTGAAATTACCCAGGTGATGCTGAAACGCTCACATTCCTACTGTTGGATGGATATTTGTAATTTTAGCAAATATGTATATAATTTTTTGGGGGGGAAATCATAAAAACTGTACATAGTCCAGTATAGCAGGTGACGTTGACTTGTGATATACAATATGACAGATATGTTCATCCATGTATTTCAATATTTATTATAATTTTCCTTTTTTTTTTTTTTTTTTTACAGTTTCAGTCATTTTAATTTATAGGAGCAATTTTTGTGCACAGTGATTACTTTATATACAGGAGTATATGACTTTCTTTTCATAAAGCAATTTCTACACACTGTAGAATACAAATGGATATGTATGTATGTGTGTTTATGTACAGTACTGTGTATACATACAAATACAATATGTATATGTATGTATATTATGAATATAATTTATTTTTGTTGGAATATTATGTGAACATTGTTTCCCTATGTATATCTGTGTATTTGGGTATATCAATTGTGTATGTATATGTAAGTCCCTGAGAAAGGTTGAGACAGCATTCATCACAACAAAGACTACTTTATTTTAATTAAATGTACTTTATTCATGTATGTAATGTGTATACAGTATAATATGTAATTTATGTAACGGACCAAAAATTGTTACATGTTCCAGCTGTCACTCCTCAAAACGTTAAGTTGGCACAGTCTGAATATGTGTCAAATCAGATCACTAGCAGTGCCACTCTGTCTACAATTACAAACAGTAATGGGGGGTGTTCAGGATTGAGAATGAGCCTCCAGTGAATCCTCTGTGTCCTTCTGGAGAAGCTTTTATTTATTTATTTATTTTTTGACCCAGAGTTTCTCTTGTTGTTCATTTTGCCTTTCATGACTGGTGTAACTTCGATTCACCCTGTAATTTGGGTGTTAATTGTAATTATATTTCAAAAATGTGCTTTCAACTTGATTAATGCAGCTATATTGGTCTTGTGATTTTTTTTTTTTTTTAAGGTTTTGAATTCAGTGTTAATCTATTATCACTCTCTCTAGCTAAAGACCATGCAGGTGTAATGATTTTTTTTTTTTATAATACTGCTATTTTTAAATTCTCACTTTTC
This sequence comes from Polypterus bichir lapradei, assembly GCA_026402145.1. Taxonomy (NCBI): domain Eukaryota; kingdom Metazoa; phylum Chordata; class Cladistia; order Polypteriformes; family Polypteridae; genus Polypterus; species Polypterus bichir. The sequence continues at coordinate 19,595,577 of JANRMT010062827.1, forward strand.
TTAAAAATGGGAAGATGAGTCCAATGTGTAAACGTGTGTCCATAATGTGATATGTGACTATGATAATTGTAGCCTGAATGATGATTTAAAGAGCTAAAATAAAGGAAAAAACACCCATTAGTGATAATCAGCTCAAGAAGCACATGTTTTAGCTGCATGTTGGCGGCTTTTTGGTGACATGCCATTGTTTTACTATTTGTCGTGAGCAAATTCTTCTTTAGGAGGTTTTTCTATAATTTGTTTGTGACATACTTTGTTTAAAAAAAATGAAATAAAAAATTAAAAATGTCATACATCTCCTTTCAACCTAGCAGCTGCATATCCAGTTTCTTGGTTTGTAGCTGTAGACGGTTTAGATCATATTTTCACCAAGGAAATAATATTTTCTTATTTTATTCACATTTGTGTGTTAGGGATGCTATACTAATCTACTAATTTAGGGGATATCTGGTTATGTCTGTCAGAGTGCTATAAGATTTCTGTGAGATATTATTCAAGCCCAGAATATGTTGAGTGATATTACAAAATTACCTCTGTTTGCTTTGTGTCTGTGCATGGCAACCGCAAAGTGATTTCTATGCAGCTGTCGGGCTTTGGCGTCACGCTTTATCCATGGGATAAGTTTATGATATACGTATTTTAGTTGGCTGTGATGTGCAGCACATCTGTATTTGGAGATGATGCCCCCAGGACCCTGACCAAGAGGAAGCAGTCAGGGAAGATTGATGAACGAAGGGTTGGTTGGTATAGAGTGGCAGCATTTTCTAAGATCTGATCGTAAATTATTTACTAAGCAGGATTTTTTTTTGTTCCCCTAATAGCAACACTTAAACTTCCACATCTAGGGGTTAAAGCAGACCATCGCGTGGGATTTCGCTGTCCGTAGTGGGCCAGCTGTTGTGCCACGTGTGATCTGCCTGCTTCCCTCACGACCTGTAGAAACCACATGAAATAAGTGCAGGATTGCAGAAAGAATGGAAAAATGCCTGAAGGTTGTAATTGCACAAATCACAGATCTTAGGCACAGAATAATCAGGCTGCAATTGAGGCTGACGAGCAGTGTATTTGTGGTTGAGATTTGATTAAAACAGGGTTTAGTCATAAGAATGAATTCTCCTAAATGAATCCCGGTTTTTAAAGTGCGATTTCTTTCCTCCTGCTGTTTACACATCTAATGATTGCTTGTGTGAAGATTTGAGTATCTGTATGTAGTGTGTTTACAGTGCAGGTATGGCCGTCTGAATTAGAAGTTGAGTCAGTGTGGGCTTCCATTGCTCTTTTTGATTTTATTTAAATATTCATATCATTTAAATTAGTTTCCTGCTGCAGTTTGTGTACAGTGGATGGGAAATCCATCAGTCTTGGGTCACATCAACACTGGGTCAGTTTAGAACCTGCATTCAACCTAATAAAATGCTTATCTAATGCATCCAGCGAACACCCACATAGACATGGAGAGAACATGCAAACTCTGCACACAAAGTTTCTATTTCAGGAGGAGTTGAACAGGATTCCCAAAATCAGCTAGCTAGGAGTGCTCACAACTCCACCACCATGCTGCCCATGTAACAAACCATTGGCCTACATTTGTGGGTCTTCGAGAATTATGTGGATTAGCAAGTACTGTATCCTAGAAAAGCTGTGTTATAAAGTTTCTGGAAGGCCACCATGCCTGTTGTGTTTTTGTTGCAGCCTAGCTTCTAATCAGAGATAATTGTGCCCTACATTTCAAAACCTATGAATTTCTAAACTTGGTAGGTGGGTAAACAAAAGGAACTTGCTGTCCTTCTAGAAATACCATAACATTTTCTAAACCCGTTTAATCCTGAGCAGGGTTGCTTTGGAGCTGGAGCCTATCGGAAAGCATAGTAAGTATTTCAGCATAATCAAAGTAGCTATGTCTAATCTAGAAGTTAGAGAATATAGCTGGCCACGTTGGAGCGTTCATACTGTTTGGCAGCAGTGTTCATTAATTTTTCTAACTCATTTACTTAAATGGACTGTTAAGGAAATGGAGTGTTTTCTGGAGCCATTAGGCACAAGGTAGGGACCAGGACAGAAGGCGTGCACGCACAAACCCACTCCGTCTGCTCCTATTCAGATACCCCTATTCACCTGACCTAATTAAGAATGTGCTCCTGACAAAAGTTCAACTAAAATTTGAACCCACAGCTTTGAACTGTGTGAACCACTACACTGTGCCACTTGTAAGATTTAACAGACATAATACCTGATTAGTGTTTGTGTACTTAATGTCGTGTAAAAATGGGCAAAGGGTGGTCAAGTTAAACAAGCAGTTTTGGTAAATGTATGAATAGTTCTTCTTGTTGAAACATGCAGCCAGATTGTTATCCGGCATGCACCGATGCTCTTAAATCTGTTTTTATTGAATTTGGAAAGAAGAAGCAGAATTAAAAGTGGAGTTTGGTTAGAAGACAGCATTTTCCTGTTATTTAAGCTCTCTAGGAATAACACAAAAATAACCAGAGTGGCATTGCCTAAACGTTCTGACCTAAAGTTCACTAAATGCATACAGAGTGACCTGGACAGAAGTCAGATTGATGCTCAATGCCAAAATTTTCACATAGGAAAGATTTTTTATTTTTTAATTTTTTTTTAGTTACGCACATAGAATTCCATCATTGAAAGGTTGATTAGCTATATACTTACATAGCACATCACATGGATATCAGATTACCAGTAAGTGTGGTGCTTTTCTAAGACTTCACCTAGATGACCATTCAAGGTTTATTTTGTTCCTTATTAAACAATAACACACTATAAATATGAATGTATTTTAAGGACAGGTTTAAAAGTTGAATATCACTGCCCAAACAAACGGAAACTAAGAGGTGACTTGCTTTTAAATGCTTCCAGTTATGATGTACCAAGGTTAGTGTAGTCTTCACTTCCAGATTATTTCCATGAGAATGGGGGACACTGGTAGGTGTAACTGAGCCAGTGTTCTGGAAATCTACTTAGGTGTAGCAGCTTGGAGCATCTGCTTTGGCTGTATAGGACTTGGCTACTCTGTATAGCATGGATGTGTTTGAGAGGAGTGGTGTCCAGGGTTGGGTCCTACCTTGAACCCAGTGCTATTCATTAAAGTTCTAGTAAAACTGTAACCCTGTAATTAAATTAAATGGGGTTTAGCCATGGATGAATTTTTAGGAACAAGTGTTAGTGGGTGTTGGTGCTTTGCATTGGGTGGGGTGTGTGTGTGTGTAAAATGTATACTTACTAGACAAAAGTACCCAGCTTTGCCCAGGTATGTGTGTGTAATGCTTAAGGTAAGAGAGCAACTATTTGTGTGTTTTTAAAATTTTGACCCCTTTGTCAGTGCTGGCTGTCCCATCAGTCATCTACATTACATCTCATAAAATATTTTTTGGGTAATAAAATAATTGCTGTAACTCCTTGCTGGGTTAGAGCCATGAATGCTGCTACTTTGTATTTCCTGGTTTAAAGTGGTTTCACAAATAGATGTTTAGTCCCATATTAATTAAGTGTAAGAATAATTGAATCAGTGACATAGCATGTAAGCTGGACAAGAATTATAATTTTGTAGTCTTTTTTTTTTTTTTTTTTTTTATTTCCTCTGTTGAACCTATTTTCATGAAGAAACTTTTGAAACTCGGTAAACTCTGTATGGTATGTTGGGTTAACTGTTGTATACGTGCAAAATCCACTCTAGTTGTTTTAGAGCTATGTGTGCTTTTTGTGGTGTTGGTCTTCCATTTATGACTCCCCAGTGAAATTCTTGAAACTCCATAAAGTCCTTATTTTAAATTGCATGAACAATAATGTAAATAGTTTCATGAAAGTAGACATTTTTGAGTGTTTTTTTTTTGTTAGTTCCCATCATACCACACCCTTCCCACCATCATCTCCATGGAATGTCACTTTCACTTGTAAGGCCAAACTTAACCAATATGCTAAACTCATTACCATCGTTGAAACCATTTTCTCATTATGATGTGGTTTTGACTTTGAGCCTACGAACACCCATCCATCCATTATCCAACCCGCTACATCCCAACTACAGGGTCACGGGAGTCCGCTGGAGCCAATCCCTACAGGGCGCAAGGCAGGAAACAAACCCCGGGCATGACACACACACACACACACACACACACACACACACACACCAATCACACACTGGGGACAATTTAGAATCGCTAATGCACCTAACCTGCATGTCTTTGGACTGTGGGAGGAAACCTGAGCACACAGAGGAAACCCACGCAGACACAGGGAGAACATGCAAACTCCATGCAGGGAGGACCCGGGGAGCGAACCTGGGTCTCCTAACTGCCAGGCAACACCACTACCCACTGCACCACCATGCCGCCCCACCTACGAACATTACAACACTATTTCTCAGTAGAACTTTAAACACACTTTAGAGTGTACATTTGTACAGTATTTGTATCAACAGTAATACACATGAAATTTTGCATGAACATCAACATTGGCTGTTTTAAAGTGTTAGGTTTTTGCCTCCAAAATTAACCCACCATTCCTTATGAAGATTTTTAAACGGCATGTAGCCTGGATTTTAAATTGGTTAAGCTTTTTAAACATGTAAAATTTCACTAAGATTGACTTGGCTATTTTGGAATGATGCTCACTTTTGGGGTTGTCCACCCTTCTAATTACATACCCTCTCCCAGATGAAATTATTAAAATGCCACATACTCTGTATTTTTAATTTGAACCAACAGCAACCTACATACAGAATTTTGTGAAAATCAGTTCAGCTGTTTTTGTGTGATTCGGAAACAGACCAGTAAACAGACAAACAGTAAATATGCAATCTGAGGGCCAAAATGTGGACTTAAGTGTGCAAAAAGGACAAATGATATCAAACAAAGCCGAAAAGTCAAAAGGTGGACGGTGGGCATTACAGTTTTAAGTTGTATAGATTTTTATATGTATATTATACAGTATGTAAAATAATTCACAGGTAGATTGTTTGAGGACTGTCAAGACAGGTAAATAATGAAAAAAGGGCTTTTGAATTCTGACTCTGTCACTGCCATCATTTAGCCACGGCCTTCCTGTCACTGCTGTAGTGCTGAAGGAATGGTGTGCACATGTAAATTAAATGGTGTAAAAACAAGATTATAATTTTAACAAGTTTGTTTAATGTCATACTTGCTATAATATTTTATATTTTAATTTTAAACAGTGTGAATATTTATGCCAGTAACTTAAAGCCTTGGTTCACAGGGACCCAGCTTTTCACTTTGTAGCTTTTACACTGACTCCTGAGGCGAAAATGGGGGAAATTTCCCAATTTAGATTTCTCTGATTGGATAATACACTCTACATAATCATTCTTTTAATCTGCAATCACATGTTATCACTTTAGTATCAAATGTCATTTTAACTATTCTCAGGGGTGCCTCTTTAAATTAGCAAAGGGATTTAGCTTTGCTCTCCATCTTACAGGCTCTTTAAGGGTTGTCTTTAAAAATGAGATCCATACTGTGCTGCTACTGACTGTGCAGACCTTGTTGCATAAGTGGACTGGGAATATTAAATACAAAAAAATACTGTCTGTGTGTCATTTCTCACCATTACTGTAATTGAATATTTAGATAAGCCGCTCTCTGACCACAGGTAGACAGTCTTGATATTATATATTTCCTAGAATAATGATGTCTATGTCTAATAAATTTCTGTACTTGATCACCATTGCATTCCCAGTGAGATCTATTGTGTTGCACCCTTTGGGAGCTGAATCTGTTCCTCAGTGAAGACTCTCTTATTCCAGAAAGTTAGCAGCAGTTTAACAGAGTCTCTAACTTGCTGGGATACCTCATTCTCTTCCTTGGTTCAATTAATATTTTATATATTTATGGTGCTCTGTAACCCTATTCTGGGTAAGCGTGTTTAGAAAGTGGATGGATATTCATAATGAAGTTAATTTTTTCTGTGTTGAGTGTATAAATGACTGTATGCATGTGTCCATTTTTTTCTATATATGAGCTCTACACTAGTGTTTTGAAGTTTTCATTTTTTTACTGCAAAGTTGCGCATCAACTAATTCATGCCAGTTTGTGCTTTATAGCTGACGTCGCATTACATCACTTCTACTCATAGGGTATAACAGACTTGCTGACTGAAATTGTTGATTGTGTTGCTGGACCATGTTAATTCTCATGACTGAAAATGACTGGGCATGTCAGACTTAGTGACTGTGTGGTGCCCTTCCATGCATGTCCCTTTTTGTGAAGGCCAATAACCCGTTGACTTACGGATCTGGTGCTGTATGATTGCTTAACAGGTATGCTGAGTTTAGCCACAGTCTCAAACACCACCTGTTTTTCTTTTCCTTCTTTCCATTCTTTCATGATATGTAAAACACAAGGTATCAGACAGACAAGCTTCAATTTTGTTTGTGTAATCGATAATACCAGTTTTCCTTATTCCTCATTGCTTTATTATATGAATTGTACTTTTAGGTGAAAATTCATAGTTGTCGGCTCTCATGCAGACAGAGCCAATCCTGTCTAAAGCAGACATGACCCTCCAGGGCTGGCAGCATTTCAGAAGTGCTAGTGAAAACTCTGATAGGCAAAGCCAATCAATATAATACAGATCCATATCACCTAAAATATGGTGGAATAGTAATATTCATAATAAAAATTGCATTAAATTCCTGACACTTTGCTTTGAATTGTACTTTCTGAAGATTAAAATGGTTGTTTTTGGTTCAGCTTTGGACTTGAATAGAAGTGCCATACTAGTTTGTTACTGAGGGTCAGGATGGCCAGAACAATAACATCATCATCTTCGACTAGCACTTTGTGTTTAAAAACAAGTATGCTCAAAGCTGAACCTACTAAGACCCTGGTGAGAAAATTGGCCTGTTTAAATAGAACTGGAATTTCAATAAATTAGCCGCTCTCCTGCTGGGGGTAAAATGAATTGTGCAAGATAATTAACCCCTAATAAATGACTATTCAGATTTAGAAAAAAAAAAATGTGTACACGAGCCCCCAATCAATTAGCTGAGTGAATCAGGGGTGTGTGTGTGTGTGTGTAAGTCAAGGAATGCAGGTGAGTCGGTTTAGTCTCGGCATGCTGTGGCCTTGGTGTCAGCAGGTGCAAACCTCAAAGTCTGACATGACTGATCCCAGTTTGTGGCCAGTCCCAGCTTTTGCTTGTTTCTGCAGGAGTCTGGTGTTTAGTGGGTGAAGTTATACAGAACAGTATGGTACATTATTGGGAGCTCTCCTCCTTCTAGTTGCATATGAGCAGAGTTTGTACAGAGTCATTTCTAAAGAGTAAATATATTCTTATGTAAATATCTACAAATTGAGCAAATTATAGCCTGATATACGCTTACTATTTCATTATTTTGGTGCACTGTTGCTCAATGATATGTGGAGGTGGTCTTGGTACTATTTTGATGAGGCACTGAACTCTGAAGCACAATGTTCATAGTAAAATCCTGCACCCTGACACACTGTGTGAGCCTACAAAAGTCATTTTGCTTACTTGCACTACTGTTGTAAAATGCCAATGTAATTGATCATGCTATGGTTCTGTATAATGAAATGCACTGTACAAGGGTGTTTATTTAAGAGGAGGTGGCTGTTGGCAGTGGTGGTTACTGTCTGTGGTCATTTTAAATAGACCAGTTACTGATAAAATGGGTTAGACTCATTGTGTCTCATTGTGCCGTATTCTCTGAGCAGATCATTAGCACTGTTTGTCCACAGTGTAACTGATTACAAGTGAACGATGAACTGTTTCATATTGTATCACTAACATGCGTAAGAGCAGACATGTTTAGTTTATGTCCACTCGCATTTCTCAAAACAATGTTCGTGTATTTGTTTGCCTGGAATTGTGCTGATTTTTTTTTTTTTTTTAATTCTTGTTACCATTTTTTGTTAGTCTTAGACATTTTGGTTTTCAAATTGTTTCACATGTTTACTTTTCTTCTCCTTTTTCCATTATATGGTAACAGAAATAGATAATGATTCAACGTTACATTAGGGCAACTCAGGACTTTTTTTTTTTTTTTTTTCCTTTTTCTCAACAGCTTGAAATCCCCTTTCTGAAGTCTGAACCTTCAATATGTATTCTTAGTACTCTGACTACAGTTAGCTGTGTTAGACTTCTTTCTCCATGTCACTGTCATCCTTATGATTTGTTGTTTCATAATGAGTGACCACTAATCTTGATCTCTTCAGCTTCATTTCTGTCTGTGTGAATGGTCAATGAGGCTCTTTGCTGCTTGTGGGGATCTTCTCTAAACCTGAAGCGTTGTCAATCTGAGCCTTATTGGGAAAACCATTGGAACATTTCTGAAAGAAGAGACTTGACGCATGTTGGGTTATTCATGAAGGTGTATAGATATAAACATTTATTTACTGACTGGCCTAATTGCATTTATTGCAAGGTGTGAAGTTTAGTTCATTTTGAAGTTTTTGGTTCAAAGTTTTGTGTGGTTTCTGTATCTATGTTGTGTCATTCCTGTTTATTTCCTGTTTAGTATCTTACACAATTGCATTTTAATTATATAGTGCATTTCATGTTTGTTTTAGTGTTTCTTTTATGGAAAGCCCATCATATCTTTCATGCTCTTTTTCTCCTTTTCCAAGGCGTCATGGTGGTACGGTAGTTTAAACAGGCTACTTTGCAGGTTTAATTGTAAGTGTGGTCACTGTTTGTGTGGAGTTTACTTGTTCTCTTGCCCCCGTGGTTATTCAGTGGAATTCTTTAGGTTTGATAGGGAATCATGTACCTGAGGATACCAGAGAAAGTAGGGGGATTGCAATTAAGGAAGAAGGGAGGAAACAGATTTTTAGGCAATGGACTGTGTGAATGTTTAAAGAAACTACAGAGTTACGAAGGTGAAGCAAAGCTCTTGACGACTTATAAAGTATCTGGTTGAAATATTGGGACAACTTGGCTTTTGGCTAACCAATCAAACGTCTTGGGCCTGAATGGTCTCCATCTTTTACTTCTATCTTCTCACAGTTTTTCTTCGTGTTGCTCTTCCTTTCTTCTCATTTAGGTCTATCACAGACCACATCCATTTTCCAGATTGGTTCAGACATGATGAGTGCACAATAGTGTTACTAAAGGTCATGGACATTTTCAGAACTTTATTTTTATTGCTCTAATAAATAATGAAGGGGTCACACAACACGCGTTTCTCTGTGTGGCCATTTTTTTTTATATTTTGATAATCCCATAGGCCTACTTTGGACAATGTAAATTGTTACAGTTGAAATTAATATGGCATAGCATCACTACTGTTGGGAAATATCACCCTTTCCATAGTTACTGAACCAGAAGTAAAAATGAAGTGGAGTGTTGTTAAATCCCAACTGGAGGAAGCCGATCGAAATCCAGAGATGAGATTCCTGTGTCTTATCGGTGTCTTGAAAACACTTGGGCATCTGAAGGACCGTGTTTTAAGACAGTAAGCTCTAATGATTTATTATCAGATTAAATAAAGTTTTTGACATGTATAGGCACAGAAAGCGTGGCTGTTTGTGAGTGTCTTGTAGAGTTGGTCCTTTGCAGCATTCAGCAACACAGAGGATTTTCAGCTTTGTCCATTAACTCCTTAAATCAGTTCAGGCAGAATGCTACTTGTATAAAAATAAAAAAGCATATTTTTATTGCTTTCAACTTCCTCTTCCTCATTAAAGGTAATCTTTACTGGCAGAAGGGGAAGTACATTGGCTTGAGTATGATGCCATTTCCTTTTTGGATGATTTGAATGGTATTTTATTTGGTTTAGGGAGTTCTTTTTTTTGTAAGGAAATCTTACTGAGCTCATCACAAATGCAGTAAAAAGGGATGGACATGTTGCCTTCCCTTGATTTACTGCCATTTTCCTCATTAATTGCCTCCAGTATTACATTCCCTTAAAGCCCTGATCTATGTCTTGCTTAATCTTTACCTTTTACTTCTGTGAAAAGTAAACCCTGGGTGTTACTTATCCATTGCACAGCTACATTTTTTTTTTTTAAACAAACAGGAGACATGTTGCTGCCTTCAAACAGCTTGATTCCAGCTTGAGAGCCTTCATGTTGAGATTTCTCACTAGATTCCAGTTCTCTTTCTGAGGTCTGCTGTCGGGATGACCGATAACTCGGAATTGGTCTCATGGTTTGCATGCACTATGCAGTGAGTTTCAGGGTTGGTCCATGTTACTTCTCCATTGCTACCTTGGTGGGTTGTACTTTCCCTGACCACAAAGTTGCCGGGGTGTCAGACTCCACTCGTGGAGGGATACCATGACTGATGGTGCTTGTTCCTATTAATTTATTTACTTTGAGCCAAATTCTTCAGTGAGATTTGGACATAATACGTCTTCTTTAATTGGGAACATCAAGTGAGGAAAACGTTAACATTTATAAGAGTTGAGAGAGCAGGAACTGTGTCTGACAAAAGCATTCACACAAATGAGAGGTGAGAGGACCGAGTGCATGGTTGAATATGGTTGAGAGAAAGGCATGACTTGAAGAAATCTCATGGCCAAAGTCCAGCGGGACTTGAAAAAACCTCTTCAAAAAGTCTTGTCTCGTTGCAGGATTCTTTTATATAATAGAGAGACTTGTTTTATCGTATAGCTTTTATAATACTGTACTCACTTTTCCTCTTTAGTTTAAATATCGTAAAAGTTGCTTTCCTGACATTTTTTTTATGTGTATATTGGAACAAACTAGTATTTCTCAATTCTCAACTTTTCCTCTCATTCCTTTCCAGGTATTTTTTTATTGACGCAGGTTTATAATGTTTATTTTTGGGCACAAATACCACCTAAGTACCTAATTAGTTGACGGGGAATAAACAAGCCTGTAAAGACATGCAGTGTAGTATTTTTGAATATTAAAAATAAAAATCACGGGCTCTGAACGTTTAGCTATTTAAAAAAAAAAAAAAAAGTGTTAGCAATAATTGACTTCTTATTAAGAAATTGACTGGAGTAAAAAGCGAGTGCTACTGTGATCTTTTTCAGGAATTGAGTTCAAGACTTTTGTTGCATTGGGAAAAGCAGGACTACAAGTTGCAATGGTGAAGATATGTGCAATATAGGACATAGAAAGTGTTGGGACACCACATGGTGAACCCTGTTTAGATGGCAGCTGATGATGTTTGAAAGGATCCATCCAGAGCACTGGTCTTCTGGTAATGCCTTATGTAGATATGTATTGTGAACTACAGTTGGCAATCAAACCAACATAGACATCTTTTGGATTATTAGAAGAAAATGTTATACAGAAGAAAATCCATATAGACACTCCTGGAGCATATTAATGCAGCATACATAGTGTGACTAAGACACCATCAGTCAGTCTGATCACAAGGCTGCTCAACATATCAAAAGAATTAACATTTATTCAGTACAGTATACAGTATAAGTAACTGCAAGCAAATATTTAATAAGGTTTGGCTAATTTTGGACTGGCATCCAGTTCAGGGTTGGAACCTCCCTTGCACCCCGTGCTGCTATGTTTTGGTTTTGCCTCCTCCGCTAAAACAACAAAATTCCTGTCAGGTGATTTAGAAAAAGTCTTCAGGACTGCAAGATGAAAAATGCTTTTTTAACAAAGGACAAATCAAAAATTAGACAGTTTGCATAAAGGGTCATGTAAAAGGTCAAAGGTTGTGTCATTGATAAAGACTTAATGAAAACTAAATTTGTTGTCCTTATGAAATATTTAATTGTTCATGTTTTTCTTTTATTTGTTTTATCCTGCAGCCAAAGGACCGGTGTGTTTAGTTTCACTAGCGATTATAAAATACTTTAAGTGGGCCTTTACACATCACGTGGCTGGGATAGGCCTATGTATTTTACAACCCATATAATAATAATAATAATAATAAATAATGTTCAGAAAATTAAGGATGTGATATGTAAAAGATGCTATAAAGCTTTGAAGGTTATATATTAAAAGTACTGGATAAAATAAGAGGCCAATTGATGGGAAAAGTGACTTATAGTAAATATCAAGGTAAACAATTAATCTGGTTTCTAAAAAATAATACAGATTTTGTTTTGTACATTCTCCCCTTGTTTCTGCTGGTTTCCTTTTCAAGTCCAAAAGTCTGTGCATTAGTCTGATGCAGTATATCCCATTCAGAATCGGTCCCTGCCTTTCAGTCCGTGCTGACACTTCTGCATCCCATGACCCAAACAATGGAATGACTTAAACTCAGTGTTGGGTTATTGTGCAACATGAGAGAGACAAGTTTCACACCTCATTTCTTCCAGTGGAGGCCAGGTGTTCAACAGTAGTGACCTCTTTGTGACCATAAAAAGGAACAGAAACTTTCTGAAGCCGTGTTCTTCACCATTATTAGACTGCTTTGGGAGAACTTTTGTGCATTGATTATATCTTTTAGTTTTTTTGCCCTGATTTATTCAGGGCTATTTACACTACTCAGCACTAATTGTGAGCTGCACATTATTTAAGCTATGTGCACTTGGGTTCATTGGTCATTGGCCAGCAGTCAGATCAAGAAACCAGATGATTTGGCTGGTGTGTGTGTTGTAGAGCAATAGCACGTACCTTCTATGTGAATATACTGGTGACAAACAGAATCCAGTTACATCAGCTAGTCTGAGCACTTTTTTGTGTGTGTGTGTATGTATG
>JANRMT010062827.1:19608611-19659331 GCA_026402145.1 Polypterus bichir lapradei
TGGAGGGAAAAAAAAAATCTCCCCAGTCACTTGCATGATTGTAGAATAAACCTCAGAAATACACACAAAATCAACTTGGCATGATGCCACACAGCAGACTGATAAAGCAGACACTAGGCATATAATACTTAGAGGCATATTTGAGATCTACACCCTATGCCTATGCTATTGACCAGTTCCAGGTCTCTTCCCATATGTGGCCTCACACCCCAAAAAAAATCTATCCCTCCATCCATTTTATAAATCTGTATTTTCAGGATCCTATGGATTAGCTATCAACCTAAACTGTCACAGAGTAATTTTTAGGTCAGTGGTAAACGTTTGTGGATTTTGAAAAAATCTTTAGATAATATGCAAGCACCAGATAGGCAGCAACTAAATCTGTATTTGAAGCCTAATGCCCGAAGCTGAATGGTATCTTCAGCGCATTGTGCCGCCATGCTAAAATTGATTCCGATGATGTGGTAGCTCTGAAAATATGGGTTATTTGAGTTGGAATTATGAATCTTCCATATTGTGGGCCTCGGCTTATATGGTCTTACATCGCATACATTGTGATGGCAGTTGGCACAATACATTTGACTAGAGTATCCCCTGATTTTCAAAACCAAGTGTGGGCAGTTTATGAAAATGAATAGTACTGGCTACAAGTAAAGCTACCCAAGCACAATTGTCACCTGTCCCTCTTTACACTGTTTCAGAAGTCATTTTAGTCAAATGAACTGCTAGTTTTGCCTTAAGGAAAATTATCCAGACTTTGCATATTATTTCTAGTACCTCATTATGCATCTGGGAGAATGCCATGATGAAATTAATATAATAAATGACAGACTTGACAGCTTTTGAGAGACAGGAAGGATTGGAAGCAGTTTGCCTATTGATGATTTTGCGGCTTGTTTGTGACACCTCCTGTCTCATAAATGGGAACTTCTGGACTTTGCTTTAATTCCCTTGTAAATCTCGGTATTGTGAATGAACCTGCATTTAGCTCCATATGAGGCACCTGCATTAGAAGCGCAAAAATAATTAAGTTCTTCTTTTCCAGTCTTCAGTCAAATCAGTGTTGTATAGTGCCTTTTGCAAAGGACTTCATTATGCAATGAAGGAATAAAGCATTGAATGTTTTATCTGTATAAATAAGCAAAATAAATATAAACTGGCAAATTTATTTTAGTTAATGAATGATTACTGGAATACAAAGTGTGTGCTCTCTCCCATGTATGTGTAGTTGTGTATTTCTGAAAGCTTCATTCCATTTTTTTTTTTAGTTTTTCTTTTAGATATCTGCCTGGTTGGAGCTTGTAGAGCAAATAGTTTTACTCCATGTAGTCATTTATCTGGCCAAATGTAAATTTTTAGAGTTGTGTTTTGCCCAAATTGTTGTGATTTTAGGCCCTACCCAGAGTTGCAGCTTTCATTATTTCTCTGAATAGGCATTTGGTTGTGTGGCAGTCACTTGAAAACATTTCCTAAAGTCTCAACATTTTCATTTTCTCAGTTGCAGTTAAATGAAGCGTGTAAAATTGTAGGAGTGTAAAGGACTTTTCCCAATAGTGCAAATTCTGATCATAGCTCCAAGTTCTGCTATGCAAACTTATTTTTGTACTTAATCATGCTTATACATAAATCTTTGAGATGATATATACTGAAAATCATTATAGAAAAATAGATTTTTGTGAATTTAAAATGCCTACATAACAAAATCAAAATGTAAAAATCGTGAATGTTGGAAGACTAGAGAACTGACCAGGTGTCCATTAGAGAAACGTTCAATATGCCTGTTTCTTCCTGTAAAAATCTTTGTGGCCGATTTAGAAGGAAAGGCACTAACCAAGTGACAGTGACTGCTTGATGACGAGTACAATGGCCAGCACTTCATGATGTGCAGTCAATTATGTAATTTTGTGTTTGTAAATTGAAACGTTGTCATCTTTTATTTATTGATTCTGGAGTTCAGTCCTCCTTAACTTGCTTAACAGGCTTTTAACTTGCGCAATAAATTTAAATGTTACAGTCAGGATTTGTTGACATCATTCTTCCTTGGAAAGTAAATTGAAGTCAGTTCTTTCTTTTAAAAACTTGTGTATCATTAATGTAACAATGTAATGTGTGCCCACAAAGGCAGCACGTTTCTTAAGGTGCCATTTGTAACCTGTTTTATGAAGTTTATGTTTAGAATGTAAAGTTAGAACCATGGTGTGTGTGTGTGTGGGTTTAAGACTATTCAGATACTTTCCTAGTTTAAAGTAGTCCGTTGTGTTCTGTATGTAGAGAATCTTGTATTCTGTCCTGGTTAATTAACATAAGCTTAATTTATAAGTTAACTAAAAGCTAATTAACTGTGGTCATATAGGTAGAAGTTATCATTAGGTGGTAAATGGATAAACTGTACATTCCTTGTCACCTTTCTACAGTGAAAGTGGATGTGGCCAGTGTGACACACATAGCCAGCTCCTTTCCAAATCTACTGATTACCTAGCAGCAAATTATAAAGAATAGCATTTCTGATTATATTTGTACCAGGGTATTTCTGTGAAAAGGGTTATGCCGAGTGGTGAGAACTTAAGCTGTGACTGTGAAAACCCACTCACTCCAGCGTAAAGGTCAAATTATGCAGGTATATTTAATAAAGTGGATCAGTGTAGCAGAGGTGGGTAGAGTAGCCAAAAATTGTACTCGAGTAAGAGTAGCGTTATTTCAAAATATTACTCAAGTAGAAGTAAAAAGTAGTCCACCAAAAACTTACTCAGGTAAGAGTAAAAAAGTACTTGGTGAAAAGACAACTCAAGTACTGAGTAACTGTGTGAACATAATAAATGATTTATTTTTTAGAAATGTTGTAATAAGACAGACAAAAATATAAAATAATGTGTAAATTCTGCTATTTCCAAATAATAAAATAAAAAAATGAGTAAAAATAAATCACATCTTTACAAAATATAGATGCACAAATATGTTTTTCACAACAAAGCTTTTGAAGCCGATATCTACAATAGGTTACATGGATGTTTGAACAGTGCAAACTACTTACAGTGACGAAATATCCTGTTCACTGACAGTATAATACTGCATATGCACTTTGTGGTGTAGCGGGTCTACTAAAAAAAAAGGCCAGTTTCAAATCCATAAAGCCGTGTCACTCTCCGTGGGCGCAATTGCACGACCGCAGGGAGTTAATGAGGTAGTTGGAGCGAGTCACACCTGCACGTGCGGGTCCGATCATTCTCAATTGATTTATTGGCTTCCTGTGGCTTGTGATTAAGACCCACGGAGATGGGAGTGTATATATACGGGTCAGCACAAAAAAGAAGGGGGGAAATCAAAGAAAAGGAGAAAAGACATGAGGTTAAAAGACATGAATGGCAGGCTTGGGAATGACGATCTGGTTCTTGCAATGAAGCTCAATAGAAGCGCCGCATGACTAAAAAGTCTCTCACAGGCTGCAAGACACAGGAAGTTTGTGTGTGGTCATGTGACTGCATGGCTATGTCTGATTGGTGAAACAGTCATGCAGTAGATCCACTGGCAACTTCTCTCGTGCAAAAATATAGTTTAATGTATAAATGGAAAAAAGTAACGAGTCGAGTGTTGCCCAGTGTAGCGGAGTAAGAGTAGCGTTTCTTCTTCACAAATGTACTCAAGTAAAAGTAAAAAGTGTGGTGCAGTAAAACTACTCTTAGAAGTACAACTTTTTTAAAAAGTTACTCAAGTAAATGTAACGGAGTAAGTGTAACTCGTTACTACCCATCTCTGGTCAAATTATTTACATTCCTCATTCCCAAACATAAAGGTTCCTCTTAAGACATTGTCTCTGGTGATCATTTTCTTCAACAAATCAGTACGCTGAAAGCTAATTCACATTACACGACTTTGTACTTTGCTGCTGATTGTGTCACCTGAATATGTCAATTTACATGACTGGAAATGGCAGCGTATAACAAATTAGTTGAAACTGCGCTGGAAAGTTGTCAGTCAGTCATGTTTCCAACATATTGCAAGCCAATAATTTTCACAGCCAGTAATGTGCTTCCTGACAGAGGTGATACCTATCTGAAGGTTTTACAGACTCATGATGGTGTAAACAATTGACATCAGACAGACAAGTCACTTTTTTGTTTATCCGCTCCAAATCACACTCATTCCTTATTCCTCGTAGCTGCATTTTATGCATTGTACTTCATTGGCTGTCAGCTCTCACATGCACACAGGGCCTGCCCCTTCAACTTAAGACCAAATCAGACCTGTTTGACATTCGCAGCGACTTAGTTCATCCAGTCTGTGACTCACTTTAACAAGATCAGACTATACGATTGGTGGTCATGGTTTGCTAAGGTTATCCGAATTAAGTCTGCTTCTGAGAATTGCTAGAAATGTCATGTAATGTGATAAGGCTTTCAGTCATGTTTTGGTGTAACAATTTCTTGTCATTTATCAAGAAATCCTCAATTAGTATTAAAGCATCAAAATGATTCCACACTCTGTCAAGAACTACAGGTTCATAAACATAAATGTGTAAAATCCTAACCGCTGTTCTTTCAGTTGGCCTCATTTATTTTTTCACAAATTAATAAATTACAAATTTCACATTGTGTTTTGTGTGCTTTCATTTGTATTTTTAACAAGTTGCTGTTTTGTATCTCATCAATAAATTAAATGGATGCTGTTTTTTAACTATGTATAAATTGTCACAGATGACTGTAGATATTCATAAATGGATTTTTCTTGGTATCTTCTAGAAGTTTAAAAAAAAAAAAAACTCTTAAAATATTACAAAGGACTGAATTTAGCATCACTGGCTAGCAGCAGTTGAATGCAGTAAGAATTTTGGTGCCTGGCACGTTTGAGAACAAAAGGTTGAAAGAAATATAGACTGAAGGGAAATAAGCCAGAGCTTCTCAAAAACTAGACAAGAATGTTACTGCAGTAATGAATGGCTTCTTATGCTTTGAGATGTTGAACTGCTTTACAAGAAAATCAACAGTTTAACTTGAAGCATCAGTCACAAGAATAATGGACTGGCCTGAATGGTGCTGGTTTCTAGAATATTAACATGTATTTAGCTAATGGTTTTATTGAAAAAGAGACTTTTGGATTATGTGTGTGCAGCTCTATTGATGACCTCAAGGTCATACTAGGAGTCAGTGTTCTGCATTGAAACTATGTCTGTTAAAGGGGCCAGTTGAAAACCAGTGCACAACCCTCACTTTGTGCTTTTTTTGTACATGTGTCTCTGTGCCTTTTTGTCTTTTTTTTAATATGTAGTACCTGTTTATGGTTTTCCTGCTTTGGCATTTACAGCAGAATTAATGTCATTCTTGTGCTTACTGGAATGAACATAAGTGTACTGCACATAGGACCTTACATGGTGAATACCACTCTAAGGTCCTTTGTTAGTTCAGATTATATCTCTGTTTATACCTCTGTTTGCCAACAACCATGCCATTTTTAAATGTAGCTCATTCTCTAACTTTAAATAGTTATTGTTACCTAGTTTTTATAGCTGCCGTAGGGTTTTATGTTGAGTCAATGGTAAAGATTGATTCTTGTCATTTTATGTGGTGCTCTTAACCATGAGCATCCTTTAAATTCATTTTTATAAGTCTATTACACTGTTTCTGTGTTTCAACAATTCGAGCTTTGACATCTTCGTTGATACTGTCAGGCTGACACGTTTTGGCTATATAGTCTTCCTCTGGTGTGCAAATGAAAACAAAAAAGCAGGTTACGTATATATGAGAAGTGAAGAAGGGCTCACAGCCAGTGCAGATGAGAAGAGAAAAGGTGATAAGATTGAGAAAATGCTGCCATTAGAGATGATTAAAGGAGAGATCAATAAGTTAGTTGATCATTGAGAAATAAGTGATCCTAGGTCTGAGAATGAGCTTAACGTCTTATTCTTTGAATAGCGTCTTTGAAGCCCTGTGAATGAATACATGCTAATAAAATAAACTAAGAGTTTGGGAGTCAGAGTGTGTGTGTGTGTTTGTGTGTGAGTGAGAGAGGGAGAGAAACTCGAAACATGATGGGAGCTGCTGGATTTTTCTTGGGTTTAATTCTGTTTGAAAATTCATTATGGGGTTGGAAAGGTAATACATACAGATGACAGGTATGGATCAGTTTTCTTCTGTACAAATGATAATTATCAAGGCAGTGTTTCTATATTCAGTGAATCACTTTAATAGTTTGTTATTCTTTTGATCTTCACTCCTTATGTTCTTTTTTTTTTTTTTTTTTTTTTATCATCCTCCTTAACCCCCAAATAATCGAAGGCTCAATCATGAATTCAATCCCATCCTTCTAGTGCTTATATAAGAAGAAAAAAAAATCTGGAATAATGCATTATATTTTAATAAATGATTTTCATCTTTTTTTGACAAATGCAATAAACTGTAATGCATTTTGATAAAAAACTTTGATCAATAACTTTGAATTTTCACTGGTGTTCTGCTTCACAATTGTTCTCACTTACCCTGTATTATCTGAAAGGAACATCATTACCCACAAACAATATTGGATAAAAGAGTATTACATGAGCAAAAGCTCATATTTTGTACTGAGAAACGCAACCCTAAATGCAATTTGCTTGGCTAGGTATTTTATTTGTTCAACATATAGCAGATGTTGAATCTATACACCGTACATATATATATTTTTTTTCCTTTTCTCTTTTATAAAATTGCCACATTTTACACTAAGATTTATTCAATAATCTGGAGTAACTGTGCTGATTTTTGGGGTTTTGTTCTGACTCAGTTATATTATTTCTGTTCGTTTTTAGTTCCAAGTACTTTTCTTAAAGGGGTGAAATTATTATCTCTTGAATGTCCTGTTGTGTGAGTGCCAGTGCCCATATTTGCGCTACATATGCGGGTGGCTCATTTAAGTGCTGATTTTAACTGTGACCAATCAGGTACGTTTATGTTGTGGTTTTGCTGTTTTAGTTTGGTGGCTTTAGTTAATCCGTTACAGTTCTGTGTTACAGAGTTGCAATGAAGCCTTATACAGATGTTGGTTTGTAACTTTAAAGCAAATGATTAGTGATTATGAAATTATTAGAATTTACATTTTTGTAAACTCGTGTCGTCATATTTTCAAGGAAGCACTGAAAACTGCGGCCAAGGAGAGGAAAGCCACAGTCTTGCTGTGCTTTTCTCTACGTCTTGCATGCGAGATGAAGTGAAGCTCCATAGCTCTTGCATGTTACAATAACCGAGTTTGTCGCTTTTAATTATAGGTATGGATGAAAGAACAAGTACAGCGTCCTGGGGAGCAGGTGGCCAGCTGAGTCCCTCTTATGAATCCTCCAGGGTAAGACACTGTTCTGCTTCTTTTTTTCTTTCATTTCTTGATACATAACCAAGATGAAAACTTTATTTCTAAAGTGTTTGTTAATAATGCAAGGTGATCTGGGTTAAAGTATTAGTGTAAAACATGGTCATCTTTTGCAGTCATAATAAAAATATATCATGAAGGTCTGAAGCCAAAATTTTATTAATAGTGGACAATTTTTCCATTTATTCTCCAATCCTGCTTGGTCCAGTGCATGGTCGCAGGGAGCCGGAGTCCATTCTCACTGAATTGAATAAGGCAGGAACTAACACTGGAAAGGGTGCTAGTTCATCATTGGGTACACTTGCCCAGACTGTGCCAGAGTTAATGATCCAAGTGTCACAGATGTCCTTGGTATGTGAGTGGAAATGTATGCGGACATGGGGAGAAGATACATGGTCCATGCAGTTGGTGACAGAGTCTGGATCTGAGCCATTCTCCTGAACCTGTGAGAGCAACATTAACCATTGCACAACTACTAGTGGACCTGGGCCCCTCAATTATAGATGCATGTACATTTCAGGAAATAATTTAATAGTAACACTTGAAAGTTTTTATTTAGTGGAAATCATAAACGATAAAGGTGAACTCCCAAAAATGGTCAGGCTACACTAACAGAATGGCAATTCACATTCCAGTTAAAATTCTAAGTGGTACATTTTGATTAGCTTTTATTTTATCGATTGAAGGCATTTTTTTATTTGTTTACACTCTTAGTGGCTTAGACAACACAAGTGCAAAGTAAATGTGATTTCATATAGTGTCCCCATTGCTAATGCTTGATGCATGTGGTGTACTTTTTTCTATATTTTCACAAGTCATGCATTTGCTGAGATTTATTTATTCAGTCACTTAATGAGCCTTTTGACTGAATTGAACCTGTGTTCCCTTAGTTTTACTGTTATATTTTTAACCACTAGGAGGCCTTAGTGATTTAATATAAAATTACGACCACCATACATGCATACCAGTGCAACCTGGGTATAGATTGGTAAAGCTACTTGTTCAGAGTTAGTGATGGCATTTGAACCTGTATCTTTGTGCTTTCTAATCTATGTATTAATTTTTAAGGGAGTTCTCTGCCTGGTGCAGCTCCATCTGTGAAATAATTTTCAAAACTAAAATCAGTAATTGTATTTTTTTTTTCTAATTGATCTGAATTAAAAGACTTCACACAGAAAATAAATTAAAAAAATAACTTTCTGTTCTGTGAGTTTGGCAAATGAAGAAATTTGCTCAGTGCGACATGTTGAGCTGAAACTTGGATTGAACATTGTGCCCCCGTAATTTAAGAAAGTGACATTCTGAATTTCATTGTATGGGTAGAGGAGACACATCCTGTAGCAGATAGACTGCTAGTTACTGGTTTTCTTTTACCCCAGGTAAGAATAATGGAATCATTATACTTAGAGGATATTCACCCAGTTATTTGCTACAGTGTAAAAAAAAAAAAGTCTCAGACCATTTTTATTTAAAAATGGAATATTCTGGCTTTGTGAAACCTACTTCAATTAAATTATCTTAATAGCTTATGTTTTTCCAGATTACGTACAGGAAAAAGTATAGAATCACCTTATAACTTGCATTTCTAAAACAAATACCATCACAATTGTAAAAATGAAAATTAGTCGGCAGTTCAAAGACAGTGCTGACAGACCTTCACAAGCTGTTGGACTTGGGCTAATTAAAAGGAACTATGGCCCCATCGAGAGTTGTCAATTGAGACAATTGAAAGGATTATAAAACACAGTGTGGGTAAAGATGTTGGATGTTCTCAGTTAGCTGTGTCTAATATTTGGTGCAAAATGGAAAGGTTATAAAAGGAAACATTGGTTGACCAAGGGACACGTCAGTGCGTTAGGATAGAACACTCAAAGCAATATACCTTGAAAACAGAAAATGCACAACAAAAGAAAGAGAAACAAAAGGTTTGAAATAGGAGTCTGTGTGTGACATAACAATATGAAATCAGCTGCTTGAAATGAGATTTACATATAGAAAACCAGTACAAACACCAAAACAGAATGACACACGGTTACAGTGGTGAAGTGGTGATGATCGAATGAAAGTAATGTTTAGGGATGATTCGCCAATCTGCATTGGCCAAGGAGAAGATGCTGGGACTTTTGTCAGGTGCCATTGTGATGAAAACTATAAAGACGACTACCTGAAGAAAACAGGCAAATTTCCTCTCTCTTTTATGATATGGGGTTGCATGTCAGGTAAAAAAAACCATAGGGGATGGCAATCATTACCTCAGTAGTCAATGCACAGGTATACATTGAAATTGTAAGACCCTTTTCTCATTTCATCGATTAAAAGGTAGGTTTGGTGGTGGTAGTGATTTTTTTCAGGATGCAAATGCATCTTGCCACAGAGCAAGTGTTGAAGCTTTTCTACAGGAAAGGCATATCAACTCAATCATTTGGTCAACACATGGTCCAGATCTCAATCCAATTGAAAATGTATGGTGGAAATTAAGTAAAAAAAAATTGGTTCACGACAAGACCTCTTCCTGCAAAGCTGATCAATCAATTGCTATTCGAGAACGTTTGTTGTAGGATATTGTTTTTCATTAGTGAAGTCCATGTCCCGAAAAAATTAGGCAGTCATAAAAGCCTGAGGAGCAACACAGCTCTAACTGTATTTTTAGTTGATGAGTTCGTCATTTTTTCCACAACATTGAGTGATGTCATTTTTTTGTCCCTTTTCATGATCTGGAAAAATATGCCATCAATTAAGATAATTTAATTTGAGGGATATTTCTCAAAGCCAGAATATACAGGTATTTAAGCAAAAATTGTTTTCTGTTCTCTCTGTGATTTATTCTGTTATTTGTTTATTTGCTACATAGTAGAAAAGCTGAGTGTAAATATCCTCTAATTGTGGTGATTCAATCATTTTTACCAGGTGTTGTAAACTAAAGAGTGGAGAAGGTGGCTGTAGATCATGGAATTGTTCTGGTCTGTGCTGCTCTCCCTTTTTCTTATGTACACTTGTATTAAGAGCTGCCATTAGCAGCTCACAGATTCCAGATTGATGTAGAGGAAGGAGACAGGAGGAGCCTTCCTTTAGACAAACTGCATGCCTCAATAGTTCCTTCGGGGCTCCTTATGGAAAGAAGTTAGCTTCTGATGCAGTCAATGTGGTAACGAGGGTGTGGTCACAGTGTAATGGCTTCAGTAAAAAGTGCAGCCATATTGTCATAAGCTTGTGACAGGAAATGAGTTGTGGGAGGTAAAGATTTAGGGCCCCACCTGGCTATAGCATTTTGCTAGTTACCATTTACTGTGTCCATAAATAGTTAAGTCACTCTGTCAGTTTATATGAAACCCTACATCTGTTCGTTTGTCCTTTTTGATGTTCATCTATCTATCATACTGTCTGCTTTCTTTTTATGTAGTATTCCTAATGTCTCTCCTTCATACAGCACCTCATGTCTGCTGTTGTCTGTTGTGATACAGCACCATGTATGTACTACTGCCTATCATATAGGGCTTTTTATTTAAGTGCTTTCAGCCTAAAATTATGTAGAAATGTGAATTCAGAAAAGTCAAGGAATGTATTTCTTACTCTACATGAAATTCAAGGTCATTTCCAGTCTAGACAATGCAAGCTATTAGCCTTTTTGTAGCCTTGATATGCAGTACAGCACAATCGCACATTGTCCATTCACAGTGTTGATTTCACTGTGTACGCTCGAGATGGTGACTAATCCCCTGTGTAATCTCATGATAACTCCACATTTATGCCTATTATTTGTGATTTGTGCAGAGTATGTATTAGATTCTATATTTGTAAGCTCTCAGGTTTAGTAGATTTTAATTTGGGGACTCAACCGAGGCTTCCTTTTAAAATTGTTTAAAGTATTAGTGCTAAGATGGGCTCTGCGCTCTAATTTTTTGAAAATATTTGTGTATGTATGTAAAAATAAACGTGCAATTCTGCTGTAGAAATTTTGTCCATGCCATGTTTTAAAAGTGGTTACCACTTAATTGTGAGAAGTGAAAGAAAAGACCAGCTATCACTTGATTTTTATTTTTATAGTTACTGGTAATTTGAGGGTATTTACTGGGGATGATTGCTTTCATTTCACCCTGTCATCCAAAAAGAACTCTTTATTTGAGTCATAAAATTAAACAGATTTAAGTTTAGTCTTCAAGGAATTCAAAAGTTCAAGCTTACTGTGAGTTCTTTACAATGGTGCATTTTCTTTGCTCCCCTTTTCAAGCATTAGTGTCCATTAGTCATGACGTTAAAGTTCACAGTTGTATCATTTTGACAGTGCCTTAAATCATGATATTCAAATAGCATTCCCATGAGGTTTATTTCTAGTGCACTCTACCGTTATTTTTTTTTATTGTATTTATACTCTCTTCTTAGTTTGGAACATGCTTAATCTAATTATTCAAATAGAAACGTTCTTGCCAACTGAAATAGAAAGTTTCCAGTTTCTTTTTTTCCTTTATTCTTTGCTGGCCTTATTGACACAACTGATTTGACCGACCCTTTTTCTTGTGTGTTTTCCCCTCTCCCCCTTCTCCACTCCTGTGGGTGTCTGTGGGTGATCTGCTTCTCTCTGTTGGTTTCTTTAATACAAAAATTGATTGCATTTGTACTGTACTGTGATAGAAAGTAAGAAAAGGGGAAGTGACAAAAATTTTAAACAGTGTCTCATTTCACCAAGCATTTATTTTAAGACTGTGTTGTCTGAATGAAACTTGAGTAAAATGTATGTTTTAATTAAACAGAGTGCATGAATGAGTATTACATATACTGTATTAGTTTTTAAAATGAGTAACAGAATAGAATTCTGTTTTAATAGAAGTAGTTGACCTAAACTTTAATCTGCAACAGTCAGTAGCAATTTTTCTAAAAATAAGTTGAAACTATATGCATAAACCGAAGGACATAGAATATAATAAGTTTTAAAGATTGTTGGCAAGTTAGTCAGTGTAGCTTTTCACTATTTAAATCCTTTTGGTCTGTGTGGCTCCCCTGTTATGCCCTATATATGCTCCATTTAATGTCAGTCCCTTGTCACTTCTTATTACAAATCAGTTAAATGTCAGATCAGCGTGGCCTGTGTTACCTTGTTTATTTTCCATTGCCCTTCCCGATTGAACATCTACAGGCTATAGTTCTACAGACAGGCTGATTTGAATTACAAGATTGAGGCGCATGATATCAATGCTGCAGGTACTTATAAATCTGTATTTGTGACATTGGTGGGGTAGGAAAGAAGTATTCAAACAGATGTTTAAACCCAGAAAGTCCTGGCGGCATTCAGACGTTTAATTGTGGAGTCATCCAAGTCCCATGAATTCAGAATAGCCAAATTTTTATTTTAACTGAATAAGCACATTGAATAATGTTTTGTGCTTCTGCTTTGAGAAGTATGTAGTCAATTTTCATTTGTACATACTCTGTGTGTGTGTGTGTGTGTGTGTGTGTGGATGAACGAACAAGTTTATATACATCAGACGGTCTTTATTGCTATATGTGTTGTGTGTGTGTGTATATAGTCTTGATGTTGAATATTTAATAAAGAGGATTAAGATAATGACAATGTTAAGTTTGGTTTGTGCTATTTGTTTAATTAGATTTTCTTCATTTATTATCACTTAAAAGATCAGAGTGCATATTAGGAAGCATTCTTTGAGGATTCCTTAAAATTCCAAGGGGTTTACAAACTGCATCATATATGTGTGTAGATAGATAGATAGATGTGAAGTTTAATTATTGATTCAAATTTGGCCGTATTTGATTATGCATGAATGCACCCAGTCCAAGGCCCACCTCTTGTTCCAAGTCCATAGCTGGCTCTGTTACAAATTAATCCTGAATTGGATTTAGAAGGTTTTGAAGTTTTTAGAATTTTATGGTTATAATATATAAATCATTCTTGCATGTGTGTGGGTTGGATGTTTGTTTATGTGTTTTATATTATGTATAGTATATGTGTATCTTATACCTCCATACACACCTATATTTCTGTTCAAGGCACTGGTGGGTCAATTCAGAGGTCTTATCTTAAATATATGATATATGTGTTTGGATTTTTAAATGTGGAACTCCTATATAGTGTGTGTGTATGTATACACAAACACAGTATTTGTTTATGTACAGTATATTTAAAAATGCATATCTTCATATATACAGTAATATCCTGTGTATATACTGCATATATGTACATTTGTATGTAAGACACATCGTTACCACATGTACAGTATAGTGTAAAATATCTATATTATAAAAAGACGTGTCACAAATGGTTAACCTTATTTTTATATTGAGCAATAGTTGCACAACATGTTATTAGTCTTGAACTACCCCCACCCCAACCCTCACTTAGCAGGAAAAGGAGGAAATAATGATCCCTCAACTGCTAGATCAATCCTGCCATGCTTTTAAGGGAAATGATTAAAGTTATAAATGCAGTAATGTTTTGAATGTGGGGCACTGAGAGCTCTGGTAAATCTGTTAAGAGTATTGTCTTTGGTGAAGCATGATACATAATACCTTTATACGGTACGTGTCTGAAAACTGCTTCTAAGGGCATTTTTCTATAGAAGCCCTGCCCTGGATTTGTGTTCAGTCCAGTTGCCTAAGGCTGCACAGCTGTTTCTGACCACTTACTTTACTTTCACTCTGCCTATTAAGTAAATAAATTTAAGTATTCTTTAAAAAATTTAAAGCTTGAAGTTTATAGTTGAATCTTTTATAAGGCTTTATACTTGATCAGTGATACAAAGGCCTGGCTTTTGGCTGGTCTTAAGTTTGGGTTAACCATTACCTGTCACCAGCAGCAAATGGTGTAACAGACAGACAGCTACAGTGTTTGCTGGATTTCATTCTACTCAGATTCTGTTTGGGTACTTTTTTTGCTTTTGGTATTTCATTTTCGTGTTTCTTCTGTTGAAGTAACTGTCCTTGTTAAATAAACTTCTTCTGGAAATTTCATTAGTGCCTGAATTGCTTTCTCAGCCCATGTAATCAGTTTTAAAAGCACACCATTCTACAGGCTTGTGTTTGAAAGTTTCCATGTTACAGTGCCTTTATGCTGGGTGCATCATTGTTCAGCATTGTCTGCCTTGTTGAAGATTCTGTAGATAGAGAGGTCTTGGACACATCAAAGAGGTTAAGAATCTGTCCTATTCTTTAGAATTAAGTTATTTTAGTATGCCTTGTTTGCTAAATTTCGTATTAAAGAAAAATGTAAACTGCAGAGTGAGTGAGTAATGATGGAATATGGTGTCACAGATGACAGAACTGCTCACAGTGAGATCTTGTATCGTAAATAATGCATATTTCTTGCTGTTCAATAGTTCTTGAGGGTGACTGTTTAATTTTTGAGCATATCAGATTGGAAGTCTATGGAGGGATTAGAGTGAAAATAGTCATGACTTTTATGTTGCCGGTTTGAGAAAGAGCAGTAATGTTTTTAAAGGTGATTACAATTGTGTAATGTTGTATGTTGAAGACTTTTTTTTGTGACTAGTCTAATGCAGGTGTTTATCATATTGAGATTGAATAGATGTAGCAAAGATGCAGAATTAGTCTTCTTGAGTTGGCTTTTTAGGTGATGGTCTACTTTTTTGAGGTGCAGTTATTGGTCATAAAGTACTGGCATAAACAAAGAGGCTTTCTAAACTGTTGGGGCTCTACCCACTATGTCCGTTGGGACTTTGGCTGCCCGGCCGTACACTTGACATTTTCTGTGTAAAATGACTGAAAACAAATGTCGCAGGACAATGAAATAAGCTAGCCTCCAAAAATAGCATCAAAGGAATAAATGCTAATTATCCTCAGTGCTCACAAATACGTCCAATTTTGTTTTAAAGTTCCCAAAAATAAAGCTGTTAATTATTATTATAGACTTTTGGCTGCCCTGTGGAATTAAAGCATCATTGCCTATAATACATAATTTAAATTACGTAAATGCCTGAATGCAGGATATTTTGTTTGCCAAGACACTAAACAGAAAGGAAACCTTTAAATGATAGTTAGATGGTAGTGTGATGCAGTCGTCTGCACTGCTGTCTCATAGTTTTTTTGAGCTGTTTCTGTGTTTGTTTGCAGAGTTTTGTTGAGGTACTCTGATTTTGTCCCACACCTTTTAAACTTCCAGTTTTTCTAAAGTGTTCTGTGTGTCGGGGAGTCTGTGTGAGAGTGTCCCCTGTGATTCAAGTGCATCTCTTCTAGAGAGAGTTTCTGACTTCTGTTTTTAGGTTGTGTTCAGGTGCATTTGAACCCCGAGTTGAAAAAAAGAAAATATTTTTAAATAATCCTTAAGAAGAATAAAACCACTTTAATTTAGTTCATTTTAGACCCACTTAATCCAGTTCAATATAATAGTGTCCAGAGACAAGACAATTTTAGAAGCTTTGTTCTGTTCATCATACCAAACATGTTGCTTCTCTAGTTTGTGGTCCTGATGGGCCGGTGCCCACCCTGGCATCACTGGGTGTAAGCTGAGAATCCAAGTCCATCCATTATGCAGACAAGACGTACACACTCAAACTTGCCCACTCTCCCTTTTATTTTCTCTCTGCATTTGCTGTGTATTATTTATCCTTGTATTTAATATTCATTATGGACATAATTATTGTATGGCAACAAGAGAGTGTAAAGAAAGTTTGTAGTTGTTTAATTTGTTGGTCATACTCAGTAAAATATGTTCATACAAAACATGAGAGAATGGTGTAATTTAAGATGCACTTGTTGGTTTTTATGCACCTTTTGATAAAGTGAAACACTAAGTAGGAGAAGATGAACCTTGAAGATTTTTGGTTTCAAGAGGACGTACTGAGTACCACAGAATAACCCCAAAACTAACCCACATCTGTACTTTGAAGGTCTGTGCCCAGGGCCAGATTCACGCTTGAACTGTATTTGTTTGACCCGATGGCACTTCCCAGAAATGAATGTAACGACAGATTTTTTTGTTGTGTTGGAGCAACGTGTTTAGTTGCTTTTAGCTTTGCACGTCATTTAATGATGCTTGCTTGAGATGGACTGCGTTCAGGATGTACTTTTTAAAAGGAGATCAATTCACAAAGTATTCATTTTGTGAGGGTCAGTGGTGCTGTTTTAAATGTTGCAACAATTATTTTTTTTGTGGTTGTAGCTACAAAACTGATTCAATATCCATACAGTTCTTGCATTTAATTAATATTGTCTACTCTCCTATTGAAATTCTGCCATGTTATGTTTTTTTGGGGAGTTTTAACTTTCATTGTAGTGTGCTTCTTTATTTTCACCACTTAATTATTTGCAACTCCTATTCTTGATACGCTTTTGGAAGCTTTCCATTGGAGGTAGACACTAGAGAGTGGTTGTGCTATATGTACAATATGTACAGCATAGGAGGCTCAAATCTTGTTACTTATTTTTCTTGGCACAACACAGTAAAATATAGATTAATGGTATCATTACTTAGAAGTATAAATATCAATTTGTGCCTTGTGATCCTGTTAGGTAAGGGCATAAAAACTACCTTATATAATACTTCTTTCTTCCTGAATGGAGTAAACAGGTTAGAAAATGATGTATTGATTCAAACACCATCCCTCAGGTATTTACAAAAAGAAAAAAAATCCTAAAACATGTCCTCTACTGCAGTTCTTGTTGACTTTTCTGCATGCTGTTTAGTACATAATAATGCAAGCTCCTGCTGTTCATAAATGTAGCCCCATATGTATATTACAAGCATGGATGGTGTGAGGCAGCTCAGTTTAGAAGATGCAGATAGCCTGAGTGCAGTTTAACACGTTTCTTTATGCCATGTAAGACTCCTTTGTTTACCTTCTCTATTAGTCCCAATTTCACCATTTGAGGACAGTGTCCTAGCTTTTGATATTTTATTTATCATAATGCTAGTAGGGGAAATGAAATGCAATGTGAACTTCAGTTTCTCAGTTAGACTATTGGAATGGGATGCTTATAATTATTTATTTTTAATATTTTATTAAAATCAAAAAAACATTCCATACATGCAAATCAAGTTTAACAAAACTGGTTTGAAACAAATCAACCCCCACCCATGAGAGAAAGAACTAGGTCAGCAGAGTAGCACTTTAATAAATTATTTATCAAATGATTACTTAAATATGTAAAGAAAACCAGTTGGTAAGCATGTTGCATTTGTGTGTTTACAGAAAGGAAGACAAAAGTTAAACTCACAAGTGTGAAATTTGCCAAAGTAGTGGTTATTTGTGAAGTCAGATAGGTTTGCTACCAAGTTCTGATGTCACCCTGTCTTTGCACCATATGATGCTATGTAAGATTTTAAAAAAATTGAATAGGGCCGAAATGTATCCCCAATATCTCATACTTTTTATTTTCACAATGAAAATGAAAGTACATTTTTAAGATTTTCTTTTCCTCACTATGAAACCGTGAACTCCCATTTACCCCTAAAGGAAATGCAGGAGAACAGAAGAAAATGAGAATTTACTCCAGTGAAAATTCCCATAGCACTTGCCCTTCAAGTTGTGGGTGGTGTTCTATTGGTGTGGTAGGTAAATTCAAACACAGTACTTACTACTGCATGATTACGTTGGTTGCCATATCAATGTAGAAGCCTGCAACACCAGCTTTCCCCCACCCTTGACGTTTCACTGCAATGTGACACAAAGCCGCTTCCTTTTCTGCATTCAGTGGTTGGCTACGCTGTGGACTGTTTTTTGGCACACAGTGTACTTGATGTTCTTGCCTGCTGCTTGATAAAGACTAATGCCAATGAGGTTGCCATAGCTGAGATTTTTTTTTTTTTTTTTTTGACTCTGGTAGTTTGGGTTTGACTCCTGCTTTACCAAGTCTCGGCTGCTTGTACGTTTGGCCACCCACAGTTCTTGTAGGATTAGCTGCAGGCCCTTCATGTGAAATGCTGCATTTGAGAACACATTAATCACCGTAAATTGCTGTTATTGAGGATGCAGAGAATGAGATCAGAGGGTAAGAGATTAAAAAGTCAAAAGGATTTAACATAATGCTGAAAATAAACAAATCATCCCTATATGCACAGCCATGATTTAAAGAAATGCACTGTGTGCGAAGTGCTGCAAATGCTGGCTGCTGCATACATCTTTGTGACAGCATAAGAAGTATAAAGTGGATCGTTTATACACAGTTATAGAAAGCAAAGCATTGTCTCAGAGCAATGTGAATTGGAGCCATTATAAGTATCCTTAGTTTGTGTCAAAGTGAGCCCAAATATGTGAAAAAAAATTAAATGTACAGGCCAGTTGATTAGTATATCTTGATAAAGTATGAATCCAGCCCAGGCTGCTGATTAGAGTTTAGGTTTGGTTAGGTTAAGCATTATGAGCATTAGCACATCATATTTCTGACATAACGAATGGGGTAGCAAGGTGACATTGTGGTGCTTTTTTTTCTCAATTTCTTTGGCTTTGAGGTTTGAAAACCTTGTGTTTTTATATATAAAAATAAAATAAAAAAAATACAGTTACTCATTGCTTAACTGTTGTATATGTGTTCTGTAGGGAGCCACTGTCCCTATACATCATAACTAAACACTTACCTGGCTAATGTGATGATGCAAGTTATTGTGGCTTTCATTACTGTAGCCAGTGATGGATTGGTTTGCACCTTAGGGCCATGGCTACTATGACTGGCATGAACGCCCCATTTATTGAAATAAGAGATGCATAAATATGTATAGGCAAATATATTAAATACATTTAACACAAGAATGTTTTATATATATTTTAAGTGTAGAAAATGATTGTCACTAAACTGTATCAATTCTCTTTTCATATCAAAAGCCAATAAAATGCTCCTCAAGCACTTCAGCTCTCCATTAGTCTGTCTGTTCTCTTGAGAGGTGTATACACAAAGTAAAATAATTTTCAATGCAGTGTGTTTGAGTGACAGCAGC
Organism: Polypterus bichir lapradei; assembly: GCA_026402145.1. Classification (NCBI taxonomy): domain Eukaryota; kingdom Metazoa; phylum Chordata; class Cladistia; order Polypteriformes; family Polypteridae; genus Polypterus; species Polypterus bichir. The sequence continues at coordinate 19,627,843 of JANRMT010062827.1, forward strand.
TCCCCATGGAATCTGTTGGTTTAATAGTTTCATTTATTTAAAACCTCTTCCAACTTTCTCAAAGCACACTTATTCAAGATTTTATGTTTCTAGCAATGACCTGTAAAGACTTAATTTCTTTGTGGCTGGTGATTTGAAGGACGCACAGGATAGGCATGCACGATTCAGTGAGCACATTTTCACGACTGTGTGCTTACATTTGACATTTAATGATATAGGACAGGAAAAACTATGCCGGTGGGCTCATAGAGGGGCTTTGGTATAGTGATATACAGTTCTCTTTCATGGGTTAGGAACACAGGGCTGACACACTTGTTGAAAATCTGCAATTACGTTTGAGCTAGTTGTTATATTCTAAGATTATTGCACTAAATAGGATGCAACAGTTGCAAAAATCACGAAATAGAATGACCACTGCTCAGGCAGATCACATGTGCGAGACTGACTGCATAGACAAAGATGGGTGGCGTCACCCAGTCAAAGGGCGTAGTTCCGCAGTTCTTTAGTGCACTGTAACTTTACAAAATTGAACGTATTATAATTTATGTGCATATTTTTGTAAGTAAATGATAAAAAATGATTAACATTACATATATTTTATGCATTTATTTCTTTATTCTTACACAGATTTTCATCCACCAAGCCTTTACTTGCCTTGAACATTCACAAACAGAGACACGTAAACGGCAATTCAATGAAAAGGAAAAGAATATAGTACCTGTATATTGAATAAATAACGAAGCAAAGGCAAATATTGTGTATACAGAAACCTGTCCAAAACCCTGACACTGATAAATATTTAACTAAACAGAGATACAAAAGAAACCCAGCAAAACAATATACTCATGACGCATTCCAGTTTTGCAGATGATGATGGTGTAGTTATAAAATTAAACCCCCTGTGAACAGCTTCCTGAAAGTTATGTAATGTTTTGTTCCCCTTGAAATGCAGATTATATAAGTGAAAATTTGTAGAAGTTGGGAGTGCTTCCCGGACAAGAACGTTTTCCAGCCCAGATGAAATCACATGAACAAGCTGCCTCAGAACAAGAACATAAATCCAGGGAAAACTGTAATCCAATGAGTGTAATTGTAATACAGTTGTGCAGTAAAGCATTGAAGTAAAAGGACACCAATCACAATGCTGTCGTCGTCTTACAACTTTCTTTTACAAGAAGTGCCTCATAGTGTTTTGTGCAGCAGCACTCGCAGTAAACTTCAAAGTTGTCCAATGGCACAGTACGCCTGGGGCTGCTGGGATTTGCAGTCCATTTAAATAATGCTGCTACAGTGTCATCTGTGGTTTTCCACAGTAGGTCGCAATACTTGCTTTATAATTTCCATTTAATTATTGATGGCAAACCTGTGAATAGGCAGATCCAAGAATCGTAAACCTGTGAATCTCAAGGACTGACGTTACTATCTGTAGGATTTAAAGGGCTCTAATGGTACTGTTTAAAAGTACACTGGTTGAAGAGCATAAATGAGTAAGCAAGGTTATTACTACATTTTGGAACTTGGCAATAGTTTTTGAATACTGAACAAATCAGTAATAACAATTACATGTTGATAAATGGTAACCAGGTTTCTGCTTTATTTTAAATTGAAGTAATTATTGTAGAAGGCCCAGGTACTGCTGATTAATCAAGAATCTTCATCTTTATGAAGACATCTATTCAGTTGCTTCCTCCGCTGTACACCGAAGCAGATTTTGCTGTCAGTTTTCTATCTCACACACATACATACACACACACACACCCGTTCTGGCTTTCTGCTGTGTCTGAATCGACTGTGCTTTCTATTAAAAAAAAAAATCAGACACTGTTTAACGAGACTGTTTGGAAGTAATCACAAGTGTCAGTCAACAGGTATCTGTGGCGGGCATGTTGTTAATTTTCCTTCAGGGCCATGACGTGCATTTAAATATTGTTTATGGCACACAGAATAAATCGACAGACTCAAAAAAAAAAAAAAAATGGGCTTCATGCAAGCTTTTTATAATATTATTGTCTCTTTAATTTAAACTGCCACAATGTGGTGCAGAGGACATTATGTTCCTGTGAGATGATGACCAAAAACAATTACATTTTTACAATTTCATTTGCTATCATACTGCACAAATAGTCAGTATTATATAAACCAAAGTCTATGTGTATGTATTTTTGATTTTTTTTTTTATTATTTATGCACAGTATCTAGTATTTTCAAGTCTTCTAACTAAAAATTAATTTGACATCCTTTTTAGGCACTAATAGAACATTAAAATTTTCAGTAATTTAATAGCAAGTATATAAGGCCATACAGGTTTCGAGTTCTGGATCTCTGTAGCTATATCTTAGTGTGTGTGTGAGTGTGCATATATGTATTGTATCTATGTAGACAGAGATATGTACACACAAGCCTATTTGGACCCTGAACCCCAAGAAGACTAAGGAGCTTATTGTGAACCACCAATGGACTAGGAGGATCCACATACTCCCCTCTATCTTTATTAATGGGGCTGAGGTAGAGCATATGAAAAGCTTCATGTTTCTTTGAGTCCACATCTCTGAGTTCATCTTACCTGTTTCCTGAATGCCACCAATCCATATAACATGGAGCACTGGTATGTTAGCTTCCGGAGAAAGTTCAGCTATATCCTTAGATTTTGGTCAGTTTGTATTGCTGCAACACTGAGACCATACTGAAGAAACTGCATCTCACTGTGGTACGACAAATGATTTGCCTCTGGTTATAAATTTTTAGTTTTTTCCATTTCTTAATCACAAAAATCTCTGAAAAGTGAAATATAATTTTATGTGAGGGTGTATATGTATTTATGTTTAATTTTTAAGTAAAAAATTAAAACAGATGTGAATAAAATGTATTGATAGCACTTCAGGTCATGTTGCTGTCTCACAACCTGGGGGGCTTAATTCCAGCACAGGTCCCTGTCTTTCAGTAATTGACATTTTTCTTTCAGGTATTCCAGTTTCTTTCTAAATCCTGAAGATATATGGACTTGGCCCACTCTAAATTCGGCCTACAATGAACTAAGCAGATTCAGAATATGGATTGGTGGATATAACTGTTTGACCCATGTAGCCGACTTTTAGGGTTTGCTTTTCCTTTCGGGTGGAATTGTCTTTTTCTTTTTTGCTTAGTTACAATATAGCTGAGCCTTGCTTTATTGCCTCTGTATATGACATGAATTAAATGTGAGATTTGAGTACACAGTATGAATATGCATGCATAAAAGTGTATGCATTTATATCAATTTAAGATGCAGAAAAGCACACAGTAAGGGTTACAGCAGCTTAAATACCTACAGTATGTAAATTTTATATCTCATATTCTGAGGGGAATTAAATTGCATTTCTGCCTGGAAAATAGTCAGGTAAGCAATTTGGGCTCACAGGGCAGCTTTTCACTCATGAAATAGAAAAGAAGAAAACATTTTGTGAAGTTGCATTTTGGTTCTGAACAGTCAGCACTAAGCCCAGATACACCTGCAGACACAGCTGCTCAAAATGTAATTGCGAACGCTGTTTGACAGATTGAAAGTTGTGCAAAATAGAAATGCAAGCGTTTGGATTCACAGCGTTATGGAAACCTGCTGTAGAATTCAAAGAGTTCCACCGGCAACAGAGACTCGTTTTGATTGAGCGACAGATGGAATTTTTGGATCGTTAGGGTTGTGAGTTAATCTGCTGTCACTGAGATTTGCACTTTTTAATGCTGGGCCCCTGAATGCATCAAGTTTAACTTTTTTTTATTTATTATTATGAATTGATGATAATGGGCCAGAGCAGTGCTTATTTTCGGAGTTAGGAAGATGTGGCTGGCCTAGAATTCGATCAGTCGCCACACTTCCATCCAAAAGTCAAACCACTGTAGAAATTCTAAAATGTGATAATTTACAATATCTGCTTTTGTCACTTCAGTACTGAAAAGGTCCTTCAGGAGTCAAGTCAGTTAGGCAGTGTTCACACTGCAACTAAAAGTGACTCGTGAGTTAAACGGAAAAAAAAAGCCTCCCTACGTGACACTAATCTGCTTTTATTTAAGAGAAGTGAGACAAGTCAAAAAAAAACTACATAGAATCAACTTTTCAGATCAGATTTAGACCACTTTTGTACGTTATACTAAATTCAGTTCAGCTATACGCAGCTTTCATTGTGACCTGCATATAAGCACTTGAGGTTAAAAAATAAAATACAATGATATGCCCTAATGAAAGAATGTAAAGCAGACATTTTATTGAAATTCCCATACATGAAACAGTGGTCTACTGTAGCTTGCACAAATACTGAATGATACTTTTTCCAGTTAGAAAAGTCAGAAGGATTGTTGAACAGAGGGCAATGATGCCAAAATGACTTGCGTCAGTGGCACCTGCACATTGTGGAAATCCTTGCAAGTGCCCGATCAAATACACTGTTTACTTAGTGACTGTAAAGAGACTGGAAGTTGAGCAGTACTTTGTGACATATTGCTAAATTTTAATGTGCACTTACAATGTCTATCAAAGGTTACTGGTTGCAGGATGATCTCAAATTAAATCTGACACTGTGGCGAGATCAGACATATGAGGATTGTCTTTCCATATTTTTATACCATTTATCTGACAGTGCTCCACTGTGTGAGAGAGATATTTTTACTTGAAAGAACAAAGGACCATTGGAGGATATTATCCATATTTTAAGTTGTTTTTTGAATGATGGAACAGTTAACACCATTATGAAATCCTGTCTAAAACCTTGTGCCTATGCATACTGTTTCATATGTATCTCTACATCCTTGATTATTCTGCTCCCAAATGTCCAATCTTAATAATTTATTATCCATAAAGGCAGTATTTTCAGGGTTGTGGTCATGCTTATCACGAGCCGTTGTTGTTGTTTGTTGTTATTTTTATTTTTTTTTATGGCGAGTGTATGTGTTTAGTAGATACAGGCAGCCACTTCTCTCCCTCTAGTATGTATATTGCCTGTTTTTCCTCTGATGCCGTGATGCTCAGTGTTGACCTTGGCTCTGAGCACTTCTGTTTCCTGGGCAGCTGCCACCGCCGGCCACCCTTGTGACAGGCAGGGCTGTGGCCACTTTTACCAGAGGGCTGCCCCCCGTAGTCACCGTCAAGCTGTAAATGTCAGCGAGATTGCTTTCCTTGTGTCTGTCACATACGTGTCATTGATTCTGGAGTAGTTAAACCAAAGCTAAGGTTCACCTGGGACGCCCAGCTCTCCAACGATCACTTAAAGCAAGCGGAACGCAAGGATTTGTGACTTGCATCCTTAAGCAGTGCTCGTGCTTTGACAGTTGCTTAGCCGGTAGTTAGTGCTAGGCCTTTCATTGAGCTGACACCGTGCGGCCCAGATAGCAAGGGGAGGGGGGTGGGCGACTCTTTTCGGCCCCATTAATGCTGCTGTGAATGTTGGCCCACAGTCTGGGAAATGATGAACGTTCTATGATTGATGATCTAATACTCCCAAAGGATTTGCACATTGTGCTCTGTTGCTGTTAGCGGCGCGCTATTCTCTGGCTGCCTAACGAGCCCCACCCCCCCCATTTTATTTGTTTTATATTCAGCTTTAGTCTTTTTCCATCTATATCCTTTTTTTTTTTAAGGTTACTGGAAGTTTTTGAGTAACTGGCATGGAGTAGGAAAGACACTGGGGTCATAAGGTCCACATTTTATTGTTTTTGTAAAATTAGAGCATTCAGTAACTTATACCAACTAACACAGCAGTGGAACAGCATAAGCGGCACACTTTTAGAAACTTGTGTAAGCTGCTGTTTTTATCTAGCACCTTTCTTAACAAGTCATGCCATGTATTAAGCAGCAGAAAGAGGTATAGGTATTAAAACATCAGTACCATATCTCATAGAGGCATATTAATGTAAAAAAGCAAATAGTAATAAAGAAATTAGGAAAGCATCCCTACCTCCTTAATTCAAGCTTTATTTGTTAATTTAGCTAAAAATCTGTGCAAGTACCTGTTTCAGTACTTCTGTAGAGTGAGCACTGGCAGGTGCTCATGGTTATACAGACAGACAGTAGTGAGGATCAACATCAACCACTGATGGCTATACAGCACCTTACAACACTCAAAACCATCTCCGTACGTCGTATGTTTGGACTATGAGGTGAAACCCTAGTGAACATACTGGTCTAGGCAAAGAATGGACTAGTGACCCAGACCAAACAGTAAAAGGTGGCGGCAGTATTACCTGCAGCACCACCGTGCCCGTTACCATTCTACCCATCAGTCTGTGCCCTCATTCTAGCCCAAAGTATTTAAGGAGCTGTTGACACCCGTTTTTATAGAACATATTGTCGTGTGGTTTTAGTTTGTGTAATATGGTCCACAATAAGTACAATCTCAAGTAATTTTACAAAGCCATGCACTACAAGACAATGTAAAAAAAAATTAGGTAAGCTCATATGCTAAATAATTCCCCAAAACTACCTGATATTAGTGTGAAGAAGGTCACTTTTAAAATTTTTTACATTGCATACTACGTTACACTCTCCCAGTGATGACCTAAACCTTTTCATCTGGAGGCTCCTCGTAACATAGGGTCATATGCATCTCTGTGCTTGTGCATGAACTGCCTTTTTGATCTACTGTTCTTCTCTAGTGTGGCTTTGTATTTTTTTTTAGAAGTAATGTGCTGTGGTCATGTTACAGATGAGTATGACAGGCAAATTGGTTCTGCTGAGTGTGTGTTACCTTAAGCTAATGCGGTTTTCTTTTCATAAATTTCTCTGTATTTGTTAAAATTTCAAATAGGCTATAGTATGTGTGTCCTTTTGGTGGCAGCGGTGGTGTTTGAAATTGCAGGATTGTATTGCATAAATATTGATATTTAATGTGGCACAAAATTTGAGAATTAATTGCTTCATTTGGCCGTATATTTGTAGGTGAGGTTGTTCAGAACAATAGAATCAATAAATGGCTGCTAGTAGCAACACAAAGGCAGTTGTAGGAGGAGGATTACCATGTCTGTATGGCAGAAAATGTAGTGTTTGAAAATCTGACACTTGGATGTGAGGGTAAGAGAAAAAGCTGGCAATCCATTCCTATCTGTATGGTGCTGTTTATCCTAAAATGCTTCATTCTTTCAATTGGTGTAGATAGCTATTTGTCTTACACTGCCTTTCATTTTTTATAGCTAATGTTTTACTCTCCTATAGTGCCTTTTGAATTATAGCTTGGCTAGATTTGTAATTTGTATTTTATTTCCCCACTTTGCACGACACAAATTTGATACTGATGTATGTAGATGCTTTAAATTTGCTTCACTGTGATCTTAAATAGGGTAAGTCAGTAGTAAACAGATTGACTGAACAAACTATATTAATACTCTTTTTCAGCCATAATTCCATTCTACTGTTTTTTCTTTTTCTTATGTTGATAATGATACAGAACTCAAACTGAAAGTAGATCAAGAAGTGGTGTTGATTGAGGGGGTGTTATATTTGAATTATAGAGGGTATATACTAACTTTAACATAAAACCTGACCTGTGACTGCACTAGATACTAATTAGAAGAGTCTCAAAATGATCAGAACCCCCTAATAATCTGTTTAATGCTCTGATCTTTTCCCCTAGGATTTTGCCGACAGTCCTCATTATGGCGATCATTTGAGTGACAGTCGATTAGTGTCCCACGAAGGATTGTCTCCGACACCTTTTATGAACTCGAGTCTGATGGGTAAGTAGGTAATTCCTGGCAAGTAGCCGCTCAAAGCCTCTTTGGTCAGGAATGAGCCATTTTTCATCCATCCGTTGTCTGGCTTGACAGAACCACATTGCACATCTGGAAGCTGCAATAGTTTTTGCGGCGACAGTTTCTCCAGCATCTGACCCTCCCCCCGGCTGAAAGTCGCACCATCAGTACAGCTTTCCGTCATGACGGATTTGCTTTGAGCAGTCACGGCTCCTGGCAACCAATAAGAAACTGATTGGCTGTTTTTAAATATAAGCACCCAGTCCAATTATAAAAGTTAGAGGAGAAAACAAATATTATTTACATAGTGACAAATATCATCAAAAGAATTTCAGATCTTTATGTTGATATAAGCAGTATTTTTTGAATCATTAAGAAAAAGTGCATTATGTTTCATATCATCTGTAACAGATAAAATATTAAAAATGTGAAAAAATGTTTTAATTGAGTAATAAAGCCACCTTCTATTAAATAAATAACTACTTACTCTAAGTACCACCCTCTTAAACTCATTAATAAAAAAAACCTGAAGATAATTTGTTTTCCTCATATTAAATATTGCAAATAAAAATAAAAAATCAACCCAGTACAATGTATTTCCACTAAACATTATAGCATTTTTATTTTTACTCATAACATAATTATTTGTGCAGTTTGTGATGTTTTTATAATAATTTTTAAAAAACTAATGTAGAGATTTCCCAAAAAGTTAATTTTTTTTAAGAAAAAAATTGTAAAATTAACAGGAGTGAAGACTCTTATGCTATGATATTAAGAACATAAGTTTTAAATTAACTGAATGAAAAATCAGAATATAGAGTGTTTTTCTTAAATTAATTATGAGATAAAAATAACCTTTTAACTGATTAAATAAAAAAATAACATTAGGATAAATCCTTCTCTCAACTGAAATGAAGTAAAAAATAAAACAGTTTACTAAATTTGTGAAATAATAAAAAGAGCACTTGAATTAACTGAAGTAAACCCAAAAGAAGTGTTTATGCTAGCCTGCATGTGTGGACTTGAGGCCTGCTGTTAGCAATTTGTCTGACTTATGTTATTTTTGTGTAAAATGTCTTTTAATGAAAGTTTCTGCCTCTTTTTGTTCTGGAATGTCAGTGGCAGCCTGAGATTTTTTAAGGATTCCTGCACTACTCTTTGCCTTGGTAGAGGTCAGCATGTTCGTAAACTAAACGAGATCCCACAAGATTTTCATAACCTCGGTTGGTCCTAGTCTACGTGACCTATTTATGCAGTGTCTGTCTGTCTGTCTATCTAATCATTTATTTAAGATCTTGACGTTACCATTTTAAGACAGAGCCCTTGTAATCTAAGTGGATTAGTTAAATCCAAATCCACGTAGTCTGCAGTTTCTTTTAAACTGGTCGTGATGCTGCTTCTTTGTTTACTTCCTCAATCTTCTGTCCATTCAGGGAATAGCATCAGTTGAAGTGCGAGTCTTTTGCTAAGAGACTGCAATATAAAAAGAAAAATAAAATCACTTGCAGCCAAGCACTTCTATTCCATTGTACACACATAACCGCTGCTCAGCAGTCGTGAAACTGCTTTGATTGGTTTGAGGTTTTAAAGTGAATGTGGTGCTGAGGCTACTTTTTTAAGGCCCTTTTTATGTAAAATGTTCTAGACGCTAGAGTTGCTTTGTGACTTGTGAGCACTTGTTTTGGTTTGAGTTTTATAAGCATCATTTTCCTAAATAAAACACTGAATAGATGCAAATCATATCATTTCGTCCTGTTTAAAAATGACTTGTGTAATGGAGTCCTGTTTAACAATGACTTGTGTAATATTTATTCTGTTTTACTTCATACAAGCCTACAGACACTTTTTTTTACCCTATTACTGATTGAATTTCTTTATTTAAAAAGTGGGATATGGCAGCTAGTAATGCTCTAATGTCAGCTCGTTCTTCATCCGTAAGCCCAAATGTTTCTTTACGTAGTACCACAAATGTTGCATTCGATATGGTGTGGTTAATTCTTTCAACTTAATGGTGAATCATCTACTCGAGGAAAGTGCATTTGCGACTGAAGCCAGGAGGCACTTCTTTACGCAAAGAGTTGTGGGAATCTGAAACAAGCTACCGAGACATGGAGCTGAATCAGAAACCTTGAAAACCTTTAAGAAGCATCTGGGTTACATATGGGGACAGCTTAGAGTAGCAAAAGAATCAAGCTTGATGAACTGAATGGTCTCTCACTTGTCAGATTTCTTATGTTATCATCAAAGAGTTTACACCACAAAAGTGCTTTCAGATTTGGCGGGGCGGGGGGGGGGGATCGGTGATTGTTTATTAGGGAAAACACTTTCATGTTCATGTTAAAATTAAGTGTTACTTTGGCTGGACACACATAGCTAGAAAGGCACCTTATGCTTCACGAATGCATCTCCATCATACAACTTTGAAAGGTGTTTTATAAAGAAGCATATAACTGGCTTGAAATGACAGATTAAAATGTAATCCATATTAAAAAAGACAATCAAATGAAAGGTAGCATTAAGTGTCCCTGTTTACAGTGTGTTTGGACTGTCATTATGCTTTATTACAATGCACTCACTGTGGAGTAAGAAACACTGAATTGGTGAGTACACAATCAAGTAGCAAATATGAACAAGAAATGCATACTTACCAGTAATATTACTCAAGCTGGATTGTAACTAGACATGTGTAATGCCTAGTTATGCTGTGGTTAAACTTATTAACTTATCAACGTGAAGAATAAGGTATACTTACATCATCCATTTCTGCAAGATTTCCTGAAAGGATTGAAATGTATATTGTGTGAACTTGCCTTCTTTCTCTAAAATGGTCATCATTTTTAAATAATATGTTGAAGGAACGGTTGCTTTACCTAGAGCTATAGTGGTGGTCCTTATGACTTAATCATTGGGTTCCAGGCATTTAGTGTGTCTCATTTTGGACATCAAGCTTTTATAAGGAGAAGGAAAGTAATAAAGCACTATCCAAATTATCATAATTTTATGATATTGAAATCTGGGGCATTTGCAGCTTCCCACAGTTGGTGTTTTCATTCTTGTGGTGGTGCACATTGACTAAATATTTGTGTGTGAGCTGTTGTCAGTTTTCAGGCAGAAGTAAGCAAAATAAAAGCTAAGCAAGTGGGGCAGTAGATAACACTTTCATAGTCTTTCACAATCTACATTGTTAATTATATAGCCAGTGTGTCTGTGCACACTACAGTAAAATTAACCACTGCTTTGGTTTATGACAGTGAAGCTCCTCAGGCTTGTTTCTGGCTGGGACAGGAACATTTGGAGTTATGTTCTCAAAAACTGCTCACATTATTAGTATTTGAGTAATTTAATGTAATATGATCTGGAGAGCTGGAGACTTTCCTAGTAGCATTGGCTGCTTGGCAGGAATCAGCCCTAGAAAGGTCCAAGCTCACCACATTTCAAGTTAAACTACAGCTCTTTCTGAAATAATAAAATATGTAGTGTGTAAGTAGCATATTTTACTGGTTTCTATCTGTTGAATATAGTAGAGGGGAGATGAAGATCCCTGTTTCCTCTGCCATCTCAGCAACCCACTTCTAGCCAAGGTGTTTACTGTGTTGTGTTCAATATTATGTAAGAAAGCTCCCTTTGCTCTATAGCCTCTATTATTTGTATATCTTTATCATTTCAGTCTTATGCATTTGAAAATTGATAGGTGTCTACCTTGAGAGTGACTTGCAAGAGTCTTACTAATCTCCAGGTTTAGCTTTCAGCTACAAAATTCATAAAGTTATTCATTGAAGTGTACAGAATGAATATCAGTTTGTGATGCATACATTGATGGTGCTCTTTTAATATCCTTCCCGTAGTCACAAGTTTGAGGAGACCATCTCGTAAAACTTTACACAATTTAATTTTATCATGCAAAGGAGAAACTTGGTATAATAGGAGGTGGTGTTCACCGCCTTCTCCTCAGGGCTTTGTCCTTATAAGAGTCATGTTAACAAAAGACATCTTTTCTTGGAGGGTGTTTTTAAAGAGAATTGACATTGCCTCTGAACTCTTTACAGAACTTGCCGTTATCAGAGCGTTTAGAGCAGGCCTGCAGGCTCCATACTTGTAGACTTTGTACACAGGTAAACATGAAATGCTGTCAGCTTTCGTTACAAGAAAAAACAAACTTGTGGTGGAGATACAGTCTGTCAGCAAAGCAACAGGAAAAAAGAATGTGTGGCTGGAAACAGAACGGCATGTCACTCCTGAGATGTCGTCCATGCCCTTGACGACTTTGGCAAGCTTCAAAAGATCTTTTTTTCAGTATGAATATTTGGGCACTGTATGACATTATTTCTAAAGCTGTTTGAGTCTGAGATGATGTCAAGTGGAAGCATAAATGACAGGAAAGTTAAGTTGCAACATTATGAAGCAGAACTATGAACTTACTGTGAGCATGCGACTGTGGCTGCCTCTCTGTTTAATATTTGGCACAGTTTGCTGTTCATATTAATTCTACAGAGCACAGCAACAAAACGGTCATGCATAAAAGTCGTATTGATCAGCACCTTGGTTTTTTTTTAGCAGTTTAATTTCATTGTGTTGGTTTATTGGTATATTTGACGATTGAATATATTGTCATTTAATAAAATTATCTGCTGTAGCCAAAATGTAGTTCATTCTGGTGTATTTTGTATCCAGTTTATTTCATTCAAACATATCACTGGGGTCTCCACTTATCCAATGTACTGCTCTTTATTCTTATTTTAAAGTGGCTTACACTAACAGTCCAAGGGAATCGGGCACCTGTGTTAGGCCAGGTTGTGTTTGGTTCAGCCTCTGACATAACATGTTCAGACCCACTTAATTAAATTCAACATCACGGGAGGCTGGGGCCTCACTTGGCAGTATTCAAGTGCAATGTGGGTAACAACCCTGGAAAGGGCACTATTTAAATGGCATGACCATTGAAATCCATGTTGACACTTACAGTTTGGATTTGCCAGTTAACCTTAGACATGTCTTTTGGGATTGCCCAGAACAACAGTGTACCTGAAGGAAATCTAGCATAGATGAGTGATAAAAAGGCACGGGATACAAACCCATGATGCTGGATCTGCAAGGTGGCAGTACCTCCCACTGTGCTACCCTGCTGCCCACAGTGGTAATTTTCATCTGTATTCAGCAAACAACTGAAAATCATCAAAACATTCACATATTTAATGTGTAATTTATATTGTAGGTGTGTATATACTGTGTGTGTGTGTGTGTGTGTATATGTATATATGTGTGTATATATATATATATATATATATATATATATATATTAAAAAAATACACACATACATACTGTATATAAAATGTGTATGAACACGGGAGAATATAGACTCTGTATGTTTTTGTTTGTGTAAAATTGTAGATTAAAACAGTATACTTTGTTTATATGTTTCTGTATAATACTTATGCATGTACACTACATTCAGTTTATATATACACACAATTTCCCTTTTCAAGATTCAGTAGTAACTGTCCACTGCTGCTTAATAATTGCTGCCACTGCAAAAGGAAAAAGTCTTTAGTCTTTCTGAAGATAACACACACCTTCATCCACTCATAAAAATGCTTTAAGTTTATTAATATATGAAATCATTCCATTGGATATGTTCTTATAAATCACAAATCTTACTTTAAGCTCAGAGTTGAAATTAAAGACTTAAAAATGACAGGCAGCAAAGACGACACCTAATGTTGCACATTTGAACAACTTGAAATAAATACACAATTGTTTATAAATACATATTTTTTTAATACTGTGTAGTGTTAAATGGACCAAAAGATACAGCTACGAGTAGGCATTTCATATTCTGAATACCTCTGTGTTCAACCCAGTTATTAGGTTGCTGGTGGTCTGAGCTCATTCTGGAGCCATGCCTTGGTGGGGTGCCATTTCATTGCAGAAGTACTGTACATCAAACAGGCCAGTTTTAAATGAATCTAAGGCTCAGTTTTTGAGATGTTACCAATGCCAAACTGAAAGTGACCACACCATAATATTAAACCTTTACTCTTGATCTGTGAATCAGTATGCTTAACAAATGAAGAAACTGTATGTAATTCTCCTAATATAGACACTCTCCTCCAAACATTTTTTTTTCATTCTCATTTCATCAGGATGCCATAGTGCATCATTAAAACAAATTTAAAATGTAAAAATTAAAGTTTAGTTTTACTACCTGAGTGTAGTGTTTCTTCTTTAAGTTAGGTTAGGTAGACTTGTTTTCTCCTTTTACTAACATGGAGCATTGTTACACTGATTAGAGAAAGTAAGCCAAGCGACAGTATATGATAAGCATTGTTACAATCTGTACACACATTCATAACACTTCTGCAAGTGAGAATAAATAACTGTACACCATGATAATTCATAGTACAACAGGATCCCTACAACTACTGAAGTTTAAAATACCTGTAACTCTTGAGATAACAGTTCCTAAATCCATTACTTTTGATCTTTGAAAATCTAAATCTGTCACCTTATTTGCAACCAGTGAAACTGGGGATGGCTGCTAGACTGGAGTCGGCCTTATTTCTAACTTGTTTGTGATACAGCACTGTAAAGCCTATGTCACATTATGGGACTTTTCCAGTGATTTTCAGTTGTAGACTTTGTTTACGTAATCTTAGTGGAGACAGTCAGCGGTGTGCTGATCTTATAAAGTGACATACCCATCGAATGAGACCAACTAGTCTCCGAATCGCTACAATAAAGTCTAACAGGTTTTAATTTGCCTTTTGTCATAGGGCAGGCTGTATGTTCATGAGAGCTGACAACCCGTGAATACTCATCTAGAAATATAATGCATAGAATGCAGCAACAAGGAATAAGGAACACACGTTTTATGAACCTCACAAACAGAAAAGAAGCTTTTTTGTCTTGTGTCTCATATTTTACATTCTGTAACAGAATGGAAAAAAGAAAGGAAGGACTGAGATTGCTTCTGAACTCTCAACACCTGTTAATCGTGCAAATAGCACCAGCTGCGTAAAGTAGCACGCTGTTGACTATCAGAGAAAAGAGTGAGCATGACTGTGCTGAAAGATGGGCACTCAGTTGGTAAATGTGACATGGTCTGCGATTTTATGTTATATACCTTAATATGGTGCAGCGACAAGGTCGGCAGTTGCTGTTGGCATGTCTAACGTACCCCATGACAAAAAAATCATGTGACATCAGCTTAAGAAATGACTGCTGCAAACCAATGAGTTTGCTACTCATTTTGACAGTGTTTACATAGATGATTCTTGATTGTGAGGTTTTACAAACTGACATATACTTGCAATTGGGACAATTGATTGGATGAAAGACTTAAAAATAAAAAAGTAGTCATAGTTTTGTCCACTTTGCCCTTGCAAAAGGTAGCTACTTCTGTTTACTCTTACAGATTTCTTCTGTTTTGAGACCAAAATTTTCTTTGGAGCATAAGTGTAGTCATGTAATATGTCTAATATTCTGACAAATACAGAGCCTCCTAGTAATTCACTCTTATCTGCTACCATTTCAGGCACACCTCAGTCCTAGAGGAGTCAAATTCTTTAGGATTATTACAGGATTTTGTGCAAGGTGGGCAGCTGCAGTGACCCCCTAATGGAAACTTCTGCACTTGCACTTTCAAAACTAAAATGAATAGCTTGTATCCATTTAAATAACCCAAATTCTGCTTTTCCTCCTCCTCCCCCATACCTGGGACAATGTATTTCAATTTGGAACATTTGTAATAACTTTTTTATGGAGCTGCTGTTAGTGACCTCATAAATAAGTGTTTAATGCTGTCAAAAGAATATGAAGTATTGAAGGTAGCATCCTTGCTGTTTATCAACTCTGCAGATTATGTTGGAAGAATTTAAAAGCCCTACACTGAAGCAGAGGGGTCACAGTCCTAAAGTTGGGGTCATGTTGTCCTGAATGCTTTCTCTGTGGTCAGGAGGTCTACACTTAATGAGAAGTAGCAGGAGTAGCTCCTAAAGGCAAGGACAGCAAATGTATGCTGTGTGCGTGGGACTCAAAGTTTTCCTGAATACCACCGTCAAGATTCTTCGACTTAAACAAAACTTTCAGTAACAGAACTGGCAGTGAACCAGCCACAGTCTAGTTTTGTTCACATAATACATTTTTGCAGCATAGTGCAAAGTTTTAAAGTAAGGTCCATCAGAAACAAAGGGCTGTTTGTGAAATCCATGAATTGGTACATTGATTGTGTTAATGTAAACTGATTTTTGCGCTGGGGTGGAAGTTTGTTTTCATTAGTTTGTAAGGATGTGAAGTGCATTAAACAGGAATACTTAAGTCCAGCTCATTTTCCTTTGCTGTGGGCTTTTTTTTTTAAAAATAATTAGGAAATAAAGCTATTGTATGGGAGCGGACCTAGTCTAGAAATCCTGACAGCAGGGTTGTGTAAAACTGGGGCTCCCTGCAGCTCTGCGGCGACTCATTTTACACGTCACAGCCTTTTCTCTTCTCTTAAATTTTCTGTTAGTCATCTTTTGAAATGTCCTTTTATAAAAGTCTGGTTTATTTCATTATACTTTTCCTTCTAGTCATGCCGTAATTTTTTTTTTCTTCTATTCATCTTGTGAAGATGATGTTTTCATTTGAAGAGGAATGGGAGAAATTTTCCAGGAAGTCAATGTGTTTTAGAACTAACTCCAAAAATTGTAAATCTTAATTTTTAGAAAACATGCAAAATGGTTTAAATTTCAGCTCCCAGTGACGAACACAATTAAGAATTCATGATAATCTGAGAAATTCATCGTAATAGGAGACGTGCAGGGTATTCATACGGCCAGAAGCAGAAAAATCAATATGTAGCTAACTGGTATTTTTACATTGAGCTATGACACTTTAGTTATGTTCATATTAAATGCTGTCACAATTTCACTAGCTCAAAAAGGATACTTTTTAGCACAGCCATATTACAATATTTCAAATTAGTATGAGTCTACTAACAGTTGAAACTTGTATTGTATTTATCTTCCTATCCACCCATCCACTATCATGACCACTTGCAGTCATACAGTAGGTGAACTTCAAACGCTGAACTTTTCTTTCATCTTTGCTTTCCACTTGGCCTTGTCATTTGCCAGGTTAATGCTCTGCCTGTTGTCATGGCAGCCTGTCATTTCTTGGATGTCCTCCATCCAGCATGTCATTCTTCTCCCTTTCTGTTTCTTTATCTTCATTTCTACAATCTTTTATTACTCCTTTCCAGCCAAGTTTCTTGCAGTGTGGCAGAGGAATTGACACTTCAATATTCCTTCCAACAAATATGGTTCTGCTGCACTGACTGTTTGCAGCACCTCCTCATTCATGGACATGTCTGTCTAGCTAATTTTCATGGTCCCCCTATAGTACCATAGTTCAAAGCTTGTGGTCTTCTTTTTAGAGACAACGTAAGCAAAAATGTTTCCACACCATTATGTCTGAAGTAGTTTTTTCATGGAGATTAGATGGAGATTGATCCTCATCAGCTCTTTGTTTCTCCAGAAAACTTGGTCTTGGTGATTTAAAGCTCCGATGTCAACATTGCTCTTCAGGTTTTCATTAATCGGTATTTGGGAAAAATTGGCTATTTTCTTTATTCTTTCATTTTCTAGCATTAATTTTACTCTTCTATGTCCTTTATTTGTTACAACTATGTCTTTCATGTTTATTTGGATAGAGACTTGATTGTCCTTTTCTGCCACTTCATTAAGTACATGTTTGAGGTCTTCCTCCAGTTTTTTGAGGAAAAGCAAATCATCTGCATGGTCTTGGATCCAAATGCTGGAATTCCATCACCTTTGCAAATACAGTAATCCCTCCTCGATCGCGGGGGTTGCGTTCCAGACCCCCCCGCGATAGGTGAAAATCCGCGAAGTAGAATCCATATGTTTGTATGGTTATTTTTATATATTTTAAGCCCTCATAAACTCTCCCACACTGTTTATAAATATTCCCCGCAAAGTTATACAGCATAATCCCTTTGTATTCTCTTAGATATTAGGTAAGATTCATTGAAATTATGTATATAAACACACTGTTTATATACAGTAAAACCTAAATATTATTTTAAAGATATCAAGTGTCTCCGATAAATGTGAATTTCCCCTTGGGATTAATAAAGTATCTATCTATCTATCTATCTATCTATCTATCTATCTATCTATCTATCTATCACATATGTTACAGCCATTACGATAGACAGGCCACCAGCAATATATACGTACAATGCAAGAAAAATAGTATACAGTAAATGTGTGTACAGTGACACTAAACGTACGTACATGTACTAAGTACTGTAAGTAGAAAATTAATTATGGTTACTCACCAACAATGACACGATGACTTGTCCGATAACAATGAGTTTAATTTTACTGCACAACAAAGGAGAGCGTTACAGCTCTTCTAAAGGAGACACTTCAGGCGATTGTGTAGCACTGCCGTTGTTCTTCTTCTGGCAGTCTTCAATCCAAATCCCTAAAGCAGATTCCATCCAGGCTACTGCCTTATTACATCCACTTACAACTCGTTTTGCACCCTGGTTAAAAGGACACTGTGGCCATAGATCTTATATTCCTTTCCTACTTTTTAAATAAAAAGAATCGTAGCCTTCAACAAATCCAAAACGTTTACCTTTTCGGCAATCGTTAACATCTTCCGTTGGCGCTTGGGCACGGCTCCTGAAGCAGTAGCAGATCGTTTTGGAGCCATAATGAAGGGCTTCACTATGCACAAAGATAAACACTAAAGAGCACAACTCTTTACACAGCGAAACACGTTGATGCTGAATGAGCGAGACAAGACTTCCTGGTTAACACTGCATTCAGCATGCAGGAACTTAACTGCGTGCTCTGATTGGTTAGCTTCTCAGTTAGGAGAACTTAACTGCGTGCTCTGATTGGTTAGCTTCTCAGTCATCCGCCAATAGCGTCCCTTGTATGAAATCAACTGGGCAAACCAATTGAGGAAGCATGTACAGGAAGTAAAAAGACACATTGTCCGCAGAACCCGCGAAGCAGCGAAAAATCCACGTTATATATTTAGTTATGCTTTCATATAAAATCCGCAATAGAGTGAAGCCACGAAAGTCAAAGCGCGATATAGCGAGGGATTACTGTACCCCTAAAAGCATCAGCATAGTGGGGACAAAACACATCCTTAGCATAAGCCTCTTTGTATTGGTATTACATGTTCTTGTTTGATTCTTCTTCATAAACTCTTACTGTTTTGTGTTAGATCGTGGCTATGACTCTGACAACTTTTTTGCAGACATCCGTTTCTGTGAGGATGTAATTTTTGACTTGGTTAAATGCCTTAACAAAGTTGATGAAGCACAGATATGTGTCCTACTGCTTTTCGTTTCAATTTGCTTGTTGGGTTGTCAGTGTGGTGGTGCTCTCAGTTTTACCGACTTTTGGCCAGAATCCATACTGCAGTAGATCAGTTTAGCCTTGGAGCTTCGAACTTCGATTACTTTTGATAGAACCTTTTATTGCATGTGGTATCAGGACTCTTTGATGCTTTTCACAGTTTGTGGTTTTGTTTTTCTTTGGGATTGCTACGGAAATGGTCTGTAGCCATTCTTTGGGAATTTCCTTAACTTGATAAATTACTTTTATGACTTGAACAAACTCTCCTTTTACTTTGTCTCCCACACTTATCTGTCATCAGTTTAAAAAAAATATAAGCACGATGCACATTTTGTTGCAGGTGAAATGGATGTGCCTCTGAATCCCAAGAATGCACGTTTCCTTTTTGGGCTGCAGAAGGCCTTGGTGTAATTCTGAATTGACCTGGTAATGAGGGCTAATTAAGTAAGAATTAGAAAAAAAAAAATAGTGTATCTTTGTTTTCAGTCAGAGGTCAGGAAAGCCTGTCCCATCTTTGATTCTTTTTGACTCAGGAAAGTTTAACAAAGTTTAATGTAGTGCTAGGGTGTTGTACTGTGTTAGCCATTAGAATTGTAGTGAGAAGTCAAGCAAAATGACACATTTTATTGGTTCACTAAAAAGATTACAATATACAAGCTTTCAAGGCAACTCAGGTCTCTTCTTCAGGCAAAGATGTAATAATGCCTCAAAAGCTTGCATATTGTAATCTTTTTAGTTAGCCAATAAAAGGTGTCGTTTTACTTGAATTCTCACTACAAAGTTTAATATGAAAGTCTTATTTGAGATCTTGGCTGATCTGCAACATAAGTTGTATTAAAATGTCAGTTATTTGTATTTTATCATGCCAGCATGTGGCTTTGATATATGCAATAAGTCTTCATACCCTGTAGTACTCCAGTGACAAAATCGATGTTATTTAATACATTATTTTATTAGCACTGTATATTACTCAATTTTATGTTGAATCTTTGTTTAATATGTGAATGTTCTTCCCCCCCAACCCCAAAAACTGAGGCGCACACTGGTGTCATTGCTTATTCAAGGTCAGAATGTCATTGGTGGGAGTTGAAGCTTCAACTTAATATTTTCCAGACCAACCTTTTAGCCTCTGGGTGGGGCCCTGCTGCCTGCTATCTGCTTCCCGGCAACACCCGGTCGTGGAAGAAAACAGGCTTAACTGCGATGGGCCTTGTGAGACTTGTACTTGGATCAACTTGTGAAATATTCCCTGTGCGCTGAAGTCTCTTGAGCCACTGACTGAATGCTCACTAGAAGTGTGACACACACACAGCCTGTCCATAATATAGAACGTGCTCTGTGTCTTGCTTCATTTTTGAATTATTGTAGCCAAATGTCTTATAAATGTGCAGATATGGTAATTGCATATATTGCTGCCCTGTTTATTACTTCTTGTTTTAATTTTCAATTGCTGTTATAAGGCAATTCCATTTTCTCCCTACTGTTATTCCTTTAGTGTTAGCATGATTTTGTCCAGCTGCCATTGTAACCACAATGTGAGCAAAGATTCTGGTACTTTAACTTAATTATTTCTGTATGCATATTTGCATGTGTCTGGTAACAGCATTATTATGTTATAAATATTATAAACTCTATGTATGCCGATGTGGTTTCACATACAGCATTTTCTCTTACCCTTGATTTGACTAATCTGACTTGAGAATGTTATTTGGCTGCAGACCGTTGAGATTTGAAGATGAAGTTTCTCTCGTGTTTTACTCTCACACTGTCACAAAAGTCCTTCACACTTAAATTATGATGAGTGGGTTTGAGCACTGCAAACTGGTGATGTCATGCATTCCCATATCATCTCCGTCATGCTTCCTTGTGTGTTAAGTGACACACCACACCTGTTGCTTTCTGGGAGACATAATAAGAGTGCTATCGCTCACTAGGATGGAGCAGTTAAAGATGAGATAAGCATCATTGTTGCAATTACATTTTATTCAGCCACTTGTCTACTGATGGAAAGCAATGCTGCGGGGGCTCTGCTCAGCTTATGTTGTCAAGTTTGTCTTGGGCACTTGCTTGCCAGCAACACTGAGCGCTTGTTCCAAACCTGGAATTTGAAGAATGCTGCCAACACCGCTTAAGAAAGATGAATTTCAGGCTGATGGCAGATAATCCGACCCTGCCAACAACACGCTACTCCCTGTTGTGCTGACACTTTGTTGGTGTATTATGTATTCCTCCCCTTTTATGAAATTTTGAGTGCTGTTATTTATTTTTTTAAGCTGCCAACCTTGGGAAGGGCATGGGGCAACCTGGCAGGCTTTGATCGGTTATGTGTTGACTAATGTGGTCTCCAGATGCCTTTTTATAGCCAGTTTTGATACTTGTTTATTGATTTAGGTATGGATTTCTCAGTCTTCTTAAAGTATTAATTATGAATATAGCTTTATACTTTAGGCTCAAAATGGAATTTTCTTTAGTGCATATTTCCCAAATTTGGAATTTGAAACTCAAAAATATAAAGTAGTACTCATAGTTATAGGGAAAACCTGCACATCTGCTGTGACATTTTTGAGTAATATATTAAATATTTACCTTTGTTTTTGTTACCTTTTGTCCATAATAACACCTAAATGGATTGAATAAAATAAACAACTTGATTGTTGAGGTTAGGTTATTGAGTGGTTCAGTTTTCCTTGGTGCCAGCTGAGTTGCTTACCAGTATGAATCCAAATTGCATTTTGTACAGTTTGAATGCTGCATACATACCCAAAATGCAAATAATTTACTAGTTTTTTGATAAATACCGTGGCTGGCGAAATTGAATCCTGTCTTGTGCCCTGTACAGCTGGGACTTGTTCTGGCTCCTGTTTCATTGTTGAAATAAGCTGCTTGAGAAAATTAACGAATGAATAAATGTGTAGATTTCGAGTTTATTCCTATAAGGTACACTTCCACTTATGCTTAGCGCACTACATGTAACAAATCCAGTATAGTTAAAACATTAAGGGCAATAATACTTTAACCAAAAAAGCATACATCATAGAAATATAAATGCATATTTTATATATTCTTATAATGTAAAAGTGTTCTTGACATGTACACACCACTTTGTTAGATGCATCAATCAAATGATACCAGTAGTACGTGATCCACCATTTGCTGTCAGAACAATTCTTTAGCTCTTTGCACAGTGGAATTCCATAGTTACTGTACATTACTTGGAGGTGACATGATGGTGGCTTTCTATGCAGGCAGTTTCATTTTATTATACATGTTTGAATAAATTGTGTTCCAGTGATTATGGAGGAACCTACATTAGGTGACTTCACTATCATTTTTAGAACTACTTATGGATCTACATAGCAGTGTGTCATGGAGCATTGTTCTGCTGAAAAAGCCTGGTGATTGATGCGTACACTCCTGCCATGAAGGGGAGTGTCACATTGTGAACAATGTTAAAATATCCTGTGGCGTTCTCACAATGCAATTTTTGTTTCAAATAGCCAAATGTAACAAAATATTCGGAAACCCACTTTATCTAAATTCACAGTCTTGGGAAGCTAGAACCTATCTTGCCAACACTGGGCATAAGGTAGCAAACCGCACTGGACAGATTGCTTGTCCAACTTAAACACCCAGATTTGCACAGGGCCAGTTTAGAATTGCAAATTAACTTACCCTCCATGTCTTTGGTTTTCCTCCTACATTCCCAGAATTCCCAGAAGAAAATTCACATAGATTTCATGTGGACAGTAATCGGGCATTAACCAGTATATGAATTATGCATGTGTGTGATATCTATATATCTGTGTGTGTGTGTGTGTATATGTATATGTATGTGTGTATATATATATATATATACACACACACAGAGTATAGTATGTCAATATATGTATCTGTATATATTTGTATGTGTATTTTAAAATGTGCATGTGTGTTTTTAAATTTGACATATAGAAATAAGCATATTTTTCTGTTATTTATTGTTTAACATTCTAGCAAAGTAATGTTATTTTTCCCTCTCTGTTTTTCCATTTCTGCGTATTACGCACATGCACATGTCCACTCTTCTCTCCAGTAAGACAATAGGCTTACCTGGCTCTTCTGATATCCCCTGCTATCTGCTGTGTCTTGTGGTTCACAATTAAGTAGCTCTTCAGCTCTCATGCTGTCTCAGGGCAGATTAAATCAATTAAGTCACAGTTAATAGAGTATATGTTGTCAGGGCTGGCCTCCTGTGTTCCAGACTCCCGTGTTCCTGACTCCTCATCGGATTGATTAAACTCTTTTCCTTGGTGAGATCGGAACCCCTGGAGGGTTATTTGGTTCTAAATAAAGGTGAAATATGAGGCAAGTTGTTAAGAGTTAAATGTATTGGCAAGGCTGTTGTCAGGAGGTCACAAGCCAATTGCATAAACATGGAGAGGTTTGACGGCTTTGCAAAAAGCCTGATTAATCATTTTTTTTCTCTCTATATATCTGCTTTTTTTTCCTTTCCTTGTTTTTTCATGTAACCTGAAAACATTGTGTGGAATTCAGAAGCACATTGTCTATAGTCTATTGATCTTACTTCTGCCAGCACATTTTTATTTTCCTGTCTGCTGGAATGATATTAAAGTAGATATTATATAACTGATACCACCTTTTGATTCACATAACTTTAAATCGAATGCGGTGGACATAATTTGTAGACACAAATGATGTAGCTATTATAATAAGTGATTAAACAGGACAATCAGTTTTTAATGCCTATGGTGGGATACAGTCTAGTTATTTAAGCAGAGCTTTTAAGAATTTAATCTCCATTTAAACAGCATGTTAGAGACCCATATAGATATGTCTCTCTATTCTTGTATATATCCTATAAATTTATTGACACCGAGGAGCTACCTAGGCAGTCCCACCAGTTCCTTTCTGACTACCATGTCCATTGCTATTTTGAAAAGCAGTGACCTGTAAATGTGTCTTTGGTGAAGCCATTTTCACCTGTAAATTTCTACAGCTGATGTCCTGGCTGAAGCTTTTTCGATTCTTTTATTTATTCAACTACATCTGTTCCTAATATTTATCTGGTATACACCCAATCTTCTCACAACTCTCTCTCTCTTTTAGCTTCCTGTCAAATGTCTCTTAGGTCTATCACAGTTGTTGCCCGTTTCTTAGACTTTTTAGCAAAATGTCGCTTGCTATTGTGTCCCAGATAGGCATATAGGGATGATATAATTTGCTGGCGATATCTACCAGCAATTAATCACAGAATCAGTTGTCAGTTCTTTATTTGAAGTTTGTTTATGAGCAGTCTCCGTTTTTTAGGAGGAGCCATCAATATGTACCTGTTCCATCTTCTTTCTTTTCCTGATCTGCGTATGATTTTCATGTTGTGAGTCACAATAGACACATGGTTTGATGAGGCTTCCCTATCTCACCAACTTCCTTCATCACCTCCTTCAGGAGTTCCCAGGCATTCTGAGGACCACTGAAAGTGAATATTTCCAGCATGTCCTGGGTCTTCTGCCAGTGGCATCCAAATCACCACAAATTGCAATACTTGAGTTAGTCTTGAGTTAGCACAGGAAAATTATTTTAGCTGCTTTTATGTAGAATCTCAATATTTTGGGAACTACCTAAATCACCTGGCAATAAATGAGGATGGGGATGTAAAGTGATCAAAGTCCAAATTATCTTATTTTTCTATAATTCTGTACTAGTCTCCCACATTCATCACCCATTAAAGCACTCATTCTGCTGCTTGGTTGAATCTTTTGTCCGTTTTTCCTGCAGCATTTCTCATCTTGCTTATCTTTGATTATCTCACTTAGCATTCGCACCATAACTTTCTTCATTTTCATTTGCTCTCGTGCTACTAATGTGTCAACAAATTTGAGTCCAGAATATCTCCTTCCGCTACTTAATTTTCCACTTCATACTTACTACTGTGTTTTCTAGGGTGTGAACTGGTAATTTGTGGGTTTGTGATGCAGTGTGTTGGCTCCTAGCTGGGCATCAAGCTCAAATTCTGTTTGAAGGGAAGTTTTGTTCTCATCTGTTTTTCATCACATTTTGATGAAACCTAATAGGATTTCCAGGAAATTAAATTATGCATTTGTTTAGTGACAGTGCAAAGTGTGCTGAACGTTCATAGCCTCAGGTTTTTGTGCGGCACGCCTTTCCAGTAAGCTCAAGTGATAAAACCCCTGCATGCTGGAATAAAACATTGAAGTCTGTCTGGGTGTTCTGGCTATTTATGTATTTTTCCCCATTCTAACTATTACAAATCTTCAGATAATCATAATGTCCTTTGTATACTTGCTACAGCAGGTGTCTGCTTTTATTCCCCAGTATAATAAATGCCATTTAGTAATCCACCCCCATCCTCTCAAACAGATGTTGCAGAAGTAGCAGCAGTGATTGCCATCAGGTGGTGATCAGGTGCACATGAAGCACATGTGCTGCAGTGTACTTTGTCTGCAGAGGTATGGTGGATGCCCTGTATGACGACAACATTATTAGGCCTCCACAGATGGGGTTGGTGGTGTTAAAGGCTTAAATGAAAAAGGGTTCAAACAGAGGAGTAGAGCACTTTTTTTTTTTTTTTTTATTATCCTTGCAGTTAACTTTTGTGCTAATATAATTGCCGGGTGCATGATGGGTTCTTTGAAAGTTCTGTTGGTTATTAGAGGCATAACATTAGCATCTTATTCAAGCAGTCTCCTTACTTTCATTCAGATGTTTCTGTTGCGGTTTCAGGGGCTTCTGATTTATATTGGCAACTAAATAGGGATAATTTTGACTATATCTGTTTACATCATGGTTTTAACACTAGAATTACCAGAGCCTACGAGAAAGCTCGTAAATCCGGCCCACCTTAAATCCATTCTCACCACTCCGTCAGCGTCTTTTATCCTGTAAATGTGCCGATTTAAGACAAGCAGCCTGGTATCTCATCCCCCCGCCCACCGCTGCAGTTCATTTCGCAAAGAAGTTTCTCAGTGCTCAGTGTTTATCTTCGAGTGAAGTGTTGGAGCTTTATAGGGTAAAATAGTACATCATCATTTGAAATACATACATTTCATGTGTTTTCCGTGTCAACAACAATCTACGTAAAACGTAGTTAACACAGAAACGTTTTTCATGTTTTAGTAATAATTGAAAAAATGTAGACATGAAATGTATAATGTGTGAAGCCTGAAATACAAATATGAAATAAACACTTTCACAAAAGGTACAAGTATAATAAAACAAGTGCACTTTTATTCAAGAATTTAACCGAAGAAAAAAAGAAAGCAGGTTACGTTAGGCGGTTGATGCGACAGCTTGCGTGGTGCAATGCTAAGAACTGCTGACTCTCAATCAAGAGCTTCTGGGTTCGATGCTGGCAGCTTCTCAAGTTTACCGTTTTGAGTAGAGAGCTACTATTATTGTTAATATTGTACAATAAACACATACATTTGATTTACATCTGTAACAATCGCTGTAAATTTATAGTGCTTGTCAAAGTTACCGTTTTTTATTCAGTTTTATTCTCTCAGTCGCGTTCACGCTCGCCCTGATCTGCCACTGCTGTTTTCAAATAAAGACATGCTATAACAGAGGTGAAGCTGCGTTGTTCTTGTATGTGAGTGGACGTTTCTTGCGGGGAGGGCTTCTGTTCTCTTTCTCCGATCTAAGTTCACCTCTGTTATAGCATGTCTTTATTTGAAAACAGCAGTGTCAGATTGGGGTGAGCATGAACGCGATTGAGAGAATAAAACAGTAAAAAAAGCTAACCTTTACAAGTACCATACATTTACACTGTCTGTTACAGACTCAAATCAAATGTATGCTTTTATTGTATAAAAGTAACAATAAGAACAGCTTACTACTCAAAACGTTTATTTTGGGAGACGTTAAGACTCGAACCCAGAGCCTTCTGAATTGGAGTCAGCGCTAACCAGTATACTACTTGAAGTCAAGACAACAAGCAACACTAACCTGATTTCTTTTTCTTCGGTTGTAATCTTTGACAAAAGCGCATTTGTTCTGTTATACTTGTATCTTTTGTGAAAGTGCTTATTTGATATTTGGACTTCAGTCTTTACACATTATACACTTCATGTCTACATTTTCTCGTTAGTACTAAAACATGGAAAAAGTTTGTTGTTTATGTATGTGTTCAACATTTCTGTCATCCTACACTAACACAGATCTTTGTGGACATGAAACACAAGTGAAATGCATGTGTTCCGAATAAAAATATATTTTTTTAGCCTAGATACCTGACTCACTGATAAACAAGGCTTCATTTGGGCGAGGTTTTTGCTGTTTCTCTGGTGGAGGGGGGGATGGTATAGCAGGCAGCTTGCTGCTTGGGATTATTGACACATTTACAAGACAAAAGATGCTGAATGGAGATGTGCGCGTGGATTTAAGGTGGGCCGGATTTACGAGTTTTCTCGTAAGCTTTGGTAATTCTAGTGTTAAAGAGGTAGCTAAAGAGTTGCTGTGTAATCACTAGGTTAAACTTTCAGTCCCATCCATGGTTACCATCAAGAACAAGATGTGATACCTGCAGGAACTCAATTGTATAAGCATATATATATATATATATATATATATATATATATATATAGCTGCATTTAACCTACCCATGTAATGTGTCTTGGAATAGTGTTCAATAAGGAAATTAATTGGATCAAAGTGAAAACTCCACCTCTAAGCTTGTTGCATAACCTTGAGAGAGTCACTTCAACTGTTAGAGCTCCTGTTACAAAAATCTGGTAAATATACTTGTCATTTATCTGCACCTGTGTAGCACCTTAAAGCACTGTTTGCAGTGGAACAGTGCAATTTTAATACAGAGAGAGAGGTTTTAGCCTCCACCCTTGACACTCTGTACTACTCTGCTAATACATGATCTGTTGAAATAGGGAAGTAATTAAAATAATCCTGTATATAGGAAAGGCACCTTCAAGAAGTGTTTCACAGCAGTAAGCTAGCAACATAAACTCTCATAACATTCTCTGATATTTAAATGCAGTTCAGGCTCATGAGCCTATCTGTGGTATAACTTCATTAAGCTGAAGAGGTAGTCTCTACTCTGTCTTTTCCTATAAGCTTAATTTAGCAGTCTGAAGATAAAGAAACAGTTGTACTGTATCTACAATCATCAGGTCTCCTTCCAGAAAGGTTCTCTATTGAGTTCAATTTATTTTTATATAATGCTTTTCACTGTGTTCTGGCTGAGAGTGCTATAACCAGTTCACAGGTTAACAAACTTCCCTGATTACATAATGGCACAGATTTGTTTAAACACACAGCAGGTTAGGTGCATTGCCGATTCTTAATTGTCCCTAGTGTGTGCTTGGTGTGTGCGTGTATGTGGGCTGGCGCCCTGCCCGGGGTTTGTTTCCTGCCTTGCGCCCTGTGTTGGCTGGGATTGGCTCCAGCAGACCCCCGCGACCCAGTAGTTAGGATATAGCGGGTTGGATAATGGATGGATGGATGGAATAAAATAATTCCAAACTGTTCAGCATAATACAACTTAACTCTATATGTCCATTAATAATATAGTAGAACTGTGGTTATTTGACCATGGAAGAGTGGAAACAAAAAACTCTAGTCAGCAGCATTCCTGGAGAAAAGAAACCTCTGGAGGTCTACGGTCAGTTATAACAGGCCAAGTCAGAGATCGCATTCTATATGGCAAAACGCAATATAAAATTATGAGATTAGAAATGGAGCCTCCACCTTGGATTGTTTGACACTGAACAGGTTTTTCACCCGCTAGTGCTTTATTTCTAAAAATATTTGCACATCTGTAATGTACCTGCTAAGAGCTTTGCTGAAAGGTGCTAAATAAAATCATATTGTTGGAAAATGAGCTTCCACCCTAATACACCGAGTGACCTTGAGTGAATCACTTAATCTGCCTGTGCGCACATTGTCAAAATTATTATTCTTTATTTAGCAATCAACTTTATCCAAGGTGACTTATTCATTATAGTGTGCTTGTAGAATACTTTCAGGTTAATGTTCACTTTATAAAAAGGTGCTATATGAAATAAGAATCCAGTAAATTCAGCCTCCACCGTTTACTCACTGGGCAACTTGGAATGAGTTGGTTCAGCTGCCAGTAGTCATAGTTTAGAAACCCGGACACCACTGTGCAATAACTGCAAGTCATCTTGCGAGAATATTCACAATGGAAAGATACTATATTAAAATAATTGCATGTTAGTTTGGTAAGGAACTAGAAAGGAAGTGCACAAAGTTGCAGTCTACTCCAGCAGTTCACTTTGTGACCAAATGGCTAGGGGTTGGCTTTACTTCCTCCCCTAGTTTAAACAAAATGAAGGAAATGGGAGAGTTGGGGTGGTGGGATTGGGTATGAGGACAGATGAGTGCTGGCACTAAGGCTTCTTGCATGGGGCAACTTCATTTATTACCTTGATGTCACTTGTAATTCTGTACTTCAGTCTTGCTTCACTAGCTATTTTGTGTGTACTGGCACCCATCTCTCCATGGCTGAATACATATCCACCCATATTCTATTTATTTATTTATTTATTTATTTATTTTAACTTTTTCCATTACATGATTATGGAGATCTGGAACTTGTTTTGGTGGTTTTAGATAAATGGCAGGAACAGTCCCCAGATACCAACTGGCAGATATGGAAATAAATAATTGTGTGTGTGTGTATGTGTTTTGGTATTATGAGATTTCTTAAAGCGTTTTTTTCTTCCTTCCTCAAAATCAGGAAAGCAGGATGGAGAAACAAACACTAGCACACCTTAAAAACTACTCTGGCAGTTTTAAAGAGTCTGTTTCTTTTTTAAGTAGTTATGATAGAACTTGGCATGCACTAGGCTTTAAAATGATTTTCATTAAAACACAATTAGTTTTCTTTACAAATAGCTTAATAGCAAAAGACCATTCTGTGGAATTTGCTAATTTTCCCTATGTTTGCACTTGTATATCCTTCCACAGTCCATGAATATGCGTTTAAATAGACTATTGATTAAAAAAAAATAGTTTTGTCAGTGTGGGAGTGAGCATGGATGTGCTGTACAACAGCTTGGCGTCCAGTTCAGGTACTTTCTAGCCTTGTACCTGATGTTGTGAGGACTGGCTCCACTTCCTCTCTACTTGATAAGATATCTAAGAACTAAGAGATGCTACCTGAGTGGAACCCATCCACTTGTTACCATGATTATGTGTAAGACTGTGTCCTTCATCTTCATTTCACTCGCCTTTTCATTGTCTGTCTTTGTAACAAGTAGAATGTGTGTTGCCAACCCCCTTAATTAATTCAACCACTCCAGAATTATTTGCGTACGACCCCAAAACTGCATTAAATTGCCTTGAGCAGGGAGTGTATTGTTATTAGCAGGCACAGCAGTCGCCTGTTTGAGCAGGTGTTGAAAATGTCAATCGTAAATTGACGTTTACCTTGTATAAATTAAAGATTAATTAAAGGATTTGGTTGAAAGTAATGCAATGCTTTATGTGTAATTACATTGGAATTAAGGCCTCTTTAAGGAAAATTATAGAGATGCGAACCAAAGTACGGTCTTGTGTAGCTAATTAAACAGATTTTCTGTGTGCATCCTTGTAAGAATTTGCTACTGCATATTGGTGTCAGTTGAAGTTCAACAGACAATTATCTGGTATTATCCAAATGTTATTGAACTTGGTGGAAAAAGTAAAGCCAGCTGAGGAGAGTATCTGGCCTAATGCATTAAGATGAAGAGGTGCTGGAATTAAGTCTTGGAGTTACAGCATGTCACTTAACTTGGCTGCGAGGTATGTTTATCTGTTTCTCTGTTCAGCGGACCGTGAAAAGCTGAAAGGGCATAGCTGCCCCCACCCCCCTGTGCCCGTACCCTCCCTAGGCACATAGAGCTCTGCTGTAGGCTTACCCAGCTGCTTGGGATCAGCTGGATGTGGCAGTAGGATCTGAAATTTTAATCTGCCTCTCGGTGCTTCTGCCTTCTATATATGGGGGAGGTGGAGTGACTGTGGATTTGGGGGAGGCCCAAGCACTGATGATGTAACAAGTTTGTGCAGCAGCTGCTTTGAGCACAGCAACATAATTACAACTATCATCATTCCAAATGGCAGAGTGCATGAGCGTTTGGTATAATTAAATGCTAATTTTTTTTTTTTCCTGGCATATTTCGAAGTGCATATTTTTCATAATAACTATTTTTTATTGTGTCATCTTCAATATTTATTTCTTCAGTTCCCTTAAGTACTGTGTGTTGAAAAATTGAAGACTCTCAGAAAATATTGATTTTCATAACATTTTTTTGTTATTCTGGATAATGTTTATTAATAGATGTATATACATACAAATAGTTTTGGAGATGGGGCAGCGCTATATATATATATATATATATATATATATATATATATATATATATAT
>JANRMT010062827.1:19659341-19699136 GCA_026402145.1 Polypterus bichir lapradei
ATATATATATATATATATATATATATATATATATATATATATATATAATAAATAAATATTTATGGCCATGATGCTTTCTGCTTCAGTTGAATATCATTAACTAAATCAATAGTGAAATGGAGGGCTATTTCATGAGAGTCTATAATTACAGCGCCATTGATTTGCTTTGACTGCCTCATTATGTATATATTTATGCATTAGGTGTACTATATGTATGTATCATGTAGTGTGTGTGTTAGTGTATTTGTACAGATGTATACATTTTTGCTTCAGTCTGTTAAATTGAGTATTCATGCATGAGTAATACATACATTTGCTTTGAAATGTTTGTTTGGAAATATACTTATAATGTACAAGTACTATGTGTTTATGTGTTTGTGTGTTTGTATATTTTATATAGTGTGTGTTTGGATTAATTAATTGTTTATTCTGGCTGGTGCCTTGATGCAGTGTTGCTTATAAGATCAAAATTCAACACAATTGTTTCGATTTATGTTTTTACATTGAGTGCACAGGCATAATAAGAGACTTTCTCAAGGTCACATATTGAATAAGAGGCAGAAATTGAATGGGTAACATTTTAATTTAATGTCCAAAGCCTTAAGAACTTGTCAAACCGGGAAACTTGTCCCACAATTTTCAATCATAATTTTCATTTTGTCATGCATGCCGTTTCCACGGGTTATCTTCTTGGCTCGTCTGAGGTAAGCAGTACCACTCCGGGACTCCAGGGGGCATGATCACTAACTCTTCTATCTCTCCTATCACCCACAAGTTGGAGAAGACGCCCACTGAGGGCAACTGACCACACCACTTCGAGACCAGGAGCTATAAAAGCAAGGTACTCCTGAAAGGTGGTGTCTAATACAGGAGGTGGGTTAACCACATTACAGAGCTTTCGACCCTGTGCCTGGACTGTTCTCCAGGGCATATTGTTTTGAAGAAAATGGCTAAACTTTGTTTTGTTAACACTTTGTGTTATCACATGCCCGCTTTTCAATTCTTTTTTGCTTTGCAAGCAAACAGGGTGGCCTGGTTGGCACTGCAACAGAATCCTGCCCTTCCCTTGATCAACGGTAATTTACATAATCTTAAATCGGAGGCAGTTGTTGGCTTGCTCTCATGAAGGCTAATTGTGTAATGTGACATACGCAGTGACTCTGTCCAACTAGTCAGCAGGTTAAATTTTGTCTTTATTTGTGGGGATGGGGTCTATGTGTTTGAGAGCAGACAACCAATGAATGCGCATCTGGAAGAACAATGGATAGTAAGGAGCACCGGTGTTTTGGGCCTCTCAAACAGAGGACAAGCTTGTCTGTCTATGTCATGCTTTACATACCACAATCGAATGGAAAGAAGGAATATAAAGGGCTTGGAATGTGGCTGAACTCACCCTACCTGTTAACTCTTAGTACAGTGCCAGCTCTGTCAGGCAGGATGTTATTGGCAGTCAAAGAAAGAGGTGAGCAAGGTTGGCTCTCGGTCACTAATTGTGACATGACCAGTGATTTTTCATTTATATAATTCGGCATGATCCAGTGATAATATCAGCAACAGCAGTGAGCAAGTGTAGCACACCCAGTAATTAGCTCCGTAATGGAACATTGGCTTAAGTCATGACACTGTAAGCCAGTTTGTTCTTGCTTGTGATTTTGTGCTCATCTCTCTCCATTATCTAAACCCCAACACCACAAAATGTTCTTCATAATTTAATAATCCATAAAAACAAATTTTGGTGGAAAAGTTAAAAGCAGGTCAACAAATAATCGGCTATAAACACTGGAGGTTAAGTCATTGACAGCCCACACAATGATGAGCCTTTTAACACCTGGCGCATCCTCCCCTTATGCTGGTGTCGGACCTTACAGGAAGAGGAGGAGGACATGCCCACTGACAGGTGCAGTTAACCTTCTTCTTCCAGGGATCTGGGTCCATGCTTTCCCATGGCTTCCAGCAGGGCACCCAGGCTTTGGTCCTTATTGTCCATGGCTCTCAATAGGGTTCCCCATCCAAGCCTCACACTTCCCTCAGTGTCTGCAGGAGACGCTGCATGTCGAGCCACTCCTACTCCCGGGTAAGCACTCAATAGAAGCTCCCTTTCCTTAGCCTCAGGCTCCTATCATCCTGACGCTCACTCCCATCCACCTGCCTCTCGCTACTTGCTGCATGGACACTCTCCCTTGCTTGCTTGGTCGCTCACTTGCACACTCTCACTCTCTCGTGCTTTCTCTTCCCATCTCTGGCCCTCCCTGCTTCTTTCCCTTTAACCTCCGTCTCTTTCATCTTTCTTCCTTCTCTCTGTCTCAATCTGACTTCCCCCTTTTTTTCTTCCTCCTTTCCTTTCCCCCCCCTTCTGTCCCGTGCAGGCTCCTTTTATTCTACTGCCTAATTAGGCACGGGTACGAGGAGCTGCATCCTCCACGGTATCATTGAGGCGCCTGACTGATTTTCTCGCCTCCACACATGTGTGCGACACGGTCAGTCAGTAGCTCAATTAACTGTGGAGAAAATCTCGCTAACACACACCCGCGCCCAGTTGGCACCTACACTTTCCTGGGCTGTGATCATTTATTTAAAAATGGACCTCTGATTTCCTAGCCATGGACCTGCTTTGCCGCAGTGTGTCCTTATACATTATAGATACATATGATGTTACACGTGTATGGATGCTTGTAGTATTTGTGCCTTACTGTATTTATATGTTTTTACATGGTCTCATCACTGCAGATTTGCTAGTAAGTTTGTTTATATTTGTTTAAAATCTTAGAATCTTTTTTTTTTTTTTTTTTGGAATTATAATTCCGGTCTCTGCATGGATAATAGACTGGTAGTCTTTTTTTTTTTTCCTTCATCTTTGATGTAGATGCTTTTAGTGGTTTAATAAATCTGAAGCAGCGTCCTTTATATACTGGATATTAATAAGAGACAACTTACTGTTAAATAAGGTTAATAAAGATATTGTGGTTTAAATCCAGTGAGAGATTTAATGTAAAGTGGTTTTATAGTTGCTTGATTTTTGATTCACTTTTGAAATTTTCCCAAGCAGTTCTTTGTTGGTTATTGATGATATTCTCTGTCTGTACATCAAATGCAGCCTGCCAGATTTTGTAAGGATGTCTTTATCAATTGTGAAGGGAACATCTCTGACAGAAATACATTTGGTCAGGTTGTACTTTAACTGTGGAATAAAGTTATTGTCCTTGAACTGTTTTTGATCAACTGAGTCAATATGGGTCCTCAACATGTAAGATGCTTACTAGGATGGGGGAGAAATGGACTGCAAAGACCAAGAATGCAGATACCCAAGCAGACTGAACTCTCATTTCATGCAAGACGTCTTTGGAAAGCAGGCCGCTCTCCCTCCCTTCCTCCCTGTGTCTATTGTATTCTCTAGGGACTGTGATGCAGCCTCATCCCCTGGCACAGCCATGCTGCTAATGCCAAAAAAAACCTTTGTGAATGTTAAATAAAAGAGCAAATTGAAGGGCAGTGATTCATTAGGAAAGAATTCTTTGTCAGAACAAATGAAGTCTCTTCTTCTTATTTTTTTAACCAGTGTAATAGCTGCTGTGACTTCCATGTCTCCAGACACCTATTTATAATGCAGCTATTGGACTGGAAGCTAAAGACTGGGAGCTGCCGTTATCATCCGGCGCCCTTTGGATCAGAGGTGTTTTCATATTAAGCTGCTTGTGTTGTGCTCAGTGTCATGCCTCGCTTACATCAAATTTGCCATAAATACGATCTGAATGATTTAACAGGATATTATGTTGATGAGAGGCGTGAATCTGAAGGGAACCTTACTGTGGAAAGAAATTGCAAACTGAAACAGCTGCGATTTGAAAATTTGGGAAGAACGTGTTAAGGAAAGTAAAGTGGCTGTAGTTGTGCTTTCTGTCCTGTGAGCTCAGGTTTTTGGTGGCAACGTTCATTTTGGACCAGACTGGAATAACAAAGATTTTTTTTTTCTTTTTTTGTTTATCACTTGTCTTTTAAATGTACTTAAACTGCTGTTATTTTACAATTAAAATTAATTGTTCAGTGATATGCAATGTAATTTTATTTAATCATTTGCATCTTACCATATTTAAATAATAGACTTAGCTCAGTACAGACTCAGTCTTTTGCTTTATCTCCCTTTCTATTAACTTGCTAATTAACTTTAAAGTCCCTAGGTTCTTTAGAAGACCATTGCACATGAAAGGCGGTATTAAGATGGTTAGCAATAATTACCAGTTAACAATATTTTCAAGGCATTGTGGCAAGCAGGTGTACTTTATCCACTTTGTGTATTTATTCATCATATATAAAAAGCTTAATGGGTAAAGTCTATACATCAGAATGTCATTTAAAAGATAGCATCATGAATTAGGACTACTGCTCTTTAAAATTTTAAATAAGGCATCAGTACTTTCATACATAATATAAATTTTGAAATTTGCTCATTCCACATTGTTGCAGGTTTTTGTTTTCTTGTTTGGATGTATGCCCCAGTGCTCTGTAGTTGCATTTTTAAACTGCAAGAGCAGGCACACTTTTATTTTCCATGTGTTTTTAAAAAGTGCCTCATACATGAACAGTCTTCCTTTTGTCAAATTAATATACTAATTGAGAAAAAAATACTTTCAACTTGAAAAACACCAAACTTGCTCTTCAAGGCAACACCCACTCCTGCCTTGGGACATGAGTCCATCAAAGGGCAAACTCATGTACCTTGGCCACTATAGACTCTCCTGTGAACTTTGTTGGCCCATCTTTTTGCTCTGAGAGTAAGCGGTGCATCTTGGGAAAATAAATTTATTTACAGGAAGAACACACAATTGCCACACAGACATTGTGCAGGCAAGGATTTGGATATTGGACTCTGAAACTATGAGCTACAACTCAGCAGTAACCACTATTAAGTCTATCTTTCTGTCTTTTCATGTCTTTGACTATCTTGGTGTCTTTCTTTTCTTTCTGTCTGGCTTAGTGCATTTCATGTATGTATGTAACTTGTATCATTAATGTTACACAAGTGATCCCTTATGTTGTTTTCCTGTTTACTTCTCCTTTGAAGACTGTGAATGTTTTGTCATTTGTGTTAGTTGCCTGTGTCATTTACATGATAACAGCTTCAAACTATGAACCTTGGAAATATATCCTAAAGTCCTATCCCAGTATTGCATACTCTGTCGACTCCATAGTTGTCTTGTTCTTTGGATACTGTGTTGTGAAAGGCAATGTGCTGTAACCAAATCTCATTTTCTTGTCAGAATTTCTAAGGAGGAAACGCCATGCCTCAATAACAAGACTAGGGACAACGTCACTGATTATCCACATGTGGCTGTCTGTGAAAGAAACCCTTTAGCCACAAGGCTAATCCCCACAGCAATAAAGGCAAACACTTCATCTTATTCTAATTTTTAATGAGAATATTACAATAGGACAGTAAACGACCATCCTGTCATCCACCAATTTTTCTACACCCTTTTCGTCCAATTCATGGTTTTTGATTTTTGGAGATTTTCCAAACAGGAATCCAACTTTGGAGGATATAACAATCCATTACAAGACACATTCACACATACAGTTCATATAAGTTTTAAAAGGTATATGTTGTATCCTAAGCCTTCATCTTGTGAATGAATTATTTATTTTTATTTTGAGCTTTTTTTAAATCCCACTTAAATGTCCTCTCCATAGAGAAGAACAAGGAAACCGTTAGCTAATTAGTTTAATTTGATGCAAAGAAGGACTTATTCAGTATAATTCAAGTATTTTTTTAACCATGCGTTGTCTAACATAATGCCTTATGAATTGAAAGTAATGGATAGTGAGGATCATATCACAAATTCCTTATGCTATGTAGTGCTGATGCTTTATGTGTAAACAGTACCTGCCAAATAATATAAAGAGTACATGACACATGTTTCACCCTAATTGGGACTCGCAAGATGTATGTACCTTCGCTTCACCTTATGGGGATCGAACATCTGATGTTAGCGCTTGAGGCGAAGCCTATTTGATTCGCTTGAGGCGAAGCCTATGATGATGTGCCACAGTGGCTAGTTTGCTTACTTGACAGGGTGAAAAAAATGGAGTATTACATTCTTAGGCCTGAATCACAATCAAATTATTAGGATGGTAATGTGAAGCAAAGGTGCACCTGATGAGCCCCAGTTAGGACGAAACATGTGTTGTGTACTCTTTGTATTATTTGGCAGGTACTGTATCACATGTCTGTGATCTGCTTCTCACAACTGAGAGGACATGGTGGATGTTTGCTGACTGGCTGACCAACCGTAAGCGTTAACCATTCAAATAATCAGATTGTGATTGATATCTATGAATATACTTGTGTGTATGTGTGTCCTAACATCTGATGAACACACTGGCCTTTCGTTTGAAGATACATTTTGGCTGGTAACATTTTTTGTTTTTTTGATACACCTCCGCTTTAAGGGAAGAATGATTAGATCTTTAAGCCCACTTGACAGGCTTGTTAGGCACCAGAAGTTGTGTGTTTCAAACTCTCCTGCTGTATCACTTTTGAAGTCCTCATAAAATAGACTTATGGAGTGTTGGTGTTGGGGGAGGGCCCCCTGTAAAGAGTAAAAGATGCCTGCATGATGGTTTTAGACAGGCTTTTTGACCCCTGTAGATAGATATATAGGCTACTGTGAGTGTTGGGGAATTTGAATGTTGGTGAGTTGTGGCCTCAAACAGACATATTCTTGATTTGAATTGTAACTGCTGTTAAGTAAATCAACACAAGAAAAAAAGGCCAGAGGTTTAATCCTAAATAAAATACAATTTAAGAGTGTGGGATAACATTTGCATGTATTATACAAATGTATATGTGATTATGGAAAAAGCATGCCTGTTTGTGCAGCCCTATCCTGGAGCACAAATTCACGTAATTGATTTACCATTTTTTTACATCATCATACAAGGGAGGAATGAAGAGAGGGACAGTCATGAAAGTAATGCATCTTTTCCCTTTCTGATCTATTAGCTTTGTCCACTTAACTGCTACCAAAA
Organism: Polypterus bichir lapradei; assembly: GCA_026402145.1. NCBI lineage: Eukaryota > Metazoa > Chordata > Cladistia > Polypteriformes > Polypteridae > Polypterus > Polypterus bichir. Next base: position 19,666,365 of record JANRMT010062827.1, read on the forward strand.
ACCAACCAAATGTAGCCGTTATTCTACATGTTGTTCCACTCCTGAAAACCATGCTCCTGCCAATTTCCCTGTGTGCTGCTACTTTGCCCCAGCCACTATCAAGATTTGATATCTACCAGCAGATAGCTGGCATTTGGAACTTATTTTTACTTTTGAGGCCAGTCTCTGGTTGCCCCTATAAAATCCTTGGCCCTCTAGGCCATAGCACCATCTGGTGGTTCCCATATCCAGCACACCTTTGAAATGTGACAGGAAAGTGTGGTCCCACCTTCTTGCTGTAATAGTCTGCAGAGTTCCATCTGTATGGTTTCTGTTTTTACATTTATGCCCCCCTTTCAATTAGAAAATTTGTTGCTTTGGTGGCAAACTAAGCAAATCAAGGACGTTTCAATCCCTGTCTATCCATACTGCAGTTTATAGGAATTTTTTTTCCAGTATGGTGTTTTCTTTAGATGGCCCCTTTCCTTGCACTTTATTATATAGTGACCGTTTAATTCTGTCATATACAGTACAACATGTTCTGTATCATTAATAAATTATAATTAAATCCATGATTTTTCACTATTTTGTATACGTTGGGCACATTATTGGTGCATTCATGTCGAGTATGCTTAATGTTAATTTACCTGTGTTGAGCAACTCTTCAGAACTGTAGTTTTTTATTGTAATTTGTAAATGGCTCAATGACCTGCTCTCATGTTACCTTTTCTATTTCTGTCTACTTGTCACAGTAGTCCCACTGGAAGTTGAGCTTCCAGAAGTCTTTAATTACTGAGTCGTGCTTTCAAAGCACTTCACACCAGCAAGCAACACCTTCTGATTCGTTATAGCTCAGTGTTATTGGGGTTAAGTTTCTAAAAACAATGTTGTGATATTTCATTGTTAACTTTATTCTAAAACTTGTAAAAATTTTTGGAATCCAGCAGGAAAGAGGACATAGTGATCAGGCTTTATTCTAGGAGAAAAAATATATATTACTGTAGAGGTTTTTAGTGTTTTGTCCACCTCAACTGTAACTCGAGATTTGGTAGAGAAGGGATGAAACAGTCCATGCGTGTTGGAGTTGCCAGTTTGCTTACAGGAGTATGTTAAGGTAAAGAGGACAGGTGTAAGTGTTAATATCTGTATCTTTAAACATTTTAGTGAGGATTTACATGTCTTAATATCCCTACCATTACCTGGCTATAATGTTATGTGGATATCCCCCTGACCTTGGTGATGATCCAAAAACCAGGGTGTTAATTGTCTATAGGCTGTGGTTTGGCCAAGAGTAACTTACTGACAGTGGGGAAAATGTGAAGTCTGAAGAGCATTGAAGTGGTGTTGAGAGAGTTTTGAGAAAAGCGCCATTTAACATCCCTGTCCGGTTATTGTAAAAACTGGTAGCTGATTTAAAAAAAAAAAAAAAAACTTTATTTGACAGTAGGTGTTTTTTTTTTGTTGTAGGGAATTGTTCCCCTTGCTTGACTTCCTTTTATAATGAATATTATGAACAATGTTGGTGTATCAGAGGTCTTGTAAAATTTTAACTGTTGGGGATGTACTGGTGGAAGAAGTGGGATATGTCTCTTGTCTGTTTTAACATTTTTCTAGTAGTTACTTAAGCTTTGTTTACTCTAACTTCTTTTTTCCCCCCATGTGTTTTTTTCTTTTTTTAAAGCAAAAAAATACACATTTTGCCCTCATTTATATTGTCTTTTTTGTTTAGCACATCCTTTTCCTTTTATTTAGTTTTGCCTTAGTTTTAATATTTATCAGTGCCCTCCCTGTTATTTCACTTAAAATATACATGATATGAACCATTTTACTGCTTTTCAGAGTCACATGAAGCTTAATTTCCCAAATGGTACAAATAAAGGTGGCTTATTTTAAAAAAAAAGGCCAAAATTATGAATACTCATGTACTCTAATATACATATTTTTAAGAATTGCACTTAGGTCGAGTTTATACTTCACGCGACGCATGCTGCAGCGGACACTCCTGCTACACAAGCGTTGTACTGTTTATACTTACGCGCATACTTTACGTAAATCTGGAGGATTCCACCAGGTGGCAGTGCGAGATATTATCGCAGTGAGAACAGGTTCGGCTTCGCCGTGTTGTGAATTGCCTGAAACAGCCATTGAATTCCAATGACGCCTTACCGCAATATCTCTGAAAAGGATGTTTAATGATTAAATCTATCAATCCAGGGATGTTCCCATTCCAGCAAGCATTGGGCACAAAGCAGAAACAATCCCTAGACATGGCATCAGCTCATCGCAAGGTGAATACGAGCACTCGCATACACTCACGTCATTTTAGTGTCACCAAATCTGCATATCTTTGGAAGGAAACCGGAGCACACTGGAAACCCAGCAGGAAAACATGCAAACTTCAGGCAGGGAATACCAGCGACGTGACACCCTGTGAGACAGGAGCGCCACCGTGTCACACCTATGTGTGTAATTATTAACAGTATTCATTATTTAAACAAAATTAATGATTTATTTGTAAAATGTAATGTACATAATTTAATGCATTTCATCATTAAAGTGATATCAAGTATAAATATAAAGATTCTAAATTTGCAAAGAGTTGGAATATCATACATTAATGTGTTCTGTGTGGTGATCTATTGCTGCTTGCTGTCAGGTCAGGAAGAAGGCCCAGAAGCTCGTAGCGATTAAAAACTGGGATGACGTTTACAACGGTCTGCTTTAATGATAAAGTAAACTCCCAGGTTAGAGTGGACATTTCGAGATTAAAGCCGAAATTTCCACTTTAATCACAAAATACACATTTTTTCCCCATCCTTAATTTTTTCCACTGTGGCTCAAATACAGCACTGCATATTATGTTGCTGTTGTGAAGTTGCAAAAAAAAAAAAAAAAAAAAGACCGCACAAAAGATGGTATGTGAGACTTTTAAAATGTATCGTGTCATTGCGATCGGGAGTATGTAACGCTTTAATATAAAAGCACCACTAATGCATTTTGCTTCACCACGTGGAAGTGCTCACATCGATCCCGTAGGATCCGCAGGCTTTCTGTCAGATATCTGTGTAGATAGTAAACAGAGACTCTGACGTCACGTTCCAACTTTTAGCTGCTACTGCAACTCGCACACACGTCGCGTTAATTTCTGAGGACCTGCTCAGAGGACACATCAAATGAACTCTGGGAACGCGTGGCAGCCATGATATGTACACGTACGTATTCTGAGCGTGAAGTATAAACAAGCCCGAAGGTTAAATATTTGCTGAATTCTGAATAAAAAAATCGGGGACGTTAGTTTTGAATCCTGAGCTGATCACTGCATGGAATATGAACTTTCTCCGACATGACTATAGGAGTTTATCATCCTACAGTGCATCTAGAAAGTATTCACAGCGCATCACTTTTTCCACATTTTATGTTACAGCCTTATTCCAAAATGGATTGAATTCATTTTTTTCCTCAGAATTCTACACACAACACCCCATAATGACAACGTGAAAAAGTTTACTTGAGATTTTTGCAAATTTATTAAAAATAAAAAACTGAGAAATCACATGTACATAAGTATTCACAGCCTTTGCTCAATACTTTGTCGATGCACCTTTGGCAGCAATTACAGCCTCAAGTCTTTTTGAATATGACACCTATCCTTGGCCAGTTTCGTCCATTCCTCTTTGCAGTACTACTCAAGCTCCATCAGGTTGGATGGGAAGCATCGGTGCACAGCCATTTTAAGATCTCTCCAGAGATGTTCAATCGGATTCAAGACTGGGCTCTGGCTGTGCCACTCAAGGACATTCACAGAGTTGTCCTGAAGCCACTCCTTTGATATCTTGGCTGTGTGCTTAGGGTCGTTGTCCTGCTGAAAGATGAACCGTCGCCCCAGTCTGAGGTCAAGAGCGCTCTGGAGCAGGTTTTCATCGAGGATGTCTCTGTACATTGCTGCAGTCATCTTTCCCTTTATCCTGACTAGTCTCCCAGTTCCTGCCGCTGAAAAACATCCCCACAGCATGATGCTGCCATCACCATGCTTCACTGTAGGGATGATATTGGCCTCGTGATGATCGGTGCCTGCTTTCCTCCAAACGTGACGCCTGGCATTCACACCAAAGAGTTCAATCTTTGTCTCATCAGACCAGAGAATTTTGTTTCTCACGATCTGAGAGTCCTTCAGGTGCCTTTTGGCAAACTCCAGGCGGGCTGCCATGTGCCTTTTACTAAGGAGTGGCTTCCGTCTGGCCACTCTACCATACAGGCTTGATTGGTGGATTGCTGCAGAGATGGTTGTCCTTCTGGAAGGTTCTCCTCTCTCCACAGAGGACCTCTGGAGCTTTGACAGAATGACCATCGGGTTCTTGGTCACCTCCCTGACTAAGGCCCTCCTCCCCCGATCACTCAGTTTAGATGGCCGGCCAGCTCTAAGAAGAGTCCTGGTGGTTTCGAACTTCTTCCACTTACGGATGATGGAGGCCACTGTGCTCATTGGGACCTTCAAAGCAGCAGAAATCTTTCTGTAACCTTCTCCAGATCTGTGCCTCGAGACAATCCTGTCTCAGAGGTTTACAGACAATTCCTTTGACTTCATGCTTGGTTTGTGCTCTGACATGAATTGTCAACTGTGGGACCTTATATAGACAGGTGTGTGCCTTTCCAAATCATATCCAATCAACTGAATTTACCACAGGTGGACTCCAATGAAGCTACAGAAACATCTCAAGGATGATCAGGGGAAACAGGATGCACCTAAGTTCAATTGTGAGCTTCATGGCAAAGGTTGTGAATACTTATGTACATGTGCTTTCTCAGTTTTTTTTATTTTTAATAAATTTGCAAAAACCTCAAGTAAACTTTTTTCACATTCTCATTATGGGGTATTGTATACGTTGTCATTATGGGGTATTGTATGTAGAATTCTGAGGAAAAAAATGAATTTAATCCATTTTGGAATAAGGCTGTAACATAACAAAATGTGGAAAAAGTGATGTGCTGTGAATACTTTCCGGATGCACTGTATGTAGATAAAATGTCCATTAATACATTTTTAAAAAATCTGGCACTTTTCATTATCTACATGTCTGTTATCCACTTGTATGCTCAAAACTTGCAAAATGCATGCTTTTTTGCTAAAACAATTGTTAGTATATCCTTCAGGAATAGCCTGCACACAAGAAGACTCTTGACCTACGAATGATGAGTGAGGCTATTTATTTCAAAAAGTCATTCTCATAAGACTTTAGTTACATGTTTGTAATGTTCGCGGGTTAAAAAAAGTAGTACTATATATACTTGCATTTAAGTTTTCCCGCGGATAAGTCGGGCTTAATTTTTACTGTATAATTTCTTGTATTTTATAATGTTGATCATATAAGTTGAATGCAGAAAACTCCTGCTACTGGTCCAAGAGATTATGATATACCCACCTGAGAGAGTAACCATGGAGCACACTGCCTTTTTGTTTTCTGTGTATTGTGCTTAAGTGACCACGCAGTAATACCCGAACTATTCTGAAGCGACGTTTGCACTGTTTTGTGTTCTTTATATCTCACACCCTCATACAGAGCATCCTTTATCTATGATGGAACATTCATTCAAAAGGAAATATGAAGCTGGTTTTAAATTAAGTTGTTGAACTGGCGAAAGAAATTGGTAACTGCGCTACTGCAGCAAAATTCAATGTGTCTGAGAAACTGGTGCGAGATTGGAGGAAGCAAGATGATGTGGAAAAAAAATTAAGTGTTGTATTTTTGAACGGGCGTATAAGTCGGGGTCTGATTTTGTGTTTGATTTTTTGGGTTTCAAGATCTGACTTATACGCGAGTATGTACGGTATATATGTAACATTATTTTGTCAAAATATGTTTTGCCTGTTTTGAGCACACAACTGGGCAACTGACAAGTGGATTATAACTCTTTACATTTATGTAGCACTTTTCTCACTTCTCAAAACTCTCTCCACGCAGGGAGGCCAGGAAACAAGCCCACAATCTCTTTACTCCACTGTGCTAACCGCGTGGATGATTATGCAACACAAGTAACAAAAGTTTTTTTTTTTTTTTTGTTTGTTTGTTTTTTTTTCTCTTCATGGGTGATTTTCACATTTTCTTTTGAACAGCATTACTAACTATTGACTTCTATTACAAACGTTTCCTCCCCATTCTGCATGAAAATGCGACAGTAAAAAGATTTCTTGGCCACCATTACAAAGTACTGTATATGGGGTATGTAACATATTTGAAATATGTATATAATTTTTGGCTAGAGTATTCTTTTAACATGTTTGCTTTGCAGTGTGGAATAATAACATGTTAAGTGGCAAGCACTGGGTTACACAATAAGTCAGCAAAGTGTGTGTAGTATAGTTCAGTAAATTACTGACCAGACCTTGTTTTGAATTAAAGAAATTGGATTCCCTGTCTCCTTGGTTTGGTGAGGAGATATAAATATGAGGCCAAAAAATAAAGATGGAGTAGAGAAAAGCAATTGGAATGAAGAATTTGCAAGTCTGGAACACTCTCTTCCTGTGTAGCTTCCGAGCCTATAATTTTGTTGACAAACATCGACAGGAAGGGGCCCTATTTAGAGTGTCAGTCCATATTCGTAACGTACCTGCTCACCCTCAGGTTGATGTATTGTTCAGTTCAGCCTGATGGTGTATGTTAGAACTATTGTTTAAATTACGAACAGCACCATGGCCCAGTGTTAAACCCTTGAGTCTTAAGTGCTATGCCTTTTTGCTACCTGTTTTAATAGTAGTCTCCTCAAGAAAAAGACTAGTCTCCATTTTCTGTTTTTTTTTTTTTAACCTGTTTCTGCAGTTCAGGGTTGCGAGCGCCAAAATCTTTCTATTTACCCCCCCTCCTGGTGGTTCTTAATTTGTTGCACTGTGAATTCTTTTCTTGTGTGCTTTGTAAAGCATCTTGTGAAGTGTGCTATATAAAATGAAGATTGATTTATTGCATTACTACTGAGAATGGTGGGCAACCTTTGATTTGGCACAATGCATGCACTTGGTATTGATGTTATAACTGAACTGAACACTCTGCATAGACAGGATTTTTTTTTTTTTTTTAATCTCTCAACCCCCCCCCCCCCCCCAAAGAAAACCCCGCATTCGATTGTCTGTCAATCTACAGACAGCCAATGTGTTAGCTCCGTGAGGTCGATCACCTCGCTATCAGTGCCGCTCCTATATTAATATTCTCGCCATGATCATTTTCGGCAGAAGGTTATTAGATTCCTAGTTTGTATCCTCCAGTGAATGAAATGATGTGTGATTATGAAGTCATCAGGCATGAACCAGTAAGACTCCAGAGAGCCTCCCCCTTCTCTGAGGTCCTAAGGGTACCATTGATTGGTGACCATGTGTTTGTGCCTGATAGACTGTGAAATGGTGTGCTGCCGCACGGCTGTGTAGCACCTGCGTCCCACTGAGGTGATGGATTGGTTTGGTCATGTGGAATGTTCCCATCTGGTCTGCAGTAATGTGTTTTTTTTTTTTTTTTTTTTTTTTTTTTCCTCCTTTTCTTCCTCCTTCATCTGTGAATAGCGAGTACTGGCTGGAGGATAGTTAAAGCCAGCAACTGCAAAGGCCAAATCAGTCCTTTCTGTGAGAAGTGAAATAAAAGTAAAGGTGGGAAGATTAGATGTAAGGGTCAGAGGTGGTGGTCTATTTAAATAAAATGAAGATAGGTCATCTTTATGTATAGAATCGTGAATAATGGAGGGAGGGCGGGGGCATGTATTGAGACTTGTGCATGTGTTAACTGGAATTAAAAACATTTCCGAATTGGGACAGGAAATTAAAATTCACTTTAACTTTATCATCTGAACTGTAAGGTGCCCCTGTGAGTCTTGCCTTTGTGCTTTGTTGCCATTTCCGCTGGTCATTTCTTGTTTGATTTCTCTTAGTCATACTGTTCCCTTCTTATAAATATATATATAATTGATCTATTCATTCCACTTAATGACTAATTACATATCAGAGCACATCAGCAGCGGCATTCATCATCGTCGAATGTAATAATCAATGACATTTCAACAAAGGAAAAAATAAATATGCAAATAGGGACTCATTAACATTTGCATGAGCTGTTTGAATAATCACATTGCTGACAAGGCTGTAATTAACAGAAATTGATGCTGAGTTCAGGATTTGATAGCGTGTTTTCTCAGCGTTTTATTGTAGTCACTGCGGGGGCTGAGATGAAGTTCTTTACTTGGACTTGGACTGGGCTTGGAAGCATTGGCTACTACTAGGTATCATGGGGCTGTTTGGAAGTTTCATTTGTTATTCATGTCCTAATAAACAGGGAGGTGGGGGTAGTGTGATGTCGTGGACCAAAAGAAGAGAATGGGAAACTTGAATGCTGTCAGTCGATCCCCACCCCACCCAACCCTTGGAGAATTTGATCAGAAATGCATTTCCTTGAGGAGGACTAAATTTGATGCTCGTCCTGTAGAAAAAACATTTGCGTCAGAGTCGCCTGCCCAATTGTTTTGTCCTTTTTTTTTTCCTTCTCTGTTTTTTTTTTTTTGTTTTCACACACACTTTTATTATACCCCCCCCCCCCCCGGCCGCCTTTTTCCTGACTAGTTTCCTGTTTTTGTCATGGATATTAACAGAAATGCACCAAACACAATAAAGCTGTTTATGTCAGTTTTTTGGATGACTGAAAGTGCTGATTATAACAAGTTGAAGGAATTTCCTTTTGTTGAATGTGTACTCCTGCCATATGGCTCAACATGGAACATTAACTTGACAGGGATAATGGATTGTAGGAGATGGAGAGAATTTTGCCTGGAGGTGGTGTGTGTGTGGTTTTTTTTTTTCCCCTCATTCCCCCGATATTAACAGTGTTGCTCCTATTGTAGTCTGGATTGGATTTTGATTAGAAACAGAGTCACAGAGGCAGTTTGTTTCAGAGAGCTGTGCAAGCTTTGCCTACTGCTGTGACTTCAGATTTAGAGAAGATGACTTACGCATTTGAAGAATGAGAGTAGAGAAGAATGCACCTTCAGAGAAGATAAAAATGGTGGTGAAACAGGCACCAAGAACCGCAATGTAACAGGATTACTAATTGCCTGTTTGTTGCTTGGTCTAGAGATTCATCCCATGGGATCATTGATAACTGCCCGGCTATACATTAAAAAAAGAAGGTATTGCACAAGTGTCTGCCAGATGAGCACTGGGGAACAAACATTCTGGAATAGTTAACACACATCCTGATTAAAGCAACATGTGCACTGCTTTGACTAGAAATGCTTTCTCTCTCTCTCTCTCTCTCCCACACTCATAAGAGGGTTTCACTGAAGAAGGAAGCTGATGCAAATCATTGAGAACTAAAAGGCTTGCCCTGATAGAACTCACAGCCCTCCACTCAGCCTGCACATCCCATAATGTCCATTCAGTAATTGTGTAATGCCCTGTCTGATGGAGAGGCTCACTTTTCAAATTCCTTGCCTCCTCTCCTCCCCCAATCTCATGGAAGTGTACTTGACTTCCAGGAACTCGGCCAGCCACTCACACTAAAAGATTGCTCAGCTGCATGTGTCCGAGTGTTTATTGATAGTGTGGTCTTCTGTATACCATATATTTATTCTTGTGTGTATGTATACGGTATGTGTATATTAGGGCTGTCACATCAATTTTCGCTATTTACTTAAAAAAGGCCTAATTCAATTTGATTCTAAAATAACTTTCGTTTTCCCCGCACTAACTTTTGCATTGAGTTACTTGAGATGCTCTGTGCAAAGCTGCGGTTTTTATTTTAAAGATCTGTTTGTCCGCTTCACTTCTACGATGGGCCTTTTTGTAATTCTGATTGGTTAGCATGTTTTTTTTTTTTTTTTTTTTTTTTTAGTAAAACTAAAGGCCACACCCCCCCAACTATACTTGGATCTACAGGGGTACTCTGAACAGTTTTTCTAAATGTATCTCTGGTATACAAAAAGTATCATCTTGCATCTGATTCTGTTTGGATTCAGTTTTAAACCTGAGGTCTGTGATTGTTTAATGCTTAGACCTTCTAATTGAAGCAAACGGAAAATAACTGTCATAATTTTGATTTTTATTATTTATAATGCTTTAAAAATCCCCACTTTAGAGCCTCCTCTCTGTCAGGCATCACTTAATGTGGCAGCTGGTTCGACATATGATGTCTAAAAAAAAATTAGGGTAACTATTTAGTCCATAGTCTCAAAAGCATCTGTAAAGAATAAAAGTACACATTGTCCAGACCCCGACTTTATACTGTGAAAATCCCACTTTTCTGGGTGAGTTCACATGTGCTAACTGGCATTTTATTATGAGTGCCACAATGTAAACGGTACCCTAAATTTAACATTCAACCTGCTTCTTGCCAGCTGTATATATAAAATCCAACATCTGTCTCTCTCTCTCTCTCTCTCTCTCTCTGCTTTTCATGAAAGAACTGCTTAGTGGATTTAGATGGAGTTTTTTTCTATAAGTTGCTTGAACATTACAGTTGATTTTGCGTCTTCTCTCATCGCGTAAGTATCATAGTTCGATTGCAGGAGCGAATTATTCACACTAATCTGAGACGGAGGCTACGGACCGTAGGCAGGAATGGGGAGCTGGGCGGGGCCCTCCTCACTCACATGCCAGCCTCCGTTCGAATCAGTCTGCCTCTGGTCACATTTTGGAGCGTACCTTGCCTCCACTTAGCTAGAGATACCTATTTGTTTATTGATTTTTAAAGTTTGTCCTGTTTCACTACTATGTGGGCAGAGCCACGGAGGACAGCTAGTCTCTTACAATTCTCACCCTGTTGCTGTCTTGCTAGCTGATTGGTAATCTTCCTTATCTTAAAAACGTCTGTTTGGCACCCTCCAGTCTTCCTTACTTATGGCACTCCACACTTGCTATGGAGGTGCCATGTGCCCCCAGAAAGTACTTCATCTGTACTCCACCCCAACCCTACTTCTTGTTCCTCCTAGCTGGCCATACAGCAGCAAGACGCATCACCATATGTTTGTATTGCTGCATGCCAGTTGAGTTTGGCAAGCAGAACTAACTCAACATTGTCGTAAGCACTTCATACTTTGTAGAGATACCACGAGTAAAAAAAACAAAAATAATCTATTGAAACGCAGTGTCAGTGGTTCGTAATGACTGCAGCTCCTTTCCGTGGCTGCTTTTATGGCTTGCTGAACTGACAAGGACTAGCACTCGACTGAAGACCAGATGTAAATGCTGATACTTTCATTTTATAGGTTGCACCTGAACTGAGTTTTTGATGGGTCTTCTATTTAAATAATAGTTGTTAGAGTACCACTAGTGTTTTTTATTTGTAGTTGTTTGTTCTTGCTGTAGCCACTGCTGCTGCCATTACCATAATAAAGTGTAAAAAGCACGTACAAATATACATGTAATGCAATCATTAACCTTAAGTTTAAATATTTTATTTTCAAAATGAATATTCAAACCTTTTTTTTTTTTTATTATAAGTGATTGCTTTGTTATGTTGAATTACAAGTTACAATTTTTGTTTCATAAAGAAAGATGCACAGCGCTTTTGCAACAGAGGCTATAAAAGATGCTGAAACAGAAAACTTTTGCCATGGATATCGGGAAGAGGAAACAACAGGAAGGATCAACGACAGGAGAGTTCCTTGCCAGGGCACTCGCTTTGGGAAATGAAGAGGTTGGGGCCTTTAAACACTTTAAAGGGACGTGGGCTATGATCAGTGTGGCTGAGTGGAGCAGTAGAATTGTTAGGATATGGGATAAGCAAAAATATAGGATAAATCTGAAAGACACTATACAGTGATCCCTCGCTGTATCACGCTTCGACTTTCGCGGCTTCACTCTATCGCGATTTTTTTTTTTTCCTCATACACGCTTACGTCACTACGCATGCGCTTTGTGAGAACTTTTATCTAAGCCCTACGATGGCTCCTAAACGTGCTGCTTTTTCTAAGCCTTCTGACAATTAAAACTAAGTGCCAGAGGAAGATGCTTACTATCCAGGAGAAGGTGAAACTCTTGGATATGATTAAAGATGGCAATACCCTACAAAAGCCTCCTCATGCATATGAAAAGACATCGCCAGCAACTGCCTATCAAGATGTTCTTCAGCTGCGCACCCAGACACCCACTGCCTACTCCTAGTACTTCTTCACTGAAGACAACAATGCACCTGCTAAAGATACTGCACCGCCTCTGAAGACTTTCCTACTGAGGTCATGCCTTCATAGGTTAGTGGTTGTGTGCAATTAAATGTACAGTACAATAATCTACTATATAAAAGCGTTCGTGATTGTCCTTCCGTCCTGTGAGTGCAAAGCGTAGCGGTATTCCGCTTATTACAGACTTACTACTTGCGGCTTGAGGTACGAAGCGACGCGATGTGAGCAGAGTTCTGGTGCTCTCATCGTTCCCTTGCTTTTGTGCACGATGCGCTGGAAAAATAGACAAAATTATGTCTCTGGAAATAAATAATGTTGATGTAGTACAAATGCCTCACCGCGTAGTAAATATCAGGGGAGATGGTGCTTGCTTATTCTCATCTATAGCTTATTTAGTGCATGAAACTCCGTCTTTAGCGGTACAGATTCGGGATGACATTGTACGACTTTGGACAGGCACTTGAGGGGATAAAAAAAAAACTTAGGTTTTTGGGAGATGTTATGAATGGGCACTTTGATGTTCTCATTCCCTACACTTACATGCCTGAAGTACACATGGAGCGCACAAAAATTGAGGATAAAAGTCGGTCGCCTTAAAAGGCGAGTGCGCCTAGTAATATGATGTTTGTAACGTCTAATATGTCTTATTTTCTCTTATTTTGTCTAATATATTGGGTAATACGAGTGTAATGGTGACTAAAGGGTGTTCTTGAGGGCTAGTCTAGAGGGCTCTAATAATGTTAAAAAACGTATTTAGAAGGTCGTAAACAGGTTTTCTATACTCTAACTGCGAAAATATTCTATTTATAAATAAAGAATCCTACTTCGCGAAAATTCATTTATCACGGTAGAGTCTGGAACAGATTAACCGTGATAAACGAGGGTTCACTGTAGTGTGTTTTTACTTATACCAGGACTCTAGATTGCAGCCTAAGTTGTGTTTTGGTGAGTTATATTTTTGATTTGCTTGCCATTGACAACAGATTTATGTATATCACCTTTCATAACTACATTATATATACTTATCAGTCTATTTGTGTTTAAAGAACCTTCTGTAAAGTAAGTTCTCTTTGTCCTTTCTAGTTATAGGAATCAAAGTCCCTCCATTTAATATTAATATATACAATGTGTGTGTGTGTGTGCATGTACTCTATGTAGAGGAATAGATCTTAATTATCACTAATCGGTTAGTGATACCCACTTTGAATCCTAAATAAAATATGAAAATTGGCTTCATGTGGTTGCCTTTGCAGTCGCAGCTTACAGTCTACATCCTTTTGAAAGTCTCTTCATGGCCCTTCTAATGTAAGACATCAACACGGGAATAAGCCAAGATCCTGACACAGAATCTATTGAGATACTATTGATTTTCCTCAAATTTTATAATCATTAATTTGTTGAATATGTTCATAACATACTGTACATACATACGATTATACCTGCACAATTGTAATGGTTTTGTACTGACACATTCCCAAATGGCTATGGCAGAGAGTTGGTGGGTAGTGAAATAGAGTCTGATCATTGTGACTGCTAAGCACAAACCTGTGGAAAACAGGATCACTGTGCATGGCCATCCCAGCTTTAAAAATCTGACTTGGGAAAACTGGCAAGGGGGTTTATCCCCCACCATGAGAACAGGCAGTGAGTGATCTGTGATAGATGTTTCCCTTGGAAAAATCATAGCTGTGTAATTAATTTGATGGTGATCTTTCAGATCTGGGGTACTGTCAGTGTAAAACTTTTGCAGCCATGGAGCTTATGTATGGGAATTGATGGATCACTTGAGGCACTCAAGCAGGAGACTTGTGATCTTTGCTGTTTATCATTCATATGTATAGCTTTCCTTGGAGGAGAATGGAATAAAAATCTGGGGCTGGGGCAATATTCACTGTAAACAAACATCCCTAAGCAGTCATAAAATGTTTTTTGTCAAAACGCTTCTCATTAAAAGCATATTGCTCTATATGAAACTCCAAGGGTGTCCGGAGGTGGCTTGATGTTGAGCACACTTGTCCCTTGACACCCTATATGTGCAGCTCCTCAAAGCCACATGCACAGGTGAACTCAGAGGGTGTTAGTCTTCTCTAAATTTTCAACAGTTTTCTTTGTATTCTGGCTTTTTATCTTGGCTGTGCCATCCTTGCGTTTGCTCAAGAAATGGGAATGTTAAAAATATTTTGCTAAATTATATTAAACACTGAAGAATATTTCCATATTTTGATGACTTAATAGTGCATTTATATCAGGTTAATGTACTTTAATCATATTAATGAACATTTACTGTCTGAATATTTTTGATTTGTGCATAAATGTGTGTTTATTTTTTAATATGTATAAACATATTCACAATTTGTATACATATTCACACATCAATGATCTAGTCTTTAGGATTTGATTCTCAACGGACTAAACTTCTTTAATCTAATAAAATATAATATGGTGTATGTCAAAATACTGTCATTTTGATCAGAGTGTTGAAAATTTGCTCTGCAAATATTTAAACCACACGCAAAAACAGAGTGCATTTATGCCATTCATATGTAGTGTATGTTTATGCTTGCTCATATTTGTGAGGTGATCCTTTCAACAGGGCCCTGATCATAATTGCTAAAAAAAAAAAAGAGACAGTATCACAGATACAGTATATTGTTATGTAATTATTTTAGTTTCCTAACATAATCTGAGTGAGGAAACAAATTACAGATTCAGATACTGACTTTAAATTCTAGTTGACAAACTTAAGCTTGGGTATATTTAATACTAGCTGTCCCCCGCAGTTCCGCCCACATAGTAGTGAAACGGCAGACAATTAAAAAAAAAAAAAGTAATTTGTACTGAGGAGAATTTTTAAGGATAGCTTTCATATCCAAGGGCCTCTTAATATACAATAATTTTGGTTTTGCTATCAGGGGCGAGCATATAGCTGTGATCTCTTTGCCAAAAATGTAAAAAGTTGGCAAGGTATCTCTGGCCAAGCGGAAGGTTGGCACACTCCAGTGTCAAATGCTGGCACTGTATCTGATCATGTTCAGCTCTTATGGGAAAGCGTCCCCCACAGGGGAGAAGAGCACGTGGCCATGATATCTCTACCAGTGAGCAGCTACTGTCAAAAACACACGTAGCTGTGATCTCTCTCTCTCTCTCTCTCTCTCTCTCTCTCTCTCTCAAAAACCTCAAACGTTACTCATTAACAATCTCTAGATGATAATGTATGCTGAACAAACTGGTATCGCTAGCTAAGAGGTGGCAAGGTATGCTACAACACATGGCAAGAGGTAGAGCAACTCGAACAGAGGCTGGTGTGTGAGTGAGGAGGGCCTTGCCTGGCTCCCTACTCCCGAGGTCCTGCCTACCCCTCCAGTCTTCCAGCAGCCTGTCTCTCGGATTCACACAAATTAATCGGTGCTGCAACCGAACTATAATACTTAGCGGGATGAAAGAAGTTGCAAAATCAACTGGAATGTTCCAGCAAATTATAGAGAAAAAACCCGATCTAAATCCGTTAAGTACTTCTCTTGTGAAAAGAGGACAGACATGCTGACAGACAGATGCTGGATTTTATATATAATATATACTGTGTATATAAAGGTTTTGTTTGTATTATCGTATAGTTCATTACCTTGTTTTTCAGTTATATTGGCTTTTCTTTTGCTACTCCAGTTTTCCTTTCACATCTGTTAAGACATGCATCTCACTCTAAATTGGTGCTTTGTGGGCCCAACGACAGACTGTATCCAGGGTTCTTTCCTGCCTTGCCTCTAGTATTGCCAGGATGAGCTTAAGACCCCCTTTTAACTTTAGAATGTTATTTTTGTTAGATTACTGTTAACAATCACATGTTTACATCTCTTAGGTGTCATGCATTTACATGTATAGTCTAATTAAAACCAAATATTTAACATTTATGTACTGAAAACAGATTTGTGATCAATGAATAAAACATCATATATGTACATAGAAATATATATTTAGCCACCATTTTGGCCTAAACAGAGGAGGGTATTGATTACATTAGACTAAAAGCATATTCCTACTTTGTTTCATTTTGGAATTGGGTGAATTCAGATTAAGCATCATGTTTGTTCCTTACTTACGCCACCATGTACTCCTTTTCAGTACTCATTCCGCTCTGCTGTCCTAGCTGGACTGCACGTTTCATATGAAAGAACCAACAGTCTCAGTGACAGCATTTTATTGTTTATTTACTGATTTTAATATAACATACCAAAGAAGATTGCAGAAAGCCTACTGTG
This sequence comes from Polypterus bichir lapradei, assembly GCA_026402145.1. Classification (NCBI taxonomy): domain Eukaryota; kingdom Metazoa; phylum Chordata; class Cladistia; order Polypteriformes; family Polypteridae; genus Polypterus; species Polypterus bichir. Next base: position 19,682,747 of record JANRMT010062827.1, read on the forward strand.
AACAAGGTCTACAATGAACCTGCCATTTGTTGACGAGCTATGATTTGGTTCATCGTTAGAAAGGAAAAAAGCATCATTTTGCATGGCAGTTGCCTTTAATTACTGAGATCTGTGCGCCTGGTCTCACTTGACTTTTCACCGATTTCTCTGTTGACAACAATAGTGGATTCAGGTGCTGTTAATTCTATTGACTGATACATACAGTACAATTAAACCAGCAGAGACTAATGTTTCAAACTGAAATGCTTGTCATTGCCTATCAATGTATGCCTTTTTGAACTATGAAGAGAAAAACCCATTCCAGAATGTTCTCAGTGACATGCTAATATTTTGGGGAAAACGTAATAATGTGAAGCTTAATAGTACATTTTGAAATAGATTTCTTTGTTATAGGCCTTAAATTTGTTTATTTTTTCCTTTTTTGAAATTTTATATAAATTACTTCTAGAGGAATTGTGAGCTGTCAAATTGTATTCTGGGTTGTGCCATACTCTTGTTTTGGGAACATTTATTTTTTTTAAGGAGGGACAGGCTTTTAGTTTTTAATTTTATTTTTGGTTACTAGGGCTGTGCCTTCCCACCAAAGACTGTTTGAGAAACAACAGAAGGACAAAGCTTAAGTGGAGTTTATTTGTTTAACTAATTTAGCTCTTTCTTTTTCCTGGTTCCACTTTGTGTGCATGTTTTTACATACAGTATATGCAGCATTATGTGTTAAAGTCCAAGAGTTATCTGGACAATTAACTTCTATCTTTGAGAAGTTCTTTAGCATCTCAACCGCCTCCTTTTTTTTTTCTTTCTTTTTTAGGCTTATAGGAGGCGGCTGTAAAACATCAAAGCAGCCTAGATTGGCCCTTGTTTCTCTTGTCCAACCTGCACTTTCCTGGTTCTTTTCCTCTGTTTCTCACACCACGTGTCATTGCCATCAGTCCCTTGAGGTTCTACTCTAATCGGAGTATCTGAGACACCTCCTAAACCTGCCCCTCAAGTCCAAAGACCTTGTGACATTATAGTACTTTAACACAGTACCCTATTGATGTTTTAGGTGCCAAGTGTGGGATAAGAATTTGTCTTATTGCTTCCCTTCTTTCCAGGACTGGCACATTACAAGGTGAATAACGCATTTGTAAAATATAAAAAAATGTTGTATTCATACATAGTGTTTTTGTTTGAATGTAGAAGGGTGTGTACAGCAAGCACAGAGTATGTATAATGTGCTTCTGTAGATAACTTCCTCCCGTTGGGCACACTAGCCAGATAGTGAGAACCCAAATAAACAGAAATTGTATATTGTACTGAAATAGATGAGGACACTCTGAGGAAATAGTTGGGGTACCAACTAGGTCGCTGTGTTTAGTAGAAGCAACAATGACAACCGTTATGGTCCCGACAACAGATGTAAACTGACTTTACAATGTGAGAATAGTATAAAGTTGGAGTTCTGTCCTCCTTGATTGTCAGATCAGAATGTGATGCCACCTTCTGGGAGCCTCTCCTTTTTATATTTTTGGGATCAGAATGGGGCAGGGCCTTCTCAGGACTTTCTGGGTGTGGTTAGGCATCCACATCAGGTGTCTGTTTGACGCTACAGAGAAAGGAGAAGATACTGTTTGAGTCAGCCTCCCTCTTATTTTGTACTGCTTAACTCCTCATAGCCCGGTATATCAAAATAACTTCTAAAATGTAACTCTGTTTGACCCCCTAGACCAGTCTTTGTGTATCTGATTGAGAAAGCTGGCCCATCCACCTTTCAGACATCATAAATGAAAGCTCTCTGTGTGTTTTTTCTCTCTCTCTGACTGGGCCATATAACCTTCCTGCCATTTATACCTTTCCCAGCTCTTTCCCAAGTTCCAGACAGGCAAATTATATTGTGGGATCCCAGTCCTCTCAAATAGCCAGCAAAACCCTCTGTTAGCGTCCTACTTGTGTGATGCTTCTGTCATCTGTGTTACCTTTTGAGTATTGACTTCAAGGGCAGACTTGGATGTTGCAAAGCTAACTGCTTGCAGTACATTTACATTTATTTATTTGGGCGATGCTTTTATCCAAAGTTACTTAGAACATTTGAGGTGCAGTTGGTTCCAGTTGGAGCACAGGCGGGTGAAGTGACTCGCTCATGGCTTGAAGTCCAAAGCCTTAATCACTGCACCAAATAGATGTGGATTGTTTAAATTGCCTGTGGTTGTATTCCACATTTGTATTTCTCATATATAAAATGTGTGTATGTCTGCATTTATTTACGTTTTTACATATACCCACCATATTTTCAGGAAGTGTTTTGAGTTACCTGCTTAGGGTTCTTTTTTTAAACCTTGGAGTCCTCATGACTGAGCAGGCACTCAACTTATGTGGGGTCATTTACAGACTTCAACACAGTTTGCCAATACCAAAAAAATTTGATCTTATTCATTTCTTTTGTATTTTTCTTTTGTTTCTAAGGTACTTAACCATTGTTTGTTGCTGAAGTTTTCTACCTTGGGTTGTTGTGCCTGTTCTCCCTGGTGATGACCTGTTGACTTTTTCCTTAACTTGTGGCATCTTGCATCATTAATGCATTTTCTAATTAGTAAAGAACATATAACATTTAAAAGAAAAAAAAATGTGAATCTCATTTGGAAAAAATCTTGCACAGTCAAATGTATTATTGCTGTCTATGCCGTATGTTAAGGCTTTCCATAAACATGTGTATGGTACGCTGCTAAGAAAGATTAACGTGTGTTCTTGTCATTTATGTGTATGAATATGTATCAGAGTATATGTGTGTTTTGATCCATATTGCCATGAAAGTGTATTATTGTACAGGTGTGTCTCTATGTATTTGTGTGTTTTTACTTCTAAATCCATATCCTTGTGCAGAGGAAAGTCTTTTGCAAGTCTTCACCCATTGTGCTTCATTAATCTCCCTCTAAATATGTAGATTCAGAATTACTTTAGCAAGGAGTTGGTTTCACTGTTTCTGAATACACTATGGATGTGAAAGATCAGTTATTGAAATTTTGATGTTGTAATATTAAAAAGCTTTTTATCACACACAGTGTTCTGTGCTCTAAAATCTAGCGGGCAGAACTTCATGGGATACTGAGCATTTCCAGTATAATTAGTGGAGACTGGACTGTGCTATTTTGAGAAGGTGGAAGAGGCAGGCAAGTTTCCAGCTGCATTACACATTAGTCAAGTTCTCTGGACTGTTTTTCATATTCTCATGTGAATGTCATGGAAACGGTGACTCAGAATGAAGACTGGCTATCCTGTTTGTAGGAACAAATGCTAGTGGAGCTTGAAAGCACTTCTGGGATGGCGGCATCAGTTGTGGCGGTAGTGAAGGGCTGTCTGCTGAAGTGAAATAGAACTGTGGCTTCTGGAATATTGTGTGCTACGCAAAAATATTGTCAAAATGTAGTAGCAGCTTTGTTGTTACAGTATGTAAGCAGTGGGGAAAAGGGCTACCCTAAGAGTTCAATGATCCAGTCAGATTATAAATAACCTATTGTATCAAAAGGTTTGTCAACCTCAGTCATTTTATATTGTTGCATAATGAGTTGGAATAAATATAACAAAATTACCTTCAAAATGAAGCACATTATTTCCTGTTTTACATTTTCTAGTAAGCTTTATTCTGTGACAAATTTAGACTCTGGTTGTCTTCCCTCTTTAGCATAGCTCCTGAAACTACAAGTCAAGCAAACACTGGCATGAGCCATCATTTACTATCTGTACCTCAACTGTTTCGATTTGTTTTTCAAGTGAGAAGATGAAATCTTCAAGCTAAGAAGTCAAGTAAAAGGGGCCCCTGGACTTTATCCTTCTTCTTGAGTTAACCACAGCTTACCTTATTAGTTCTAAAATGACACTTCCAAACAGCAGCTGGTGTTTTAGCAGTGTTAGGTCAGTTAGAAATCTGCCACTAGGTGGCACCATTTGGACACTACGACCTAATTGAGGGACCCTCCCCCAAGCTAAGCTTTTAGGACTGAGTGGTGGGGAGTTGTATTTTCCAAAAACTGGTTAGACTGCTTTAACAATGTGGCAGCTTCTTATTTCTAATTTTTTGCATTTTGAATGAGCACCATGTGGATACTGTGGATGTTAAAATTCTAGAGTGAATAAGTCAGCCACTGAATTTTTTTTTTTTTTATATAAATATGAGCTTGTAACCAAAAGATGGTGAATGGGACATGAGTTTTGTCCCAGTGGTTAAAAACACTAGCTTAATGTGACATGGCCTTAAGTGACTCTTTTGATAAGGGAAGACTCATACCAAAGCAGTTGGGCACTGTGGCATACGGCCAGGATTGTCTATTTTTTTTCTGTTAAATGTTCAGTTAATTTCACATTGTTTTATAACTTTTTTTATTTTAATGCAGTTTTAGGGACAGTTGTGTAAGTGTTAATTTTTCGCTTTTTTTCACATAAGTGAAACAAACTGAGTTCTGCTCAAGACTGTGAGTATACATCAGGACTGCACATTAATAAAAATTTGACAGTCCTGTCTGTTGTAAAGCAGTAATAAAATAGACCTTTTTCAATACTCCATAATGAGTAGTCCTGTTCTGGACTGTCACTATCTGCTAGATGGGATCCTGCATTGCAGCTCCTTTTGACTACGTGACCACTGTCTCTCAGGATACCACAGACTCAGAAGATGTGCAGTAAGAGGTCTATAAGAGTAGCTATACCCACTCCTGCAGTATGCTGCTGTCTGTTCATTTAGTAAGCAAACAGAAGAGATTCGGCTTGTGCTTCTGGTAGGCAATTTTGGTGGCGAACACTTCATTTTAAAGGGACTTTCATCAGATTTGGCCTCTGCTGTCCCAGCAAGATATGCTATAGAATTATTTGGTTTAACTTGTGTTAATAGTCGGTACTCATAGAAAAGCAATAAATGTAACACTTTTGTGTTTAAGACACGCAGCATTAACTATTCCAATTTTCTTGTTTCATTAAAGTGTGTGTGTTTTTTTTTTTCCCTCCACTCCTTGATTTTTAAAGAATAATAATGGAACTATATGGATTTTTTAAGGAAATAGTGCAGTGATATTACGCATACTTGATGCTGGATGATATGACACTAAAGATATTTGACTGGGCAGGTAGTCTTGTTTAGATCTCCTCACACACACATACTTATACACATAAGTATATATTTCTAGATGTTTTTGCTAAAATAAAACTATTTTCTCTTTAAAGCACTATGCGATGATGCATGCTAATAATAGCTCAATGTAAAGTAAATCGATTGATTGAGAGTTTATTACATTTATAGGCTTGCCATGTTTATATACCATAATACATGTTCTGTTTTGCCTGACCAAAATAAAAAAAACAGGGTTTTAGTGGAGGAGAGGCTATTGATTGTATAGCTCACTGGCTCGGGGAAGGCCTGTCACTTTGAGACAAGACCGAGGCAAGATGGAGAATATGATGAGATAAAGGCTCAGTTTGAATAGCGATTACAACTTGGGTCCTGCTAATCACTGACCTCTATAAAGGATGCTGAAGTTTATCTCCACTCGGATTGCAGCTTTGCATTTCCTTAGGCCTGCTGCCTCATCGTTCATAGCTGAATGAATAATTTGGCATGTAGTGAGCAGGAGGAGGTTGCTGTAACCTAGCAGCTGCATTTATTGGCACTGGATGCTTAAACATCCTTGGCGTAGCCAGCAGCATGCTTGGCACAAGCGCACTCTAATAACACTTAAACAAATTGCAGCCAGAGCACAAATGCTCTCTTAGATTACTGTCGCTTCCCCCCTAGCAGTGTATGCTTGTGCTATATTGATGGCACGGTGCTTGACCCCACTTTTATGCCATGAGGGTGCTGTAGCAGAACAGGCATGCACATAAATAGAAGTAGAAACTTGACAGGCTTTGCAATTTGAATAAAGTAATAGATAAATATTAAGCATCTACCATGTAACCTCTGCTACATTTTAATTATTTTAATTGTGTTGTCAGGTTGGCCTGCATTTGACTTTTATTTGTTTTTGCTGATGCCTTGACTCAAACTGACCCGAGGATCACAAGTGCATTGTACAGTTGTTTCCATATTTCTAAAGCTGTGCTGAATGATTGACTTACTGAGGGTCACAGCAGGGCTCTTAACAAATGTAGTGCACTTGTTTCTACATTCCACCAGTGGCAGCATTAGCAAGTTAGGTGACTTGGTCAGTGTTAGGGACTAAACTGAGCCCACTTAAAGTATGTGCATTTATGTAGAACTTCTCATAGTGAGGAGTATCCATTTGCAAATTTCACGTATGGTACATTGTTTTGTATGTTTCTGTGGTTGTGGCATTGACAGATTAACTTGATCATGCAACCACTTTAAAGTGGGTTGTAGTTTCAAAATTAAACATTAGATTTCAGGTTTGTTTTAGCTTTGAGCTCATAACTTTGCATGTGCTCCAATTTTTAAAATATATCTAAGTAATTGTACAGGATCAGCACAGTGTCAGCAGACATAACAGTATAGAGCGAGAATTGAAGTGACAAATTAGTTTTTGTGTGTGTGTGTATAGCCTTCCATAGTGAAAGCCATCCATGTCTGTTATGTTTCGTATATTTCTACTTTGGGTCACACAAGACGTCAAGGCTAAGGATTGAATTAGAAAATGTTTTTTCATGTGGTGCCATGCATCATGAAGACCATCCCAAAACTTTTGACATGCATACTACAATTTATTTATTTGTACAGTTGTGGAATCAGTAGTTTAATTTGACATGCTTAGAGTCCTAAATGTCAAAGTAACATATTTGGTGTTTATGCAGCACCTTTCTTTAGGAAGACCAATGCATGTCACTTTTTCGGCATGGTGCAGGTTTTCTTATGTTCCTCACTGCAAACATTAGTGGGCTGTATTAACTTGCTGTTGGTCACAAAGTAAATAAGAAATATAAATGGAAGAGCAAATTTATAATTTAGTATAGTACCTTTCATAACAAAAAAAAAAAAAACACTTGGGACACTTTATAGACTGAATAAAAGTTTTATTTGTTACTGTAGCATGATCAGGTTAAGTTGATACTCTATGAATTACACAAAGAATTAGCGGTGAAGATTGAAGCAACACGTTGGTGAATTTTCTGTAGTGCCTTAAAGTGAAGACCACCCAAACATCATTTATTAGCGTAGTACAAAAGGTCAGTATTTTTATGATTGTAGCATTAGATTGTTGATATGCTCTGGGCTAGTTGGTTAGTTAAAGATTGGGGTTGAAGCAACACATTTGTGTTTGTATGTAGTGTCTTTCAAAGCAAAGGTCGTAAATGATGTTGAGCATAGTTTCCATATTTCTATTGTTGAAACTGCTAGGTTAAGTGTGTTTCTCAGGGTCGCACTGTAAGTCAAAGATTGAGGTTTGTGCTGTGACTTTGCACTTTAGTTCTTGGCTCCTACACACTGAATTGAACTACTTTTAAAAACCATCAAATGTAGGTGTAAAATATCCTGCCAAGAAGGATACAGAAAATAGACGTTAGGCCTCCACTTGTTAAGATCAGTTTATTTTACAAGAATGTTAATATTTTATAATAAATATAATATATAGGCCATTTAAGCACTCTGGAGGTGCTGTTTCTTATGAATCGCTAAAGAATGCAGTAAATGACGTTGTGTTTTTAGGGTATGCATACTTATTCATTTCAGTTTATTTTTTCATATAGCACTCTTCACTCAGTGAAGGCTCAGAGCACTTTTGACAATACAGACTTTACAAATTACTAATTACACAATGAGTACACATAAAGAAACAAATGTGTTTACACAGACAGGAAACCAAAGTAGATTGAAACTGGTTGATAGAAGTGGAACCTGGCAGTATGTGTCCATTAATTGTTGAACTGTTGCCACTTGACCATGGAGGAGACAGATGTTTTACTAATGCTTACCAACATGCACATACTGTATTTACATTTATTTTAATATAAAAATAATAAATAACACGGTGTTCATCTCTCTGCTGTTATATGATTTGTGAACACCTGTAAGATGGCTGTGTAGAGATTTTGCGTTTTCATGGATAACATTTCCACCTTTCGCCATGGTCCTTATTCTGGTGATCCTTGGTAAATTCTTTCATCTCAAACAAAAGAGGGATGCCAGTGTGGCTCCTCAACTGTCACAGATTTTTCATGCCTTGTATTTTTGCTTTGGATTTGTGATTTAGTATTCATCAGTTGTACACCAGTGAGTGTGACGATTCTGTGTTTATATAGTGAGCTGCACAGTGTCGTAGTGATTAGTGTTTTCCTGTCACAGTCCATTGACTAGCTCAGAATCCCAGCCTTGTCACTGCCTGTGTGCTCTTTGCATGTGCTCTCCTTGCCTTAGTGGGGTTTCCTTTCCCATTCCAAATTCATGCAAGTCAGGATCAGGTCAGGGTGATTGATAACTCCTAAATTAGACCATTATGAATTCACTCTGCCTGTGACAGACTGGTGTTTCTTCTAAGGGTCTGTCATGTCAGCACTAACCTCATCTTTCTGTACCCCTGAATTTAATTAAACCGGTTCACTAATGGATGTCTGTTTTACTGGGTAGGGAGCACGCAAGAAAATTAGTTAGGGTATTCTAGGTTTCACTGTGGTGTTCAAAAAGAGGGTATTTTAAAATTTTTACTCCAGCAGACCCCCATGACCCTGTGGTTAGGATATAGCAGGTTGGATAATGGATGGATGGATGGACATCCTGATTTTAGGGCTCAGACGATGCCTTCCCAAGCCTCATGTAGTTCTGGGCCAGTGTTCCCTAAGGTCTGTCTTGTTTTTTAATCCAGAGGAGTCTTTAGTCATAGACTTCATATAGCAGTTTTGAGGTGAAACCCATGAAAAGGCAGCAATAGATGAAAGTGGGGGAAATAGCATTGCATGGGTCACTAAATCGTCTGTGCCATGGCTATTGTGTTTCTCAGGCAGTCCCTGTGGGACGAGGCAGAGCAAGCTGTTCCAGTCCACACAAGCAATGATGATAGTGTTAAGGTGCCCAGTCAGCCTCTAAATGACAGATTAGCATCACACAGGGGGAAAAAAAAAAAAAAAAAAGTACCTTTTAGAATTATTACTGCATAGCCAACGTGTGGTCCCTGGACATTTATGAGTGTTAATGGTTACACCCTAGTGTGTGCCAATGTAGGAGGACGTACCAAAGGCCTCAAGAGCAGGCAGTGTCACTTTGAAGAGTCTCTGAAGAGAAATAAACTCGAACGGTAGACCTTTATTTATTAAGGCTCCACTGTTCACGCTGTTTGTTCATGCATGTAACTGCGTTAAAACAGTTAAATGCTTGTTTACAGTTGAATTCCAGAGGGATTTTTTTTTCTCTCCCTCCCCACCCCCTCAGTTTCAGCTGCGTCGTACATTAGAGCGCAGTCCCTTAGCACATCATACTGATTTGTGTGGCTCTGTAATGCTCTAGAGGGAAAGAGTAATGGGAAGCTGCCCTGCGTCTGGGCTCCATTACTGGTGAACACTTTATAGCGTTTCACTTCTCAACTTGAGCAATAAATTACATAAAAATAGAAAACCTTAATTTAGAAGCACAGCAGAGTGTCGATTACAAACAAATCTATCAAATCCTTTTGGGGGAGGGGGGTGATAGTGGTAAGTGTGGTGCTTGTTTTTTTTTTTTTTTTCTTTCGTTTCGAATGTATACATTTTCACTGCCAGGTGACTATCTATGTTATCAAACAGATGTAACATCATGCTGCGGTAGTAGAAAATATGTAGTTGTTAGCCCACAACTTAAATGAGAGTTCCTTTGTCAAAACAAGTAACCTAGAAATGTTATATCATTTTATACAATTCTGCAAAACCAGAAAGGAAATGGTGTTGTCAGTTAAACCACCTTTCCTGATTTCTATTCTCATGCAGACTTCTCTGTTTTTTTTTTTTTGTTTTTTTTTAAAATGTGAGAGGCCTCCCTACGTACAGGGTCTTAATAAGCCTTGGTAGCAAGGCAAGAGGGTTCTGTTCAGTCCAAAATGAATCACTTAACATGACTGGGATTACATATCTTGAAAAAAATGTCCATCCATGGGTTTATGGTTTGCCAGTCTCTTACACGGAATAACCTTCATCCATCATCCAACACGCTATATCCCAACTATGGGGGGGTCTGCTGGAGCCAATCCCAGCCAACACAGGGCAAAAAAGAAAAGAAAAAAAGTCAGGGCACACACACACACCAAGCAAACACTAGGGACAATTTAGAATCACCAGTGCACCTAACCGGCATGTCTTTGGACTGTGGGAGGAAACCAGAGTACCCGGAGGAAAAAAAAAAAATAATAAATTAGGCTGATTTGTTTAAGAAAGCTCAGTTTGGCCATTTTTGAACCCTGAACTGAATTCCAAAGTTTCTCTAACAACCACTCAGCATTAAAAGTGATTATTTAGGGATAAGCTAAAAGGAGTTGACCATTAGGACACTAAAGGAATGGAATCAGAAAATGGGGTTGTGCATTCATGCACAAATAATAAATTACAAATCCGTTATTTCAAGCAGCAGTGGCTTTTAGCAAACCTAAGAATGTATTGGCTGTATTTTTAAATCAATTTAATTGTATCTTTTTAAAAAAAAAAAAAAAAAAAGTACTAATTGCTATCAAAACCATAAAAAATTCTGGCTATGTCCAAAGATGTTCCAGGCCTTTAAAAAACTCTTAGGCACAGTCATCGGAAGTGTGTCTGTCTGCTTGGGGAATGTCAACCTCGTTAAGAGGTTTACCTACCTTGGCAGTCACATGTCTCTGGTGACTCTTCCTTTAATGTCAGTAGACGGAGTGGGAGAGCATGGGGGGGGGGTCATGAGGTCACTGGAAAGGGTTGTGTGGTGGTTCTGATATATTTGCAAAAGAATGAAGGTTCAAGTCTTTAGAGTTCTGGAGCTGTTTTGCTATATGGCTGCGAGACATGGATGTTATCCAGTGACCTGAGATGAAGACACAACTGTTTTGGTACTGTGTTTCTTTGGAGACTCCTTTGGTACCACTGGTTTGACAAGCGATTGCTTATGGAGTCCCGAATGAGGTACATTACCTGTATTGTGAGAGAATGTCAGTTACGATGCTACGGTTGTGTGGCGCAATTCCCCGAGGTCGATCCAACTTGGAGGATCATCATTGATGAAGACCCATGCGGCTGGACCAGGCCAAGGGGGACACCTTTGTAACACCTGTTTGTCACAGATAGATGGTCATTTCTAGAAGGTGAGACAGGAGGGGGGGGGGGGGGGTTGCCAACTGGGATCCAGTGCTATTTCGTCATTTGGTGGGTGCAGCAATGCCTGCTATACCAGTGCATGCCCCCCAACCTGATCTGACCTGACCTGTGTCCAGAGACACTACATTAAAATATGAGGAGTGGTCAGATCTTCTGAGCCTGAACGTAAAGTTTTTGTTTTACTATGCTGTTTTTGTAAGTAGCTAAAAACGTCCACATATAAACATAAATTTCCATTTTTTGAGATATTTGTAATTTACTGTATCTCATTTCTTATTTTACAATGAGGTTGACATTAAAGCCAACAATCACATAATCGAGTATCTCACAATCTGTGATTTATAAAACTGTACAAACATTTCCCTTCCGGAATGTATTCTGGCCTAATCAACATGTATCAGGAACTTTCACCTTCATATGGCATTATAGAGATGGACTGCAGAATTCTGTTGTCATTGGATGTCCATTGAAGGTGTAAAATGGGTGACAGAAGAAATTGTTACAACCATGGATTGAATTGTAATACAGATTTGACAAGTACACAAGATAAGTTACATTATAAGGATTACTTATGGGTCATTCTTTGTGAAAAAACTTAGCAAGGTTTATGTGTTGTGGGAGCCAATATTGTTGATTCCTGAAGTGAAGAATTCCTGCATCCAATGTTCCAAGAACTCTCATGAGCTAATAAATTTAAACTGGAAGAAATTTAAGGAACATTTCTTAACTGGGGGTGTAATTTGGATACATCATTATGCCTAAGAATCCAGACAACAATAGAAGCAATGGAAATGTGGTGATTCTCAAGTGCAAAGAAATTAAAGGTCTAACCCAGTGCCGGTAAGGCCATGTCCACAATTTTTGAGATGTTGGAAGTAGTCTGTATTGATTAACTGTCTCAAAACTCCCACATAATCAGCAAGATTTAAACTGATTTTATTTGTCATTTGCAACAGTCAGGGAAAAGCAATGTTGGCCACTACCCTTTCATCTTCACTACTGTGCCCCTGCTCATTCTGCATGGGTCACAAATGCTGCTCTACAGAACTTTGGATTTTAAGAAATGCCACGTTTCTCTTGCCTCGCAGACCTGTCTGGCCCCAAGTGAGTACGTCCCATTCTCTGATCTGATGGACTTCTTTTCAGGGACCTACTATGCCAGTAATGAAGATGTCAAGTCGGTTACAGAGCTGACTTTATTGCTTAAGTGACATAGAAAAGCTTTAGAAATGTTTTTGAAAGTATGTTAGTGTTCACAGCGATTGAGTTAAAAGTTTAGTTTTACTGATGTTTCTATGAATAAGTTCAGGCTCAAAACCTTTCCATCACTCTTTGTACATTTGACAGGAAAGGCACAACTTTAAAATAGCAAGTGCCTTGGAATAGCATTCAGAAGCTTTCAAAGTTTTAAATTTTGTTGGACTACGATGTCTACCAAGCCTTGTTCCAGCCTGTATTTTTATTCCAGACACCCAGTTAGCAATTTGTCAGCAGGTAACCTAAGCAAAGACATTGGAGTACTGGAATCTAAGGCCGGGTTTATACTTCATGCGATGCATGCTGCAGTGGACGCTCCTGCTATGCAAGCATTATGTTGTTTATACTTGCACGCGTACTTTACGTACATCTGGAGGGATCCACCAGGTGGCAGTGCGAGATATTATCACGGTGAGAACAGGTTTGGCTTCACTGTGTTGTGAATTGCCTGGAACATCCATTAAATTCCGATGACACCTTACCGCAATATCTCTGAAAAGGATGTTTAATGATTAAATCCATTAGTCCAGGGATTTGTCCATTTCAGCTAGCATTGGGCATGAGACAGAAACAATCCCTGGACGAGTCATCAGCTCATCGCAAGGTGAATGCAAGCACTCACATACACTCGCGTCATTTTAGTGTAACCAAATCTGCATATCTTTGGAAGGAAACCGGAGCACACTGTGGAAACCCAGCAGGAAAACATGGAAACTCCAGGCAGGGAATATCAGCAACGTGGCTCCCTTCAAGACAGTAGTGCTAACGCTCTGACACCGTGTCACCCCCGTGTGTAATTATTAACAGTATTCATTATTTAAACGAAATTACCGATTTATCTGTAAAATATAACATACATACTTTAATGCATTTCATCATGAAAGTGATATCAATTGTAAATAAAGTATGATTCTAAATGTGCAGAGAGTTGGATTATCATACATTTAATGTGCTCAGTGTGGCAATCTATTGCTGTTTGCCGCTGTTGTCAGTACCGGAGGAAGCCCTAGAAAAAGACGGCACAGAAGACAGTATGTGAGACTTTTAAAATGTATAGTTTCCTTATGATCAGGAGTATGTGACGCTTGAATATAAAAGCATCACAAATGCATTTTGCTTAACCACTTTGAACCATTCATCAAACATCGAAGCTCGCACACCGATCTCATAGGATCCGCAAAGCAGCTTTCTGTCACATGTAGATAGTAACAAGAGACTCTGACGTCACATTCCAACTTTTAGCACACTGTGCCCCCCAACTTTTTGCTGGTACTGCAACTTGCGCACACGTCGCGGTAATTTCTGGGGACCTGCTCAGAGGACACATCAAATGAACGCTGGAAACGCGTGGCAGCCATGATGCGTTCTGAGTGTGAAGTATAAACGAGCTCTAAGCACTATAGCAAAGCCTTTCCAAAGGCTTCTTCCTTTGCATCACTAAAGTCAGTATCACATTTTTGGGATAAAAGCTCCAGAAATTTTGATCATGTGGTGAATCTGTAAGAAAAGTATGGAAATAAAGAGTGATGACATTCAAAGGAGGTTAGTGGTCAGAAATCAAGCAGGGAGATACCCACAGTACCTTAGAAGGCATAATTGTTGGAAAGGTGACTCAGCCCAGTATTAAGATGGGGGTTTGAATATTTATGCAGATTTCAGTATTTGACTTTTAAGATTTCTACTGATAATTCATCTTGTTCATGAAGAAGTGACGTGCATAGATTAGGTAAAGAGTTTGACAAACGTGAGACCGCTCAGTCCATCAAGCGTTTTTGGTTAGCCAGTGGCCACAGGCTTCTCATATCTCTAGATTTTCTCAGATTTTTCACTTCAAGTTTATTTCTCAGTAGCTTGTCCTAGCTTCCCATTAACCTTTGTGTAAAGAAAGGCATCCTATAGTTCGCAACTGTTGCTGGGGGTGCCAGAATCCATCGAGGAAGAAAAATGAAAAACATTATTTGTACAAAATCTTAATTTATCTATCCATCCCTAAGTAATTAAATGGGCAGGCTATTTCGTATCAGTGCAATACGCTGCTTGTTAAAACGGATGACTGTTTTTCTGCATTAACCTCATATTTTTTCATACTTCTTCTCAAACCAAGGGGGTGTGAAATCGGCCTCGTCCGTCACAGGGAGTGCGAGGGTAAAATGAATCGGGAAGCGCTGCTATAGTTCGTCTTGAATCCCCTTAACTTATGCTAGATGCCTTCCTCAACACAGAACAGTATAAAATGGGATGAATTCTGCTGGGTCAGCTTTACTGATGTTTTTGGGATGTTTGAAGACAGGTGTTTACATGTAAATGTCCTTAGCATGTCAGAGTAGGACATGTCCTTTGTGTATGGGCTGCATTTGGCTTGAGAGCATAATGACTAGAAAATCACACAGGACCTCATATGTGGTTTTGTGAATTACTACAAGATGTGATTTTTATGTTAAGATCCAGTAAAGTGTTTTCTTAACTACTTTTTTCAAAGGTTTTCCATGTACACAAGGTTAAAAAGTATAAGCAGATCATTAATCGATTTTCTATCTAAACATTTTTACACTGTGATCAAGAATTGGAAGATGAATCCTGCTAGAAGGCTTAAATATGTAATTGTGGGAAAGGTGACTTGGCCCAGCAGTAAAATGTGGGGGTTGAGTATTTTTGAAGAATTTAATTTTTTACTTTTAAGATAGCTTCTAACAATTCAGGTTTTTCTTTGAACATATGTATTATTTTGCAATAAAATTACAGACTAGAAAAGCACAAATATTATTTGTAATCACACAGCAGTGACAACATACAGATCTGAATGATTTTGCATTTGAATGTACTCGGTTTAATCTTATAAAGGACCTCCCTTTTACAAGACTGTGCAATATACACCAGTTAGGAATACAGCATAGTATGATATGCAGCAGTACAATGCTGAAGTAAAGGTAAAACAACATAAAGCATCTACAAATATGCATCTATATTTGCAGTTGTACGCTGCGATAAGGGAAAGACCGGGAGAAGGTTGGTGTCTTCCCTGGAATGGAAGAGGGCAGCCCCCCCTGGATTGTATGGAGGCCTCGGACCTGGGGAGCTCAACCCTGTGGAGCGACATGGCCACCACCAGGGCAGCTCCGGAACTGCCGGATGTTAATTGGGGAACACCTGGAGCACTTCTGGGTGCTGTTTAAAAGAGACTGCCTCATTCCACTCGGGAGCCGGAGTTGGGTGGAAGAGGATGGAGCTTGTGAAGGAGGATGTGTGTTTTGGGACATTGTGTTGGCCTGTTTGTGTCCGGGTCTGAATTTATATATATATATATATATATATATATATATATATATATATAGTGAAAAAGGCGCTATATACCGCCCGACCCGGCACAGACCACGCTGAGGCACGTGTTCACACTCAAAGGGTTTATTATTTTTTCTTCAGCCGTGGGCACACGCCTTCCCCGTGTCCCACAGGCCCAACACAGTCCAAAGCACAAAAAACCCACACAACCAAACGCTTCCTTCCTCCACCACTCCTCCCAGGCAACCTCGTCCTCTTCCTCCCGATTCTGGCCCTGATTGCTGGGAGACACGCCCTTTTATACCCCACCCAGAAGTGTTCCAGGTGCCTGACCAGCTGGTCTTAATTGCACCTCCGGGTGGGGCTGATAAACCGTCCAGCGTGGTGGCTGGTCGTCCGCAGCACCCCCTAGCGGCCACCCCATCTCCCAACAGGGCTGCTGTGGTGGACTCCATGTCCCATGGAGCCACGGGGGAGATTGAGGAGGGATCCATGGCCAGGGAGGCTGCCCCCAAGCGCCCCGGGGAAGGTACTGCAATGTCCATGATGGCTCCCCCGGGACGTATGCAGCAGAGGCATCCCGGCCGGGCATGGGACCCGGCTGTCCGTCACAATAAATATATATATATATATA
>JANRMT010062827.1:19699236-19728463 GCA_026402145.1 Polypterus bichir lapradei
ATATATGGAACTGGGAGTAAAACAATACTAAAAAAGGGTCTATAAATGATGCCCAGCAAACAAAACAATTATGAGCAACAAATAGTCACATAATATTAATACTTAAGCCTAGAATTCCTTATGAGACAATAGCTTAGTCTATATGTCATAAACAAGTCTTGTAATGTTATTTGATAAAGAGAGAAAAAAATGCACACAATCTATATCTGCTAGCAGATCACAAAGACAAGGCATTGCCCTCTGTAGATAAGAACACTTTAAGTCAGTGTGTACCACGCAATCACCAGGATGTCTTACAACAAGGAGTGAATTAAGCATTCATTTGTGTATTAATTTCGGTAAATTTTTTACCAGGACACTTGCTTTAAAAGTATTTTATGGATATAAGCGTTACGTGTGGCAAAAGAGCTTTAAAAGACGGCAGAGTCTGTAGGAATATAGCAGTGTGGTCTGATTTAAAGTACCAATGGAATCTGCAGGCAGACACTAAACCGTGGTCTTCAAAATTTCACCACGGGGGCTAGTGAGACAGCCGCCAAAACTGTCATCTGGGAAATGGTTCTCCACATGTTTTTCAACGTGCAAACCAGCCAAAGATTTTCTTTTCTGCATGATTTGAGAACTTTGGTGCATTTCTGACCTTCTTGTCAGCCTATAACTGTGTGTTTATGTCCATTTTGTGACCCTATGATAAAAAACATTGCCTAAATGAATAAGTATTTGCAGACAGTGCTATGTAGGAGTTATCATAGCACTGTATCGTAGTATGCCTTCAAAAGATGATAAAACTATTTGTATGTGTTAATTTGATGCTAATATATGTGTTTGTATATGTTTTTGTGTGTGTGGAACGAAGACTATAGTGTTGGACAATAGCACTTATAGCTGGCTGTAAGTGCAAAGGAAAGATCCCTTGCATGCCTCTATGTATACATGTAACATGTACTGTATACTTAAATGGTTGTTGTATGCATACTTGCATGCTTACAAAACTCTTTGCTGAACTGAATAACATATTTAAGCAGAAACTGCTTCATTATACATATTGTGAGTAAACACTCCGTTGTCTTTTGGAATTAGTTTTGCTTGTTTTCCCGTATCAAGAACTTTTCCACTTGAAGTTACTGTAGACCTAGTAGCACATGCACAGCGATATGCATAAATGGGTGTTGATAAGTAAAAAACCAAAAATACTTAGTATGCCGAGCAATGGAAATAGGAAATGTGCTTGCTTGCAAAAATATTGTAAAAAATGATTGTGCTAATACAGTTATAAACACACATATCTACATCAGCCTTCAAATCTGTATTTGTTATGTTGGTAGTTCAAACTGGAGTTTGGTGTGTGTTTAATACTGTCTACATATTTACTGCATTGTTTTTTGCATGTTGCATAGCTTTATGTTTTATGTTGCTTGGGAATGTACCTTAAAGTTATCAGGCTGATTTTTATCAAATTTTAAGCATGTTCGTTTTTGTAAATTAAATTATAAGCCTCTTATTCATCCTCCCCACATATCTGGCAATATCAACTTCAGATTTCTGTTTAATAACCATTTTATCTATCGATCATATAGGAATACTGTTGTATTTAATTTGCTATTCTTATCCATCAACTTATCTAATGGTGTGGTCAGAGGAAAGTCTTGATGACTCTTTAAGGTTATTTTGTTTTGTGTTCACAAGAATTATGAATGATTTAAAATCACTTAAGTTTTTTTTTTTTTTTTTTTTTTTTTTTTTTTAAATCCAGCACTTAACCGACTCGCCAGTACAAGAAATACCCCACATTTGATGTAACGTTTGACGTCTTGTATAGTGAGACATCAAGACGAGTCAATCTGTTTGGGGTTCCCCTCCCCCCTTTCTGGCATTCTAGACCTGAAAACCCCTAATTTCTAGGCCGTTTTGTACTTTAGTTTGTGCAGGAACTTACCTGCTTATGGTGAAGAGCAAACCAATCGGTATCTCCACCAAAAATGATCAGAAGAAAGTTGTGCATGCCACATCAACCCATGCCAAGAGTTCACCCCCTAATGGGAAGCAAAGGGTTAACGTTATGCTTTTTCACAAAACATCTACCTCATGTAGTAAACCATTACATTTCTTATGAACACACCCAAAATTAGGTTGGTTGTGCTAATTCAGAGTTGTTGTGGTTGTTTTTTATTTATTTTTTTTTGTTAGTAATTTTTAAAAGGTTTATGTTCATTTACTTCAAAAAGCAAAAATGTGAGTAATGGCACACAATATCACCATTTGTTCATGTGCATGTTTCAGGCCAACACTCCAGCATAAAATGAGGATCGATGTTTTCTGCCTTTTTACACTTTCCTATTGTATTTGTGTTGAAACCTGCCAGGGATTTTTAGGTCTCGGATATTTATCATTTTGTGTACATGACCTTGTCTTCAAGAGGGAAAAAAAATATCTGACATCGCCTTCCATGAGCAGTAGCTTTATTCATGGTTGCCTACATCTTCTTACACACTGTGCACTTTGGGTATCTGGGACTTCATCAGAAACATGGTGACACTTGGGCCAGCATGTGGCTGGCCTGTGACTGACAGAACTCTTTGGCAATTTTTACTGTGGTGATTAGCATTGCAAAGGTTCTGCCAAGTAGGAAGGAACATTTTGTTTGAGTGATTATCCCCTACTGCCATATATTTGAATTGCAGTATGTTGTCTCCTTGACCACAATGATGATTGGAAATTGTTTGCCTCTTGTCATCACAAAGCAGAGATGTTTTTTTTTCTTTAGCTGGTCGGGTTGTTATTAAGTTCATTTTTTCTTTTTGTTTTTTCTAACTGAGGCTAATTTAATCATTAGAAAGGAATGCAGTTTTATACATAGCCTGCGGACAGATGCCCACCTGCCTGCAAGCCCCCTACCCATAACTTGTATGCTTGTATTTTTGTATATACTGTACTAATAATACTAATAAATTCCAACCTACAACTATTATTTTGTGACCCTTGTTCTCAGTTGCTCTTCTAGTTTTGGGAAAACGTGTCATTGTTTTACAGTGCTACAAGTTTTGTATGCTTCACTATTAAACTAACGGACGTGGTATTTTTTTATTTCTCAACGCTAACACTTTTTCTTTTGTTTTCTCTCTGCAGGTAAATCATCTGAACGAGGAACATTTTCTGCATACAACAGAGAAGCAGGGGTGTCAGGATGCCAAGTAAGTAAGCTGATAACATTAAGAATTTTGGGAGGTAGTGGTCTGGTTGGTGTTGAAAAGGTTGGGGGTGAAAGGAAGCTTAAATGGCAGGGAGGGCCAGCTAGTAAGCACAAGTATAAACTCTGGATTTGGCAAGATAAGTGTTTCTATGATACCAGAATACGGTGAACACACATTTGAAAACTTTTTTATCTTTCTGAAACACAATGCCCTAGACTGTTCACCATGCAGACACATGATTACTTGAGGCCTCATTCATTGCCCTTGACAAATGTTAAAGCTTGTGCATTAGCCCTGGATGTGGACTTTCCCATGTTTATCTGAGTTTATTCCCTTAACACTCCCTTTCGTTTCCCTGCCTCATACAGAGCTGCCATCTTCAGATATTTAGGGAGCCACCCAATGACTTTTATAGTTGGGTGGCAGTATGTCCAATGTGGTGATGTACAGGTTTGAACACACCGTCTAACTGGGGTAAATATTTTCGAAAGTTTCTGCCTCTATTACAGTTGTACACTTTTGAATATCTTAGAATTTGTAAAAATGACTATACAAGTATAGTAGTTTTATTAAAAGCAATTAATTTTGTTGGTGCTTTTCTCAATAGTGATTAACAAAGTTGTACTTTTTTAAAAGATAAAGTTTACTAAAGGTTTTTTTTGTAGTAGGCATCCTAAATCAGATAAACTATTTTCTCTTCTGATTTTCCACAATGGATGTGATGTCCTGATTCCAAAATATAAATACATTATCTTATCCTTGTTTTTTTGACATTTCAACATAGCTGTAGACCTCCAGTGTTCTGCTGCTTTGGTGAGCTGATCAAATTGCACATATCTGATAACGTTTACTAGCCTTTGTAACATATACATCAGTCATATTACACAACATATCCCGTCATTTAGATCCCTCTTTATGCATACTCATCTCAGTGCTTCCTCGCGTGTCGTTTTCCTAAAGCATCCTTACGCTACGGTTAAGATTTGTTTGTAGGAGGATTATTTTACTCGGGAGTAATGAGGACTGTCATGGAGTAGTATAGGCCTCAGCCAGCCTGTCCTTAGTGCTTTAGAGGGGGCTGGGCAGTCTCATGGCCTGGAACCCCTGCAGATTTTATTTTTTCTCTCCAGCCGTCTGGAGTTTTTTTTTGTTTTTTCTGTCCTCCCTGGCCATCGGACCTTACTCTTATTCTGTGTTAATTAGTGTTGTCTTATTTTAATTCTTACCTTGTCTTTTATTTCTCTTTTCTTCATCATGTAAAGCACTTTGAGCTACATTTTTTTATGAAAATGTGCTATATAAATAAATGTTGTTGTTATTTAGCTACGTAAATCATGTAACATATACATGCGATCTGATTCTTTGCTCAACGGAACTCCTAAATCTCAGCACTCAGCTAGACCCTTCTTGTTCTTCATCCCACATTCACCAAGTGCAATCACAAATGATCTGAATGATTGGGTAGGCAATCATACAATAGGTGCATGTGCATTTAAACTTGGTTCACAATATAAGGTACAATAATACATAAAGCTGATTTATAGAAGTGGACGGTACAGTAGTAAGCCCTGCTACCTCACAGATCCAGCATCTTTGGTTCAAATCCTTCAAATGGATGTAATCCTTTTAGAGTCTATACATCTTTCTTGTTTCTGTGGATATTCCTCCTTCATTAACAAAAACACATAGGTTAGGCTGACAATTTCAAATTGACCCTGAGTGAGTGGGTGCTTTGTACCTGATGTTGCTGACTCTCCACATCAGGACATTGAGTTTGATAGGTTTGAATTTAAGTCTGATTTCTGTCTCTGCAGAGCTTTCAAGTGCTCCTTGTGTCCACATGTGGTTTTTCTGCAGATACTTCTCCTTATTGTTTGCATTTCAAAGACATGCTCTTTGTTTGATTGGCGAATCTAAACTGGTCCATTATGTTTCAGACTGTGTCACACTCCACTGCTGCTTCCTGTATTTGTCCATCATCCTGTGAATGTAAACTTAAATTATATATGTTACATGATGGATGGGCGATGTGTTTTGTAATAATTCTCACAAGTAGAAGACAGCTGTATAACACAGAGGATGACTGGGCAGAAGGTGCTGTCCAGAAAACTGAAGCTGGAAACTTACCCTAAAAAGAGTCCATTGCAGGTTCAGATCCCAGCCTTCTGTGACCCAGGGTGAGTCACTTTCACTGCCTGAGCTCACACTGCAGATACATAAAAGATCATTTAGGATGTTGGTCACTATGGAAAAAGAAAAATCTAACGAAATGTTATATACAGTACATTGATAATTTGTTCATTGTCCAAGTTTGCCTAGTTCAGTTTTCATGGGTATATAGATTAAAGTTGTTACTGTAGCTCTTATCATAAGCTGAGCTGTAATTTAAAAAAAATGCATTAAAAATATGATTTTGTATTTTAACATTTTTTAGACTATATTGTACTGTGGAAGGTGCTAAATATAAAGAAAAAAATTTTGTATTGGCATCATCACATAGGAGATGATGTGGCTACAGAACTAATCCTCACCACTTTGTCACTTGGATTGCATTCCAATTGTACAAATCTCTTGTAATACTGTGTTTAAAATCTTTTATGAATGGTAGTTATTTAGAAAGGTGCTAAATAAAACAATATTCAAAATCAAAGAGCAAACACAACAGTTTAAGTGTTCATACTAGGGATTCTCCCCCCCAAACTAATGAATTATTTATTGTATGTTTTAATGAAGCCTCTTGTCTCTTCTGACTAAAATCCCAGTACGTTTTTAGAATGTGCAGCTGTTTTGTGAGCTCAGGCCTCTTGCCGAGTGATAACAGACTTAGCTGGCAGTTTTTCTGCTTTTACAAACTCAAAACGTTGCCTCAATATTTTAGACTTGCTTGAGCCGTACACTGGTGTAAACACATGTTCAATAAATTAAGTCTGCTCGAGACTTCAGTGTTACGGGGCGCAGGAAAAAAGCCTGTGGAAATGAGCTTGTCCCCAAGTGTGAATAGAAGTTCTTGATGAGAAAGTCTCCCCTCATGTTGTGCTCTGTAAATAATGTGCACAAGAATGTTTAATTGATGAGTAAGCCTGCTCGGAAGCTGGGCTGCAACATGTAACGTGAGCAGCCAGTTCCAAGTACAAGTGCTAAAAGTCAGGCTCTCTGGCTGATTTGGCCTTCACCTTCTCTTCACCAAGGATCAATTAAGTAATGGTCACTATCTGAAATGGCGCCCTCCCACCCCATTGGCTCCCTCCCCTCCTGGACACAGATGTTATCAACAAAGGCACAACTCTCTGTCCTGCTGAGCCCTCATTAATGCTAAGTCGTCTCTTAATGTCAAAAGGTTGTTTTTCTTCAAATTCTAGTCAATATGATCATGTGGGTCTGGCCACTCTATACTGATCTATTAGTGAAAATCAGTGCCTCGGGGTTTGTGCTAAAGTGAGACACTTTCAGATTTCTTATATTTTATAATAAAGGAACTTATCAGTGTAATACTAAGTGAGCGTTCAAGCCTTTTCCAGCAGGATGAAAGTATGAGATTTCAACAGTCCACTCTCGATGCCGTGTTTCATGTTTAAAGTATAATCTCTTCAATAAGGTAAACAATTCTTGTATTGTATATATGTTGGATTTTAATTTATTGTTTCTTGTGTTTGTTACTCAAAGGCCAAAGAAGGAAAATGCAGTGTTAAGATCATTCCAAGATTCATGTCACATTAGTAATTGGTTGAATTGGAAATTGTGTGGCTTTGTTTGGTGGTTGGACCCTCAGACGGCATATCCTGACCAGTGGCTTATTACTCCATCGTTGTTAATGCATGGTGCACTTACCACACTTCACTATCACAGGAGCTCTGCATAACAAACCAAAGTCCAACCGAATATCAAACTGTAATTCATAAAATGAGTTAAGTTCGTAAAATTAACATAAGCAAGTATGTTTTAAAAACACACAGTGGGGACAGCTTGAAAAGAGCTGACAATATGAATAGGAAATACTGTGTGAGAATTTCCCCTTGGGGTTAATAAAGTATCTATCTATCCATCCATCCATCCATCTGTACAAATAGCGAACTCCATTTCAAAATGGAGTTCATCTTTCATACTAAAGTAAGCAAGCTATTGGAAGAAAAACAGATCTTGAATTTACAAGAGGATTTGGACAGAGGAGTCCACATCACATTGTTATGGAGGGGTGCCACATAAACTAACAAAGGGATCTAGCGCACATGTTTAAGGGTCAGGTCCTCACTAATGACTATTGGTGATCCAAGTAAGTCAGTTAACACTGAAAATGCACAGAAATGATTGTAAGATACCTGTGGAGCAGTGTATAGTGGGAGACAATCTAGAAAATGCTTTAATTTGAGGGCTCAATTCTAAATGATGATTCTCTGTGTTACCCTGAGCAAGCCACCTCACTTTGCAGTGCTTCATTTGCAGAAGTAAACCACTTTAGGATGGCATTCACTGGATAAATTCACTTTAAAATATCATTTTCAGATATAGTTCATGGCATTCGCTCTTGGTGTGGACCCTGCATGAGTCACTTAACCTGCCAGTGCTCACATATGAAAACAGTCTTGCAGTAGTCATAAACCACCTTACGATTCTGTTTAGAATAAAAGGTAGCTAAATAAAATCACATATTTTGAAGATTGTTTCTCCAGTACACGTTCTGGCTGCTACTTCTGGTAGCACTTCCACAAAACTGGAATTCAGCAGTATCAGTAACTTAAGTCTGCTGTCTAAATTAATAAAATGTGAATATTGAGTTAAAGATGTTTCCTTTAAGTCATTTAATTTTTTTCCAAGTGGATCTAACTTCCAGTTATTCCAGTGCTGAAAAGAAAAAAGTTGAAGAGGCACACATTTTAGAAGTGTAGGCTTCATCAAGTTGGTAAGGAATACTACACAGCAGATATATTGCCTCTCTTGTGGTGCCTTCTTTTCATCATGGAGGTAACCTTTACTTTTTTTTTCTTGCACAGATACACAATGATGCAGTCCTTCACTAACTGTATTTAATTTGGTCTGTACATTTTTTTTATGTCCATCTGTTTCATTTTTAATTTTAAATGCACTCCTTAAGTCTACCGGTATGTTGTTGGATCAGAATGTCTACTTGCTTCAGTGGTTATTTGAATTTCTAGTGGTAATTGTTTTTAAGGATAAAAATGGCAGCGACACAGTTGCTTTTAAAAAAAAAACAAAAAACCCAACACCATGCCCTCCACCTTGAATTTTGATTTCTTTTTTTCATTGATGTTTGAACTATTAAAAAAAAAAAAAAGGTTAAAACAAATTTAACGATATTTATTGCGTTTTTTGGGTCACAAGAACCAAGGGCTTGGTTGAAACCTTAAGCAAAATCATTCTGCAATTTTCAACTTAAAAATAATACTGAAGTTATTTTGGTACTGAGACTGGTTAACAATACATAACAAGAGGACATTTCTTTGTTTTTCTGGCCCTTGATTAATGTGTAACTCTGATCCTAAGACAATCTATCAGTGTTCTCAGCAATATTAGAACAGCGTTTCACATGTAATGGCCTTTCCATTATGTTATTGTCCTGAAGTTAATGTGAGGTGACTCACTTAGTAGAATGTTATTGCATCATACAGCTGTGATAGAGGGCCCATCGAGTCTTATCAAGTTGGTGGTCCTAAGTATTCCAGCATATTGTGGGGCTTGCATTTCCCAATGAGGAAGGCACTGCCTTGTGTCTGGAGACTAGATGCCCTAACACAGTGCATTCCATGTACTGTATGAGAACAAAATAAATTGGAGTATGCTTTGTCTGTAGCTTTTCACACCACTCTTTTTGTATTCACAATTTAATGAAAATACCCTTATGTAATTCAGGGGTTTATGTATGTGTCTTCAACTACTATGGCAACCGACTTTTAAGTTGACCACATCTTAAGGCAATTCAATATGTAGATCAATTTGATATTTTATACAAACTCATTAATTTGGTTATGTTGCATTTGAGCGGTATTACTTTAATACTAGTAGTTTCTGTTATTTTTGTGATGAAATTTAAACTTTTTTTCTATATTGAGGTCGCCCTTTTGAACCCCCCTGATATTTACTACGCGGTGAGGCATTTGTACTCCATCAACATTAATTATTTCCAGAGACATAATTTTGTCTATTTTCCCAGCACATCGCGCACAAAAGCAAAGGAACGATGGGAGCACCAGAACTCTGCTCACATCATGTCGCTTCGTACGTAAGTACGAGTAGTAAGTCTGTGATAAGCGGAATACCACTACGCTTTCCACTCACGGGACGGAAGGACAATCCCGACCGCTTTTATATAGTAAGAAAGAAGAAGAAGAAATTGCACCGTCTGGAGTAGAAAATCATCTTTTACCTGGAAAAACGAAACTACAAATCCCATCGTGCATTGCAAAATGGACGGGGCGTGTGTGAAACTCCGCGCCTGCGTAGCACTCACGGGACGGAAGGACAATCCCGACCGCTTTTATATAGAAGGATATGTGTCATATATATATATATATATATATATATATATATATGTATATAGACATTTAAATCTAGACAGATAAAGACCATCACAGTAGTGCAGTATTTAGTATTCCAGCCTCACAGTGGAGGTCTGCACAGTACTGATTTTTCAGTCCCACTCCTAGCTACTCCCATCATAGTTCCATTATGCTTTTGACTGCTCTCAAAAAATTCCAGTCTGTTATGGCTTTCCCTCAAAAGTTTCATCCAACAAAGGATTGCATTCCCATTTTCACCCGGATAAAAGGCATGTGAATTAGGCTCATGACCTAAGTGAATTTTTAAAACAGCAGGATCTAGAAGAGGGTAAATAGTAATAATTATTATGCATCTGTTGCTATGAATGTGCACCATATTAAATGTAATAATTCATTTGGGAAAGAAAAAAACTTTACTGATGCGTGCATACTCTTTTTTTTTTTTTTTTTCTGACTGCACGTGCCTTTACAGTGAAATAGTATTGATTAGAATATAGACAATAAATTATGAAAGTGGTATAACTATAACGCAAAGTTGTTTGATTTACTGTTAAAGAAAAATGTTTCTCAGAGGTTTTGCTCCTGACCACATGAATAAAGTTTAACAGAAAATATCCATTCACAAATCCTAAATTTGGGCCTGCAGGGCAGAACATTGAGTCGGGTCTCATGGGAATGCAAACCTCTTCCCCACACATCCCAGAGACCACATTCACATTCTAGCCCAGACATTGCCTGTGTAGAGTTTGGACCATCTCCTTTTGTCTACTAGGCTACTCCAGTTTTCCTAAGAGTGTGTTTTGTGTTGCACTTGGTTTCTGCTGTGGCCATCACCAGATTGTCCCGACCCTACTTGGATGACTGAGCTGTCAAATGGAGATACTTATGTACAGTATGTAAACACTTTACATATCAAAAGTATGTGTGTAATTGTGTGTGCATGTATCTGTATATGTTATATATTAAAAATATAAAATGTATATTACTATAAATGCATATAATACCTATTTATATTATCTTTTACGTAAACATCTAGACAGTGGGCTCACAAATTATTAGTACCTTTGATAATGTTATTCAAAACAAACCTTGTAAAATAAGCAGCACCAGGGATAGTCAAAGTATGTCTACAAAAATGAGGGATACGAAGTCAAACCTTATTATTCTAATACATTCACAGCAGATGCAGATGTCTTAACTAACATGTATATTTCTCATAAAGTTGATTTTTTTTTTTCTCTCACGTTTAAGAAAATTAAACTCCATAAAATCTGCACTTTTAATTCTACCCATTTAAATATGATGGGGTATTTTGTACTTTTATTATACTTGAGTATGATTAAATTAGTTAACAAATTAACACATACTGACAGCTCATAAAGGCTATTGGTCTTATCAGTTGTTTGAGGCATGAAAGTTATATAGCCTAGTCAGCAGGACTTTTTTTTTTTTTTTAAGGCAATAAAGAAGGCACTTTGTTTGAAAGGACTGCATTAGAAAACTCAAGTTGCTGGAATTTGCTGTACTTTAAACAGGGCATTGTCATTGAGTCCTGTGTTAAAAATCTCACACCTTGAGTATGTCGACCATGAAATATGGTGGATGATCTTTGAGA
This sequence comes from Polypterus bichir lapradei, assembly GCA_026402145.1. NCBI lineage: Eukaryota > Metazoa > Chordata > Cladistia > Polypteriformes > Polypteridae > Polypterus > Polypterus bichir. Next base: position 19,710,555 of record JANRMT010062827.1, read on the forward strand.
TAATGTCTGTTTTGGTACAATTGACGTTGAGTATAAAGGTTTTATGGCTAAAACCTATCCTTATCTCTTCCAGAAATCTCTGGATTGTTTTGAAATTAATCTTCCAGCCTGACACTGACCCTAAACACACATATCAACAATGACATGAATGATTAAAAGCAGAATCAGTGTTTTGTAGTGGCCATCCATCTTCAGACTGGAGCCCAATACAAAAACACACCTGAATCAATGGGGGTGTCTGCCTGTTAGTGTAGACCTAAGGGCATCTTGGATGATCATCCCCAGGTTTTCTACTGTGTGACCTTATGGCTGACACCTTATCCACCTTCACAGCTCCCAGCGTAACCAGCACACAGGACGGTGTGTGACACACTGTCTTAATGAAAATAACAACAATTCCATTCTCTTATTTTGAAAATAAGAAATACATTTCAAAAGATGGTCCATGTAGACCTCGTTGCATCCGCAGGTGATCTGCGGTCCCACAATGCTATGCGACAAACAAGGCTCATTAAATGATTCGAGCTGAGTGTCCAGAGCTTTTTTTACATGGAGATTTAGTCTTTTTTTTTCTCTTTCTTTGTAGTGTTAATCAGTGCTAGTACTAATTAAGAAGGACAGTCTGAATATATGAAAGTTGTTCTTTTAAATCAGTTTATTCCGTTGCAGCGCCACAGAGCTCCATACCCCAGGTAGCTGCCTCTCTTATTCCAGCGAGACAGATTAGCCTGATTACTCTGCCAGGATGCAGTTGATGGATGACTGTCATTATCTTCTTAAACCTGCGTGACATTTCAGCATAAAGGGTGATAATTAAAATTTTAAGAGGGTTGTGTAGAAAATCTTGCGATTTGAAAGATTTTTGACATAATAAACCCTTGTGTGTAATGTCTTGTAATGGCAGCAGTTGACTCTATTGTCATCTGATTGAAGTTAGGATTGGCCTCCCTTTTTTTCTTCTTTCAGATACAATACGGTGTGTATTAGTTGAGAGATTTACAAGTTTAGAAGAAAGCTCTTAATGGAGCCTTTTATAGCACAACATTTGGGAGGGGGTTTTAATCATAGAGGATCATTTCCATGGTGTTCCTTTGAATTACTTATGCAGATCTCCTTTGGAGTCAGAAAAAAAACTTGCATAATAGCCTGTGGAGATAATTCTGATCAAACTTTTTAACAGAGCAATCTTTTATGCAGACATTTAAAGCACTTAGAAAAAGTTTTGCTTTTTCCTTGTTGTAGAAGTTGGCTGAATTCTTCTAGAATTTGCTTATGCAAGTTCTCTAGTTCCTATGAAATCTTAATTTAAGATAAGAGGGATAGAAATATCCAAGTCCAAATTCTGGCCTGCAGCCCATAACAATAAAGACCCACATTATGGCAACTTCATTGAGCTAGTGAAGGTCAGAAGTGGAAATAACTGAAGATAGGTAACAAAAAGTAGATATGAATGAAGAAGGCTTAGACCAGAGGTGGAGATTTGGTCTATACTACTTAATATCTTCCTTGGTGTTGAGATCCACATTTGTGGAAACTACTCTGCATCATCTTTTAGAAGTGAATCACACATGTGGGAAACATGCAACAGTGTTGTGTTAATGACATGAGTTAAGAAGAGTGCATCGATCTTCCCAGTAGCTGTAACAGCTGCACCAACAAGAAGGTAAAAAAACAAGGAAATTGAGAAGATCACAGTGCATGTGGTAGACTACAAGATGGACCAGTCAGTCAGTTAGTAAAAGTTAGACATGATTTGGTGAGTTGAAGACTTGTTGTAAAGAGAAATCATTACTGAAAAATTCTTCAAACTAACACTTTCTGATTTCCTCATATTTCATTGATCATTCGAATTTGTTTAAGATTTGTGACAGCACTCAGACAAATGACCTTTATATGGTTTTTAAAAAAAAAAGTATCCCCACGAACTGCTTTTGAGCCTGTCCTTTCCAAGCCTCCAACCAAACCATTGAGAGACATTTGCTATAAGCTATAACTCTTACTAGTGAATCCAGACCTGCAGAAGGACGAGGAAACATTCACGCTTCTGAATGAATGTTTGAGAACATAAAGGATTGTTAACTTTCTGTTTAGAGCAGTGTAGTGAATACAGGTAAGTGGCCTGATAAGAGCCATCTATTCTTGAAGTTTGAACCACTTCAGCACTTACAATCCAAACTTGATTTTCATTCCATATCTCAGTGAAGTCACTTTATGAACAAACAGGTCTCATTGGCACTCGGCAAAAGTTCATCTTCCATTTTGTGTGGTAGTCATTTTCAGTTTGAATGTCACATCGTTCCTGTGGTAGTAATATCTTTACATTGAGCATTAACTTTATATTACTGCTACAATCAAGGCCTGCTTTTCAGTTAAGATGTTCAAATATCCAGCTATTTCAGTTGAAAGGTTAGCATCCTGTCTCATCATTTTTATTCTTTTGTGTTTCACCAAAAAATGTTTTCAGTGTTTCTGTTGGTATGTATGATAAAGTATATTTGTTCAGTTTATAAATGTTTGTATAAATTCCACCTGTTAGAGTGTTAGATTTAATAGCTGCCTGCTTATGTTTTAGAGCATGGTTGAAGTTAATAACTCAAACAATGCCAGTCATTTTCAGGATACATTTATGCTTAAATTCCTATGCAAATATATGGGGCTCATTTTGAGAGTTCTGTGTATGCATGTTATCTATTGTTAACAAGAGTTCCTCTTTATATAAATAAAAGTGTTGTATAATATAAACATTTGTTTCTTGTTTCCCATAAGTTGTTTTAGAAGGCTTCAGTAAATTAGTTTACTGTTTTGTCAAAGCATGTCATCATGAGTCCTTTAAGACAACCAAGCCCCCAAATCCCTCTTTAGTATCTGTGTTAATCCAAAGACAGTTGGCCGATGTTGGTGAATAAACCTCTCTTGATTATTCCATTATAATTGGGTGCACATGTAGACAATAAAGATCTAGGTGACTCCTGACTCAGACTTTCTATATTAGGGACTGCATAAATTTAAGCTGTTGGTCCAGAGTCAAGTTTTCACTCTAATGTGAAGAACACAGAAGCAAAGCTCTTGTGAAACACCTAATTATTCTGAAATCAAAAATCAGTGCATTAAATCAATGAGGTGTACAACACATTGTTTTAAGGGTGGAATTGTTGAGATTTATTTGCTGGTTTTGCTTCTCTTCCATTTTGAAGACCCAGCTAATTTTTAAATGTAAACATTTTATTCAGTTACTCATGTTTGCACTCTCCAGTTGTAGTAACATGTAGTAAATTGTCTTTTGTGCTGCACTCTTCAAACTACTTTTTTTCTTTTCTAAACTCTTATAAAACAGATATTTAAGTCAGGAATATGTGAATAAACTTTTTTTTTTATTAAAATGGCTGTCATTTGCTATTGTTCATAGTTAGTACTGACATTTGAGCCCAGACAGTTTAAAAACAGTAACACCCAGGTGTTTGATATTAAATCACTAAAAATATGTGCATGACTCTTCAGTTTCCTTTTCATATTCAATAATGGAGCTATTAACAATGTAGTGGGTGCTGTGAATCTGAAATCAAACCGCACAGTTCCTTTGTATCTGAAATATTTTAAGACATGTATGGTAAATAATTGATGGTTTACATTTTCTTCCCGTAAATTAATTTTTCATTATCTGAAATTACATTATGGCACCTCGTAGTAACTTTGCACAACAATGAGGCCATGCCACAAAAAAGTTCTAAACCCCCTGTAGGTGTAACAGGTTCAGTCTGGCTGTTTATTATTTTACTCCTTTCGTCACTGCTCCACATCACTCGTGTTTTGGTCCAAGTACTTAAGTCGATTACAATTACTCTGTCTCAGACTGCATTGACTTTCTGGGACTCTTTATGGAATACTTGGTATAAATGTATTTCTTTTGGTAGCTTACTCAATAATGAGGTCCGAGTTGAAGTGTTAATCTTGAATTTTGGAAAATTCTGTGCCTCACTTATAAATGCTTAACCATCCCTTTCTGATGAAGCGCCTTTCAGAATAAAACTCCGGTACAATACTGTTTGCTTCATAATTTGGATTGAGCTCACACAAGTGAGGTGAATTTCTCATAGCCAGAGGAGGGGTTGTGTTATGGTTTCTATTGTGCCTCTTTTGTCTTCATTTTATGCCTGATAATATTTTGAATATTCTTCTTCAGTATTGTTTGGTCATTTTCCAGTAGGAACCTATATATTGTACGTAGTAGTACGTAACTGGTATCCAGTTGGTCACTCAGCTTGGGATTGAACCTTGTCTACTGTATCAAGCTCATAGCTTTGCCACTGAGTGTGAACACATAGGTAACCTATCGATAAACACACAAGGTAGTTGGATAGCATCACTGTAAGCACAGGTAGTCTTTATTATTCCACAAGGATAATTGTTTGCAGCAGGAAAGTATATGGCTTTGTTACATAGATCCGTTAAGGTAAACAGGCACACTAACTGACAACCAGCATTATCGTATATGCAAACAAGATTAGTACAAAGAAGAAAAATTACCTTCAGTACACTAAGTAATAATTCAGAATTGAGCATTTAGCTACATCCTTAGAAGTACCAGAATTAAAAATGCTTATAGCTCTAGGAGTAAAAAAGCTCTTAAATCTGTTGCTCCTCACCCACCGAAACCTAAATCTCCAGTCTAGTGGTGACAAATGAAATTTAGTAAAAAGAGGATGGCTATTGTTTGACAGAATTGAATCTGCCTACTTTCTAACCTGTTTGTAATAGAGCTCAGTGACAGATGTCTACTGCAAACCAATTATTTCACTGCCATATTTTACAATGTTGTTATGATGGGTTGCTCTTAATGCTGAGGTTGCCAAGCCAATATATTAAAGCAAGTGTAACAAAGAAGTGAAGAAGCAGAACTGTCATTGTGCCCACTGTGACTTGTCCCCTAACATGAGAGTGAACCCTTTCAGCACTATCAGGTGGGCATACAGTTGCAAGGTTGTCAGCAACTGGTGTCCGTAACATGTCCTGGTAGACTTAGACATTGAACTGTGTTACAAAACTGTTATTATATGTAATAAAATATATGCTTTACAAAGGACCATGTGCTAGTTTTATCAGTGGAAGATGCTATCAAAGAAACAAAAAAAGTGATGAAACCTGAGACCTCATCACAGGGTATTCTAGATTTTAAGCCTATATAAGTTTCAGTGATTTTAAATCTGTAATACTTTGTCTTTTCCAGACCAGTCTTCGGTCAGATATCGGACTTGGAAGCCCAGGTCAGTTGTCGTCGTCTGGAAAGACTGGAACTCCATTCTACGCATTCTCTGCAACAAATCCAAGGAGACGGGCACTTCATGACTCTGCTTCAATTGGTTGGTTTTTCATTCTGCTCCTCCTCTTAGAACAGAGTTTATTTATTTGTTTGTTTATTTATTTATTGTTTTAAGTCTGCTGGTCAGCCCTTAAAAGTGTTCTGTATTTCATGCATTGCCAAATTTTAAATGGTCTTTTTTTTTTTCCTCTCTCTCTCTCTGCTGCGCTGCTAGCTGCCTTAAGCTTGCTAAACATATTGTAGTGATTTAGTGGCAGCTTCATGGAGAAACCTTATGAAGATGAATGTTGATCTTGCTTCCATTGTGTTCATATTACTGTTCAATTTATGACACCTAAATGTATTTAAGCCTTAGATTAAAAATCTCTTGCCTTGATGTTTGCTCATCTCTGGAAGAATATTTATTTGCCTTAGAGTATTTTATATTTCTATTAAGTTATATGCTGTGATGATTTTCAAGACTGTTCTCACGAAGTAATTGTTTTAACCTAACGGCACAACTCATCAAGACTAAATCTATGCTGATTCTCTCCATTTGATGACACTAAAATTTCTATGGTTGAATTCTGTCTCACTTTGTCTGATTTTAAAGGGCTTGGTGATTGCATAACGGGGCTAAACAGTAAGATAAAGCTTTACAGGGGTGGGTGGAAAGTGTTGAACCAGCCAGTTACGTTGTATTTGTTTTAACAGTTTAATCCTTTCCCACTTCTGATATCCGCTAATATGTAAAACTTTGACTTGGAATGGCTGTGTAAAGACTGATTTATACTTCTGCATTGAGCCTGGGCCATATCCCACATACTTTAGCTATGGTGTAGTCTGACCAATGCCAATGACAAAAGTGCCACATTGATGTGGACCCTACTCAGACCCTGTGACTGATTGGCTAGTTTAGTATCTACATATTTCACGTTTCCTTTCATCTTCTCCTAATCTGAAGTAAACATTGAACAGGTCGAGGAAATACATGTGGAAGAAGTTAGAAAACATTCACATTTATGATACCTCATCACAACATTACCAAAAAAAAAAAAAATCAGGTAGCAGCCAACTTTATGATACAAAATCTCGCTTTTCTTCCATGCTACAAAAATGGCAAGCCAAAAATAAAATGCCAAGCAGAAGCATAAATCAGTCTTATAACAGTTTGTGGTGAGCAGGACCATTACAGATTTATGTAAAAATCACTTCATGATGAACATTGTACTCTTGTGCTTGTGAACAGTACAAAGCAAATGGCCTGCCAGACTAGCACAAAATATAGTGACCTAACATTTGAATATTTATTTGGCAGCTCAAAGTTGTCAAAGGGAGCACTGACTTTTTTTGCCCTGCTTTTCACAAGAGGATTTTATTTTTGGTTATGGATCTTCACAGTGATTGGTTAAAAACTCGCTCTTAATGCAGTGGCATAATTTCTTGGTTAACTTGACTGTACTGGCTTCCAATAATAAATCAATCTTTAAAACCCTGCTACTAATTTACAAAAAGAGTTCGCTTTCAGTGACCAGATGCCCTTTCAGTAACCTGTGCAGTGTGATTTTTATCAGGTCATTTATCACAGCAATGTTTCTTCCATATTTATCTAATTAATACTTATGTTTTGCTCAGGATTATTTCTTACCTTGTTTCTAGAATCCTGCCCTATGAGATCCTGAGTGGCTGTAACTGGTTTGAGAATGTTGTTACATTATTTCCTTATCTCCGTGTCGTCTTGGGCTTTTCTTGGGGTATTCCAAGTTTTTCTTGTGCATCCTAAACACTTGCATTTTGGATTTTTTTGTGTCTCTAAATGGTCCCAGTTGAGAGAAAGAGATGGAAGCTCCATCTTGTTTTTGATGCTGTCTGATTTGGCACTACATCTCTGTGACCCAAACATTGGATTTTATGAAATCAATGGGCCATGTTTAACTCCAGTGGATAACTGTGTATTCTTGAGTGAGTCATTTTATAGGCCAGTGCTCACATAGTAGAAACACAGAAACAAGTGAACCATGCCAGTCAAGTGCCTCAAGATGGCTTTTACTGTTAAAGGGTGCAAAATGAATGACCATGTGCCCTCTAGTGGCTGATATCGGATCTTGAATTGCAAATCGTCCTTTTTATTTTCCACCATTTGTGCATTCTGGGACCCTGATGGATTCACTTTAACTGCCAGTGCTATTTGAAGACAGTGGTACTATACCTGTAAATGTCCTCTGATGGCCTCTCACCAAAGGGAGATGCTATATAAAATGAAAACTGAATGAATGAATGACTCTGTAGCCCCCTAGTGGATAATGTATTCAACTATAAAGCACAAGCTTGCAAATTCATGCCCCACCAAAACTACCATAGCAGAAATGTTCAAACAAGTGTACTTTGTTAGCCTTGGGATGGTATTCACTATCAGGAAATAGAAAATTAAATGAATTAATATACAATGGCAGATTGAGACAGCAACATTTCACTCCCTGTGTAACCCTCAGAGTGTCTGTGTCCCGAAATAGAAATATGGAAACAATCATACTAGGCATTTGTGATATTAAGTTTTGGATAAATAAAATTTAAATGAAATCCGTTAAATACAAGGAACTATCAAATGACTGAGAGCACAGTATTTCAAAAAAACAAAATAGGAATACACCTTCAAATAAAATCAGGAGTGACCTACAGTATGTGAATTTTTCTCTCATAATAAGAAACAAATCATAGCATAAGGGAAGAAAAACTTTTGACTTTTTGTAGTTTTATTAAAAAACAAATCTGACACATTAAAAACGGGGCCTTTTTTACATGATATTTTCCTTTATTACTAGCTTTTTGGAATTCACTAAAGGCCTTTATGTCCTCTAAAAGCATCAAGAGTACCTGGTTAAATGTATCTCATAACACTTTTATTTATCAAATTTTTCAGATCCTTTGCAAACGAAGAAAGTCAGAAAAGTGCCCCCTGGATTGCCTTCCTCTGTAAGTTTCAAAGCTGCCATTTTTACATTTTGGTTGCTGAAAAACTTTTTGTTTTTTATATAAACATTCTGGAAATAAATGGATTCTGCCTTTGTGGTCTCCTGCCATAGTGTAGCCTTAAGTATGTATTGGTGTGGGTTCTCCCCCCTCTGGCCCGATTTGTGGCTTGTAGATACACTCTGGCCTCCTTGTCCAAGTGAACCAATGAGCACCTCTCCTGGGACGATAGCCAGGACAGAAACTGTCAAAGAAGATCGCCTATCCAGGTCTTTGGATGTTTAATTAGTCATTATGTTGCTGAACAGGAGGACAGGCAGAGATTAATAGCTGTGAATCTTAGAAATTTACATTTGTAATAATCCCAGTGGAACTGAAGACATTAAGATTCGAAGGAAGAGTGGAGCTCAGCTTGTCTCAGTAGGGCCGGGGTTATTAATATGCATAAATCACCAAGTCGGATGCTCATTGTGAAGCCCTGGTGGATTTTTAAAGCCTTCATTAAGCCTTTCCTAACTTGAGCCCGGCATCAGAAAGGCTTTAAAGCAACTAGTTTGTTGATCTGTCTTTGCTTGAATATGTATCCTCTGAGAATAAGGGGCTTTGATGAATAAGGTTGGAAGGGTTTTGGTTAAGGAGGGGTGGGGGAGAAGAATCATTAATGGCGGTGATAATCTTGGCAGTGGCAGTGTGCTCTTTGCTTTTAAATGCATTTTATGTTTCAAAGGTGGAGTCGTCTCGGTTTTTTTTTTTTTTTTTTTTAATATATATATTTGTAATATAAATGACTTTATGATTACAAACTGAACAGGAAGCAAAAAAAAAAACCTCTGGGCAACTATGGAAAATTATTTTTATATATTTATTTTTTTTCTCCCCTGAACAAACAAGTGAGGGAAGCACAGTGAAGAATGAGAAACAGAGAGAGAGAGAGATCCTCTGCCTTGCGGGGTACATCTCTTTGTTGTGTAAATGGATGTTGGGCTTTTATTTGTCAGTACTTAACACATGGACGCAGGTGCACTTGGATGAGTCATAACTCAAAGCGCTATATGCTGAATGGAACAAAGTGCACAGACAGCCAAGAAGCAGGGAATAAGATCTTGATGTGGTGTTACTGGTGCTGGGGTGGGTGGGGGTGTGTTTCTTTTTTATTATTGTTATTATTCCTTTTTAACTCCAGGTTGTGCACATGGGTGTCTTGGAGGAATTTCTCTCTAGCCTTTACCTCTTCTGGGCTGTCTGTCTTTGGCTGACTGCGGGGCGAAAAACAAAAAGGCAGGAGCAGAGAAGGGAACTGTTTCCTGCTACCACAGCACCCCACAACCCCCCCCCCCCCACCAAACACAGACACACACACACACACACTGTTCATTCCAGATGGAGATGATGCGTTTCTTACTGCCTGGGGCAGCTGTGCTCAGAACCTGCAGCCTACCTGAAGGCGGGATTGCAGCTGCCGGCGCTCTTGAAAGCTTTTGCTTGCATAAGCACTCGGGCCCCACTAGACGCTGAATAGCTGCTTGATAAACAAAATGAGCACAATGCTACCAATCATTATTCCCCAGGCTAGGAATATTTTTCAGCAGCTAAAAATAGTTTTTGTAATTTACATTTTAACCGTTGTGCATTATGCAGTCGTGGATTTAAAACTCGGCTATAGGTGATTTGTGCTGGATTAACAGAACTGTTGGAAAAGTGGTGGCAGGAAATGATGGGGGTTGGGGGGGGGGGGCCTCCATCCCTATTCAAAATCAATAAGTATTTAATGTGGAGCAGCAAAGTTTCAGCTGAGTCAGTCACATAAAAAGCTGCTTTTCATACAGTTACATAACAGAAGAGTTATAATTGCTGGTGTATACTATCACATTTCCGTGCTACTTAATGTATTTGAATAATCTTGAATTGAACCTTGTTACCTTGTCTTTTTTTAGACTTTAGTCCCATGAGCTTTTGTAAATAATCTTGTGATGTTGCTCACAGTAAGAGGAGGTAAATTATATAAATAGTGACTGATATTAAATTATTTAAAGTAGATAATTAAAACACGGCACAGTGGTTAGCATTGCCACTTCTCAGTCAGAGCTCAAATTCTGTCTTTGTAGAGTTTACACATTTTCCAAGTGTCACTGGGTTTTCTCCCAAGTCTCCCAAACATGCTTGTCACATTAATTGATCGATCTAAACTGGTACTGTATGAGTGAAGGTGCCCTGAACTTGGTAGGAGCCCTACTCAGGGCTGGTTGCTGAGTTGCACAAAATGCTGCCATGATAGATTCCAGTTCCCTATTCAGTAAATGAGGGGAAAAAATGGACCAAATAGGTTTTAGCCTGGTTCTGTGTTTTCTTCCATCCCTTTTCCAAACCTGCTTCATTCTGATCACACTTGCAAGGAGAGAAATTATAAAAATGGTGACAAAATCTTACATAATGTTATTTTCTGATATACTAATATTACATATTGTTTTTTAAAATAGTGTGTGCGGCTACTGCTTCTTTAGGAGTGCCTGCTTCAGCGTAAGACCTTTCTGGCAGTTTGTTTGTTTGCCTTGCAAGGTGCCTTTTGACTGTGCTTTAATTTTACAATGTCTTATGGCTGGATTGAGAGAGCTTTCTCTGTCATAATCAAATTTATGTATGAAACATACTCTATATGTAATAATATAAGCTGTGGAGGAACTTCCTGTGACTAGAAGTCCTCCAAATCTACTGATGTTTAAGCAGCTCTTGAAAATGAACCCATTTACAAAGAATCTTGGACCTGTGTAGATCGTTGGTCCTTGACCCTTCTGGTCTAATCAGCCATTATGCAGCTGTTGTTTTGGCACAATTCTAATTTTTCATCTGTTCTTGAGACTAACTATTGCACTGTACATCTTGGACTCTAAGTTTCTTCTCAGTCCTTTCTAATCACTCTGTTTTATGTTGTGTTAGTTTTGTTTGATAAAGATGTGTGTTTATAATAATAATGATTTGGCTAATATGTCTTTTGAAATTATTTCAATATACTAAAAACTATAATTATATGTATATTTTAAAATTTCTAACAAAAAATACATTTGACAAAAATGTTTTTAGGTGTGGTAACTTCAGAGTGCATAGAGAGCTGTTCAGGTTTTGGGTGGAGTGCCCATTTGTTTGAAAGTCGTGTACAGGCTGGTTTGTTCCCAAAACCCCAAAGAGGTGATTTGTTGATGGTTGCTTTGTTTAAATTAGTAAAGAACAAAAAAAAATCAAGAAAAACAGAACATTTAGCTCACTATAGCTTGTTGATTCCAGCATAACAAAAATGGTCCGTGTACTTTTTGGTATTTGAAATTTCATTTTAGAAGCAAAAACGAAAATGAAAAGAATTTTCAGATTTTGATTAAAGAATAAAGTGAGGGAAAATAAGGTACTTTTTAATTCTATGGTAACAAATAGCAGTCATAAACTTAAAATTACACATACTTTTCTGGATTTATTTGGGATTCAAATAATGAAAGTGTAATAGCTCAAAAACAACAAAACAGACGCATTTTCGTTATCTGAAACCGGAAGTAGTACTACTTCTGCGTAATTTTTGACGACACGTGCAAACAGTCCTCCTCACAACACATCGATCGACGGCCTTGAAGTTACACCGGCATCAGCAGAGGAAGGACTATTACGTTGTTTTTCGGAACAGTAAAAGAGTGACACTCTGGGACAACAACAACATTTATTTATATAGCACATTTTCTTACAAAGAAATGTAGCTCAAAGTGCTTTACATAATGAAGAATAGAAAAATAAGACACAGTAAGAAAATAAAATAAGTCAACATTAATTAACATAGAATAAACGTAAGGTCCGATGGCCAGGGTGGACAGAAAAAACAAAAAAAAAAAACTCCAGACGGCTGGAGAAAAAAATAAAATCTGCAGGGATTCTTGACCATGAGACCGCCCAGTCCCCTCTGGGCAATCTACCTAACATAAATGAAACAGTCCTCTTTGTATTTAGGGTTCTCACGGAAAAACTTGATGATGATGGTCACGTAGACTTCTGGCTTTTTGTCCATTAATGTTGGAGCATCATGATGCTTTGAGTAGGTGGTGGTGGCGCAGGCTTCCACAACAAAGAAACCGGAAAAAGAAACAGAAGAGAAAGTAGGGGTCAGTATGGATTTTAGAGCCACCATGAATAATTATTATGATGAATTGAACATACAGAGTATCAGGATTAAGTTAAAGTGAAGTTATGAGAATGCCATGTTAAAGTAATGTGTTTTCAGCAGTTTTTTTTAAAGTGCTCTACTGTATTAGCCTGGCGAATTACTATTGGCAGGCTTTTCCAGATTTTAGGTGCATAACAGCAGAAGGCCGCCTCACCACTTCTTTTAAGTTTAGCTTTTGGAATTGTAAGGAGACACTCATTTGAGGATCTAAGGTTACGATTTGGAATATAGGGTGCCAGACATTCCGATATATAAGATGGAGCGAGATTATTTAAGGCTTTATAAACCATAAGAAGAATTTTAAAGTCAATTTTGAAAGACACAGGTAACCAGTGTAATGATATCAAAACTGTAGAAATGTGTTCAGATTTTCTTTTCCTAGTTAGGATTCTAGCAGCTGCATTCTGCACTCGTTGCAAATGATTTATGTCTTTTTTGGGTAGTCCTGAGAGGAGTGCGTTACAGTAATCTAGGCGACTGAAAACAAAAGCATGAATTAATTTCTCAGCATCTTTCAATGATATAAGAGGTCTAACTTTTGCTATGTTTCTTAAGTGAAAAAATGCTGTCCTAGTGGTCCGATGAATATGCGACTTAAAATTCAGGTTACAGTCAACAGTTACCCCTATGTTTTTTTTTACTTCCATCTTAACTTTTAATTCTAATGCATCAAGTTTATTTCTGATAACCTCATTGAATCCATTATTGCCAATCACTAAGATTTCAGTTTTCTCTTTATTTAACTTGAGAAAGTTACTATTCATCCATTCTGAGATACAGGTCAGACATTGTGTTAGTGAATCAAGAGTATCGGGGTCATCAGGTGCTATTGATAAGTACAGCTGTGTGTCATCAGCATAGCTGTGGTAGCTCACGTTGTGCCCTGAGATAATCTGACCTAACGGAAGCATGTAGATTGAGAAGAGCAGCGGACCCAGGATAGAGTCTTTTGGAACACCATATCGGATATCATGTGTCTTTGAGTTGTAATTACCACAACTAACAAAGAATTTTCTCCCTGCCAGGTAGGATTCAAGCCAATTTAAGACACTGCCAGAGAGGCCCACCCATTGACTAAGGCGATTTCTAAGAATATTGTGATCAATAGTGTCAAATGCGGCACTCAGATCGAGGAGGATGAGAACAGATAAATGGCCTCTGTCTGCATTTACCCGCAAGTCATTTACTACTTTAACAAGTGCAGTTTCTGTGCTGTGATTTGTTCTAAAACCTGACTGAAATTGATCAAGAATAGCATGTTTATTGAGGTGGTCATTTAACTGCATAATGACTGCCTTCTCTAGAATTTTACTTAAGAAGGGCAGGTTAGAGATGGGTCTAAAATTTTCAAAAGTAGAGGGGTCAAGATTATTTTTCTTGAGTAGGGACGAGGACATGACTGCAGAAAAACTGAGCCGCATCTTTCAGGGAAAATACTAGTTTTGCAAACTTTGCTTCATTGATGTAGCAGTTCTTTTATGAATGTTGTTGTTACTTACTGCGAAATAAAGGGTGTTTTCTCGTTTCTTGCATTTTTCTTTTCTGATGTGCAAAAGAACAAATGGAAAAAAGTAATTGTTTTGTGTTTTTTCATTTTTTCCCTTTTAAATTGAAAATCAAATAAGTGTCTCTCTTTTTTAAAATATTTTCTGAAATGAAATTTCAAATACCAAAAAGTACACGGACCAAAAATGCCCCAAATAACTGATGTTAATTTTTCCAAGTTGTTATTTCAGCTGCACCTCTCTAACTTTTCTTTGTCTTATATCCATTTCTATCTGACTGTTTTTTTCTTTTTTTCTCTTTTTCATATATGCAAAATTAACTTTTAACTAACTTTTATTTGTACTCTGGTTGAGTAATGATATATATTATGTACCAGCTGCCATCAAACTTTATTCTCTGTATAACATCTACATAATTTTTATCATGTCTTTTTTGGATAAAAATAGGATATTTCTTCAGTTGTATGTAATCCCTCATACTTCACAGTTTTAAAAAGTCTACTTGCTTGTTTTTACATTCTATCTATTACACTGTCAATCCTGTGTGTTATGTGACATCCCATGGTTCCTATCATGCACTAGATGTGGCTTACAAATGCAGGCTCTTTGCATAAAAGTTTAGTATGTAACTGACAAACCTACAGGTCCTCATTAGGAAGTCTGTAACAGGGCTTGGTTGAGATATTCCTGGTAACTGCTCCGCCAACAAAGTCATAATTACTGTATACTTTAATTGAAATAATCTGTTTCATATGGCTCAATTTGTTTTTTGTTTTTTACAAGTGGAAGAAAAATATCAGAATCCTGCATTCCAACCCAAAGGCCATTTACTGAGTAACTTTTATTGTGGAGCAAGGTATTGAGTAAAATTTGAAAATGACACAGAGTGTGTGCAGATTTTGTCTATAGTGCTACAAACGGAGTATGTGCAGACTGCATTATGACAATATTAAGTGTATAATGCTAGATGCTGTTTATATATATATATATATATATATATATATATATATATATATACATACTGTATATATAGACCAGCCAGTGCCTGTTTGGCATCCATTTATCACTCTTGCCTCTGTTCACTTCTGCCATTGATTTATTTGAATGTGCTCTGTTTAAAAATCACAATATAGCCAATTCCATATTTGAGAAATATGTGTTAATTGGTGCGTCCATACATCACAAACTCAACCACAGGTGGAGACTGGAATGGCAGCCATGTTTTGTTGACTCAAATTCAGCACTAGAGGGTATCACTGCATACTTCCCAGATAGTGGTAATTTAGTGAAAACAGGAATACTTTTGGGAAGTGCTTGATTTCTGATCAAGCCAAACTGTACTGTTAGACTAATGATGTGTCATAACTTCCAAGTCTGAATTATGAAGATTGAGGTCATGCATGGTATTATCATAAATCCCTGTAACTTTTTAGCTTTGTCACTGTTGTACATGCTAGCCTCCTGAGTGTAGGACAACCATTATCCTACACTTAGGAAATCTTTTTGGTGATGTTTTGCATCAAAGCCCATCTTGATATTTTGAAAGTCGATCCGTTTGAGATATGGAGCAGTTGGATTGTAGCGAGTTGTGTTTGAGATCAGTCTTGCCTTTCTAAAGTACCATCTTGCAGATAACAATCACAACGCTTAATGTGACATTTGCTCTATTAGCTGAGGTGGGCGGGGGGGTGCTGTGTGGCTGGTTCTTCTCCCCTTAAGGGAGCGCTGTTCGCTGCAGCCCAGACTGTGAATGACAAAAAGATTGTCATTTGCTTTTGACAGATTGTTCAAGTAACAGTCTCATTCTTTGGAAAGCCATGTTAAGAGGAGAGCTGTGAAACAAAAAGAGCAGGAGTGAGGAAGCTTGCTGTGAGCTGCTATCCCCCTGTTCTTTGAAGTGTATAAAGTTTGAAATTTTACTAGAGTTTTAAAGGCTGGCTGTTTTTTTTTTTTTTTTTAAGAAAGAACGTAATAAAGGAGAAATGGGAGTGATAACCAGTGCCTCAGAATTTTGCTCTTAGGGCCACCTGCAGGAAGAGAGGTGTACTACAGTCCTGAAATTGGCTTGCCATGCGTTTCTTTGAACTTCGGCATATAATAGAAGATCAATGCCGCACCTCAGCTTCCAGTTTGGAGGCCTTCCTGTGAAGTAACGTGGGAATAAGCAAAGCTTTGTGTTTCTCAGATCTGAAGAAATATATTGAGCTCTCATCTCCTTTCCTGTTTGCTGTCTTTTGTTAGAAGCTCTTATAGTGTTTTCATGAAACCCTTTTTGTCTTTTAAAAATATATGGTGTGTGTATATTTATATATTTATTGTTTATTGAATAGAGTACATGCATTTTGTATTACATGTATGGTATATGTATCTATATTGATACTTTATACGGATATACACACCATTACCTATGTATATAGATAAAATGTCTGATGTATGGACCCATTTTATGTTTATGTACCAGAGCATACTAAAATGACTAATGATGTTGAGAATTTACCGCCTGTTGACAAAGCATTGTTTTTCAGTGACTTTACAGATTCAGACTGTATAAAATAAAAATGCAAGGTATAAGGAAAAAAGATATCTTGAAAACTATGTAATTTCATGTAAAGGTAGTTGGTTTCTTCAAAAAAAAAAAAATTAATGAGAGAAAAACTTCTCTTTTTTTTCATCCTCTCAGAAACTCTCCTACCTGTTGCTTGTAAAATGGCAAAGTGCAGGTAAATGCAGTAGCAGTGACTTTCACGAAAGACTGAAGTGTTGTCAGCTGGAAGCCATTCAGTCTGTGCTTTGAGACATTTCCCTGTCCATTTATCTTGTAGTTGAATTGTCTTGTAAGCTACTTTATCTTGGACTGCTTAGTGATCTTGTTTGCTTTTAAGTCACCATGGGATTGTGCTGACGTGAAAGATGCTTTATAAACTAAAGACAGAAATCGACCTGTAGACTGCTTTGCAGTAGTAGTTCAAGTAAGCCCACAAATGTATGTGCACACAAAAAATGTGTATGTATACACAGGTAGATGAAGGCCGTTGGGCTGCACTGTCTGTTAAATTGTTTTCTATTTATTTATTCCACATTTGAATACACACACACACACACACATACACATATATATATACACACACACACATATGTATGTATGTATGTATGTATGTATGTATATATACAGGGTGGTCCAGATCTAATTATGCAGATCCAGATCGTCTGGAATGCTTTGATTTATGCGACGACGATTCCAGTTCAGCATGAAGAAGATTCTTCATGTCGTCATTTCGCACACTTCTCGAAGGTCTGGGATTTTTCGGGTGATTTTCTATGTAATAAACTTAAGTTATAGTTTAATGAAAATTGCATAATTAGATCTGGACCACCCTATAGATAGTGTATGTATATATGTGTATATACAAATATAATGCGCACAAAGCACCCTACACTCTACAATGCTCATGCAAATCACAATACTAAATCACTAATCAATACAATCCTCCACTCCCAGACGCGTTGCCACCTTTCCTCCCGACTCAGCTTAATGTCTGGGATCTCCCACAGTCCTTTTATAGTCCTTGACCCGGAAGTGTTTCTTCTGTCTCCGTCCATGTGATCGGTAACACTTCCGGGTCAGATAAAAACTCCTTTTCTTCAACTCGAAAGCACGTCATTCCTCTTGTCCATGTGACTCGGACATACTTCCAGGGTGTAGGGCAAATAGTTGCTGCTCCTCCTTGCAGTGCCTTCTAGCGGCTCCCGTGATATCCAGCAGGGCTGTGGATAAAAACTCCATTGTCCATAATTCCCTGTGGGCATTCGGGGCACCTCCATGTTGCAGGGAGGGCTCCACCTTGTGGCCTGGGGGTATTGGCCGGGATGAATGGCCGGCCATGTACCAATAAATATATATATATATATATATATATATATATATATATATATATATATA
>JANRMT010062827.1:19728473-19828493 GCA_026402145.1 Polypterus bichir lapradei
TATATATATATATATATATATATATATATATATATATATATATATATCATTTATTTGGTAGACGGTGATATTGTTTAAAGGTACCCTTAAAATTACTTAAAAATATAGGGCAATACATTACTAATGTTGCAAATGGCTATTTCTGTTCGAAATGACTGATTTATAAGACCTTAAAGCCCCATTTTCAGCAGCCATTTCTCTGATGCCCAAATGATAAACTTGCTTAGCTTAATCTGAATTAATCTTGTTTAAAAGCTATTATTATTTGAGAAACCTTTGTAATTGTGTTAGCAGAGCTGTAGCTTGGTATTCTGTCCCTAAAGCAGGTAAATGTGCTTTTCTTGGGTTGCAAAGTACAGACATTGCTAAATTTCAATTCTGGGTTTAAAAATGCCCAAAACAAAACCGCTTCTCAAGACTCTATCAGTCTATTGGCTGTTTTGTAGAATGAATTTTGTTCTATGCGACAGATTTCCAATTAGCTGACAATTTCATACAAGGGTGTCCACTATAACCTGGAGAGAAGAGGTCGCACTGGATCTAACCCAAAAAGAAAACAAAGGAAAAGGCCCAGATGCACAACTGCACAAGAGGATGAGGACATGAGAGTGTGTAATACGAGAAACAAATGCCTTACAAATCCTTAATTGGCTGCTTTCTTCAATACACACCAAATACTAGTGTTGTATGCAGCAGAGGAAAGAAAATGTTAATATGGCCAAAGGAATACAGACATAAGGTGGTGAATTTCTAGGTGATTCCAAATTATTTGCTCACTTCTAGCCTTTCTTTTGACTTAACAGTGTTTTTGAAATTCTGCCTCTAAGGCCAGCATCCCAGAGTCGTCGTCTCAAGCAACACTCACATTTGACATGTACTATTTAAGGAAGTAGCCAATTAAGGACCTATACGGCATGTTTCTCCAACTGCAGTCTCTGTTGTACTTGTATTGTGCTGTTGTGCATCTGAGGTTTCCGATTCTTTAAACCAGCATCCAGTACCCACTATGCCATCATGCCACCTTCAAGTCAAATATATGATTTCTTAATTATCTTGTTCAGGGCAGATCCCCTGATTCCTGCCTTGCACCCAAATCTGTCCAGATCCTGAAATATAAAAACCAAATGACAGATGGATTCTGTCTGTCTTGCATGTTTAAAAGGACTCTCCATAAGATATAGATTGTTAACATGGTGACAGTGACTGGATTATTATCAGAAAGTAACTTGATTCTGTTATGGCTAATAATGTTCTTTGCAGTGTTTGCAGGGTACCTCTCCATCTCCTGTGCAAGAATTGCAGCACTGTCTTGCTGTCTATTTTTTCATTACTCAGTTACTGTAAGTGATGTTCTGTCTTTTTTTTTTTTTTTTTTTTTTTTTTAAAGAATAGATGTGTTTTGATCACAACCTTTTGTGGTGATGAAATGTGGTACTGCACCATTGTGTCCACCAAAATCCTGTTGCATTTCAAGTTAGTCTTTGTGTTGTCTGTGTTGTGCTTAGACTGTCTTCTTCAGCCCAATATAGAATAATGTTTCATTATATTACACTGACATGTGTGTGTGTTCGTGCAGGTGGCTGTCTGTGATTATGATGCTATCAGACTGATTGACTTCATGTGTTGTCCCATTCAGACATGCTTTGAGCTTTGATAAGTTCCTGCCCTTTGTGACATTGGCCTGATAATAGGAAAGGCAGAGGGTGAATAGGAGATGTCTTTATAAAATACCATGTGATTGTGCTCATGGAAGGCATTATATTAAAAAAAAAAAAAAAACACTGTTTTGCAGTATGCTGCTGTTTGATCCTGCTTGATCCACAGATTACTTTGTAAAACACCTACTGATGATGAATCTGGTGAAGAACATAGTGTAAAACTTACATGTTACCCAAATTCCTGAAATGATGATTGTGTTTTTTTTTTTTTTTTTCTTTATTCTCTTTCTAAAATTTTTGTCAAGGTTCTATTTCTTTTATTCCCCATACTATTTCTCAGATAAATATAATTTGTCCCCTCAAATTGTGTAGTCTGTATTTTCACAGGTACATTGTAAATTGTAGCGATATTTCTAACACCCAACAAGTGGAACAGACTTTTGCTACCCTTTTGTTTAGGTTCCTATTCTGTTACTAACAGTATTCCCGACCACCTGTAAGCTGGTGATGTGAATGTGTTGTGCATCTCAATATTTTTACCATGCATGGATTCAGAAGATAAAGTGCAGTCAAAGTAAGCTCCTGTTTCAGAGTCAGAGTTGCAAAGGAAATCTGAAACTTCAGCACATTCACTTCATGTGCAGTATTGAAAGGCAGTCAGATCTACACAGCGGCTGCTTTTCATTCCCACAGTTTTGGGACCTCAAGAGTTACTTATTACAAGTAATTCATATTTTATTTGGAATGTTGAGCTGGTATTTTAATAAATGCCAACTTTATATGCAGGAAAGCAGTTCACCTATAGAACATATTGCATCTGGGTGGTCATTACACTGTATTAACTTCATATTAATACTTTCTTCCACAAGAGGGTGGTGTTGGGTTTCTGACCAGACTGAGAGTTTTGACTTATTCTTGAACTGATAGCTAACAGCTATTTTGGGCAGAAAAAAAAGAAACGATTTCTAAACTACTGAGAGTTCAGTCTTTGTATTGCCTTGTTGAAAAATGTTAGATAAATGCTCAGGTAGTATAGAACTTGAAACAGCTTGTCAATTAACATAGACAGGCCTAAGGCAGCTCCTTGCCGCCCTGAACAGAAAAGGTTTCCATACAAAAATGGATGGATTGCCTGAAGGAAGTAGATAAAAAACTAGAATATCTCCTCCCTGCTTTTGCACTTAACTGGCCACTTGAAAGAATCTGCTGTTCATCTCACTTATCTATGACAAAGGCAATGTAAAATAAAGATTTCTTTATTTTCTGGAGTTTTGATAGTTGAGCTCTGCATAGTAAATGAACATACCTGAGTTTTCTTCAAAATGTGAAATTAATGTCATTTTTCGTCATTTCTGTTTATGTGGCACGTTACTCTATAGTAACTTACGAGCCATAAGTTTTGGGGTTTTTTTTGTTAATAATTAAACAAGCAAGATTGAATATCCCAATCAGAGTCAACCAGTGAAAGCGGTGAACCAGCAGCTGTGTAACTTTACACATTCCATACCTAAAACCACTTTGGGGCCAAAATGCCTAATATTTTGCTTTAATGTGGAATGTATTTTTAGCTTTCACTTACAAAGTGCTTAGTTCACCACTTTTAGCTTACAACACATATTTCAAAGACACCTCCTGCTATTTCAGATGTCTTTCCTTTAACTCTTGACTTCTGTGCATTACAGTGGGTTTTTTTTATTCAGTAAGAAGCCTGCATTTAAATTATTTTATATATATATATATATATATATATATATACACCCAAACACAAAATTTGAGTGTGTTATATGTAAGCATGTGTATATACATATAAACAGGTATGCGCTGCTTAACATCCACGCTATGTTCTGTGAAAAAGGGCATTATGTGGTTTGGACATGGTATAAAAACTGTTATATATAGTACTTAGCAAAGCTATATGGGAATAATGTAGCATTCCTGTTTTGACTAAATACAGAGAGATAATGCTACAATGTTTTAGAGATGCATAATACATAAGATTGAGTGCTGTAAGTAGGGAAATTTCACATAAAAATAACGAAAGGATGTACAGTACAGTACTAACAACACAATTGCTTTGTATACAAGAGACATGAGATACACTTGTTGTGTATGGAAAGCTGTTGCATGTAATATGCCTGGTTTTGTCAATTATGTCCTGTTACTGATCAAGATTTCTGAATTCTATTATAACCTTATAGGATCGATCTTGGATGTTTCTAGAATGGACGTTATGTAGCACATAGCTATATGATATACAGGTATATGTGTATCTGTGTATATATGTATATACATAGCTAAAAACTCTTGATAGCAAGATAGGAGTATTTTCTTGGGGTAGACTAAGTAGCTGGGGTGCACCAGCAAATTTCTCGACAGTGAGTTGTAGGTCATCCTCAGTATGTGTTACCTGGACATAGTCTTCTGCAAAGAGAGCTTCCGAAATCGATTGCCAGTGAGTCTTAGGCTATATTTTTAGTCTGGTAAGGTTGAAGACAGCCATTCAATGTGTACCTCAAGTAGAAGTATTATAACAAACTAAAAATCTACCGTATAGCAAAACACATCACAATACAGCCAGATGTTTTCCTCCAGCACTAATTTAAAAAAAAAAAGAATTCAGAGCTTTGGATTTATATAGCAACTTTCACAGTGAAAGCTAGTACAAAATGCTTCAAGGTAACTAATCTTTATATAGCATCTTTACTAGCATACACCCTAAGCAAGTTGCACAGTTGTCAATCTGACAAATCTTTTTATGGCGCCTTTCATTGAGCTGCTTAGCAAAATCCCCTTGTTCAAAGAGAGTAATTTAAATATACATAAAACTATATATTTCTTATTTCACAGTGTACTTTTCCAGTCTAGTACCCTTAAATAAGGGTTCACATTTCACCCCAACGTGCTCTGCCTTTTTCACCATTCCAATGAGAACTTCCTCAAAGCTCTTTAGTTCATCTCAAGGTAGTTGACACAAGTCACTCCAGCAATGTTTATTTTGTAACAAACCTTTTACACATAGTCTCTAAATTATATAGTATCTTTTGTACTTAAACGCCATGTTACATCAACATGGAAAAAAAATTCCCAGCATATGCAGTGGCATTAAATTATGTGGCATGACCAGTAAGGTGAGTGGCGCGTGTCAAAGGAAACCCCTATGTAAAGGTTGGGAGGACAGGACCAGTGACATGATAGATGTAGGCTACTTTTTCCATTATTAGTCCCAGATTGGTTGCTGTCTCGCCTGTATCAGGGCAGGTCCTGACTGTGGCTTGAAACGTTTCCAAGGGATTCCTTGAAGGTCACACAAGCCATCAGTGGCTGAGCTGGGATTAAGTCTGGGTTGAGAAGGAAGAGTTCACGGTGTGTACACAGCCTGGACAGGTTTATAAATACCAGTCTAATTCGTTTACAATTGCTGTCTAAAGCAGATGTTGGAAATTTGTATCTAATTGGGGTTGGTGTGGGGGTGGTAAATAATAAATGCCTTAACAAGCATAAAAGCTAAAACTGAAAAAATCAAGTAGAAAACACAACTGAGCCGAGGCATTTGGGCTGACCTGGGACCTCTTGGCTGAGGCAACTGGTGCACCAGGTGTCTAGTTTTCACGAACTCTTGGCCTTTCTCGTGGGCTCTTGGCAGACAGACAAATTAGAGATCCTGCCAGTGAGGCGGTTGCTGTGCTGTGTGACTGCAGGAACTCAGTTCCTGTATACCTGTCTCACGCTGTTATCCGGAGATGGTATGGCAAGTTGTTTTACCAGGAAATGAGTCCTACTAGGAGGACCTCTTAATTTAAAAGCAGGACACCAAAGTATAGAAATAAGCCAAGAACAGACGGCATCTCTCTACGTCGTGTTTGCATGCCATGTCTTGGCCCAGTGTGGGTTAAGGGCTTTTCAAAGTAAACATAATCCTCTGTCTGCAGGCTAAACCCTTCACAGACAGACAGGCCTGCCTCTCCAGGACACTGCCTCATTACTTGAGTTTGTGTATTTAGGGACAAGTGTGTAAGGAACAAGAAAGATGGGAAAGTCAGGGACTGGTATGAAATTTATATTTCATATTTACAAAAGAAAAACAAGTAATTTCACATCAATTGCTGTATAAAAAGGAAGCAATGGACTTTATTATCTCCTTGTTTATTAGACAGTGAAGGCATGATGCATGTTGGAGAAATATGCAGTTTCACTGTACGTATGTGCAACAGTACTACTAAGTGACAGCACTTTACAGGAGGAGGTGTTTGAGCATGACAGTGTTATGAAGGCATCTGGTCTGTCATAGAACTTGCTGGGGTTCAACTAGATTGCAGCATACTTTTTTTCGGAGGATAAAAACTATATACAGTGGTGTTTTAATGATGTAAAGTAATGAGCTCAGGTTTGACCATTATATTTCAACATAACTTGTGCAAATTAAAACTATTTGAATGTAAAGTAAGGATGGTGTATGTAAATTTTTACTTTCATGACCAGTGAATACTTGATTTACTTAAGCACCAGTAGGATGAAGGTTAATTTCGAGAATTGAGGAATCCTGACCAGTAGTCATAAAATTAAGGACAACATGGCCAACAAGAAATAAGGACAACAGTCCAGACAAGGAACAGTGGACACTAGCAGATTAGGTGTTGCAGCCCAAACTTGAAAGGAAGTAATTGGTGCTCACTGCTTAATATGATGGAAGCTTTCATTTTAACTATGTATTAAGCTGGTTCATCATTGTCACATGTGACAAGAAGTCACTTTATTCTAAGTTGTTATGCCTCTACTTCTGTGAATTACAAGTAAATGTGTGCGGGTACTTGACAAAATCCAAAGATGGGCCGTTAGTCTGGTTGGAATCTGCAGACCGATATGCTGTGTGTTTGCAACAAATCAACACCCCACACAGAGTGGGTTCCTGCCTTGTACCTGTTGCTGCTGGAGTAGGGTTTAGCCCAGATTTAAATATGTGTGCTAAAAAAAAATATAATGGATGTGGTGCCTCCGTAGTAGGTGCTACATAAAAATAAAAACGTCTTGGAAGTTTTTACTTACATTCGTATTTTATTTCTTTTTACTGAATCTTCTTGTCTGTTGCACAAGTGTTTTTGTTTTTTTTTTTCAAATCTAAAAGCGTTATTTATATTTCTCAAAAACATTACTTAAACTAGTTGAGGTACAATGTCCACCCACCTGCCAGCACCAACCAACCTAGTCCAAAGTTATATGAGCCCTATATATATGTATTGTTCCTTTTCAAATAAAGGATACATTAGTGGAAAAAAAATCAAACTTTGTAGGTGTTGGTGACAAACTCGTGTGAGGGTATGGCTGCCTGTGTACATTTTTAACAAAGTAGCCACATTGTGGTGTCATCTGACAGGTCATCAGGGTAGACAATGTGGGTTACCTCGTATACAATTCAGTTCACTTCTCTCCACCCGCTGACGGCATGTCTGTCTGTGGGGAAGGGAAAGGGGGCGGGAGTGTGGGGTGGGGGTGGGTAAATAAATAAATAAATCCTCCCATCCCCAGCTGACTCACTTTGTCAGGCTGAGCTGAGGATTAACCCTTCACGTGTCACTTGGGGAAATGGGAACAACTGAGAGCATTGACCGGGCCGCTGTCGAGCCAAACATGAGCCATTTCCAGTGTAATAGGATTCTCTCTGGAGAAGAAAAGAATATTGTGCAGCTGTGACACCTTGCTGTATGTTTTAACTGTGTTTTTTGGCTTGTCCTAATCAACAGGGGCAATTCCTCCCCCTTACTGATGAAGATTATCTTCACTTTTACATGATAAATACATTGCGCGTGTGTGTGTGTGTGTGTGTGCGACATAAAAAATGTGTGAATGGATGTACTTTATTGGTATGTTTATATTTATAGCGCTTAAGCATATTTTAAAAACCATGTAGAAAATCTAATAGACCTTATCATTCTTTTAAATCTTTTAATTATTTTAGATTTACACAATAGGGAAACCACCATGCAGTACTCGGTGAAAATAGGCCGATTTAAAAATAATCAAATGCTATTTCTCCTGCTTTTTAATTGTCTTTTAATATTGCTTGCTGTGAAGATCACTATATAAATTTATTGAAGGACCCTAATGGTTAGTCATTAGACACTAAAGCATGAAGTTGCAGTCCCAAGAAAAAGTGACTGGATTGTACCTCCCAGTGATGAGTGTCGAAATATACAAGCAGTTATGTTTAGACACCTTACATAACCTGGGATGATATTCATTGTGGAAGGCTTGATATGAACGTTTGTTCACTTACCAAGAATGTCATAGCATGAAGTAGAGATTTTTCTAAATTAGATTGTCTTATATTGTTACTCATGTAGCTGGACCACAAATGGCATGCTGCTGGATTGGAACCCAACTGCTAGCTCCTTTTTTTAAGCCTGGGATAGAGATTTAACCTGCCTTTTGGTCACATGGTTGAAATATGGACGCAATTATATATACACATACACAACATATGTACTGTATATAATATACTTAAGGAAATATACATTTATAGAAGTTTTTTTTCTTCTTTGTCATTCTAGTATTACTTAGTTTGTTTAAAAAGATAAATTCCCCAGTTATGACAAATAAAGTACCATCTCTCTTGTTTATAGTGCCTATATCCACACATTCATATTGGAACCTTGATGTAACTACTTTGGAAAAGCATCTAAAAAACAGTTGCTCATTCTCCGTACATTTCACGGTGTAAAATGTTCACTAATTTACACTGTGTAATACATTATAGTGGTTAAGGTGTTGGAATAAAACTCACATGCTACCAGTTGTTATGCAAGTTGTGAATTATTTATCTACCTTTGGTATACTATTTCTTATTATCAACATTTATTTTTCTTTGCTTATAACTAATACTACAACATGTCGTAAAGCACCTTGAGCCACATCCTTTGTATGAAAGTATGCTATTGAAATAAGTGGTGGTGGTGCAGCCTTACCTACTTGACCCCCTGTGTAGCTCTTACAATAACATTTTACCTACCATTCCTCAAGGTGTGAAAATAGGGACCAAACTATTCATGTAAAGCTCATTGGAATAATGTTGACTGTTAAGATACTACATAAAATCAAAGGGATGCAGAGTACTCCTGGTGTATACCTGAATAAGAGGCAAGTGATCTTATTTCAAAACAATTTTACCTGGCCTTTTGATTTGCAATTTACTTTGGATAATCAGCAAATCAAATATAAGTAAATTTCCAGTATGTAAAAGAGCGCTTTTTGAGCATTGCTTCAATTTGAGAACAGCATTGCTGCTAGCGATTCAAGCAAGGAGTGTCTTCTAGCTATTCAATTATTTGGGGTAATTATTCATAATGGCATCTCTGAAGCTACCCCGTTATGGACCTTCCCAAATCTCACCTTCTAAACCAGAGGGTCACAGTCTGTAGTGATCGCTGCGTATCTGTTGCGCTCGTTTTCAGATCTAAGATAAGAGCGCTGTAATCATTTTAGTACTTTAATAAGGGCGCCTTCATTTCCTCACGGAGGCTCTGTATCCCTGCTGGACTTGATCCTTTTCATTTGTGTCCCGAGCGCCTGTCAGTCTTTAATATGGAGGACACGGCGACGGTGGGATTGAGCTTTAATCTCCTCTTGTACTAATGTCAGCAGAATCCGGCAGATCTGAGATTTTTTTTTTCCGTCGCTTAGGCCATGGAAGACTCGACCTCACCAGAGAGCTTTAGGGGTGGCGGCGGCGGGCTTCGTTGTTCTCTAGCGGCCCTAGGCCTCTGTGCACCCCTGGGACGAAGGAGGCAGCGCGTCATTCGACTGCCTAGCGTTTTAATAGGATGACGCACCTCTGTTTTCGGTGGCAGCTGCTGTCGCTTTTAAACAACTTTGTGTCAACACGAAGCGTTTTATGCTGTTCGTGAAAAGTGTCAACCTGTGGCGCATTGCCGATAATCCATAACCTTCGATTTGTGTGAGTCTTGGATTGGCATTGCAGGATAAACACTGTTGGCAGAGGACGTCGCGTTAGTAAATATAAAGCCATTCATCCATTTCACTATACGTGCACTTTTATTATATTAAAAATAATCCCAGTTTATTCGTTTTGCGTAATGCTTCAAATGCAAGTGGGTTAATCTGAGACACAAATTGCAGGGGTTACATTTTGTTGACTTAAGTTTCCACTTCACGTAAAAGTGTGCGAAATGAGACGCAGCCAGATGGGAAGTCGCTCCAGGTAACCACAGTGTTGCCCGCCACAAGTGCCCTAATTTAATTAAAACAAAAACAAAAGATTAACCCGCTCAGGATCGGGCCATGTGCGGAGAGGGTAAAGGGGGAGGTTTGGAGAAATTGGTTCAGTATGTAAAACTGCGTAGCTTTCTAAACTCCAGAACCCCCTCGAGCTCGTGCGTGTCGGGTTTCTATTTCATAGCACTCGGGGATAAGCCGAAATAAGCGATCCTCCCCCGCCTGTCTGCCAAAATGGTCCAGCCCTCATTTGCATAGGTTCCCTTTGAGTAGATCCATGTGTGCAGAACACACTACTCAAGGAATTAGTCTTTTTTGAGCTTGGCCGGTGTGGATGTATGTCTTGGGAAAAGGAAGCGCGCTGTTGCTGTGTTGTGAAGTGAACCGCTAAAGTCAAAAACACAAACATGTATTGCGCGTACCCGGTGCCCGGGGTGGGCAGCAACTCGCTGATGTACTACTACAACGGCAAGACCGTAAGTGCAACCCCCAAGTGTCTTTACTGATTCTTCTCTTGTGTATTTAGTTCTTTGTCTCGTAAATATTTTAAACATATTTTAACTTGAAGTATTCATTCAGATCGGTTTCACTGAAGACATCTCTAGAAAAGAGACTGTTTTGTAGTGTATTTTTTATTTAACTGTCGCGTTTCTTTGGTGTTTTAGCTGTTTGAACGTTGTTTATTAAAGTTTACATTTTATAAATAGATTGGTTTTCTCTGTTTGCCATACTGTTTTTAGTAGGCAAAGTAAAATAACTATTTGCATGGCAGCAAGTTAAGAAAAACGATTGGCAAACAAAATATTATTTTGAAAATTTACCAATAACTGAACAAACTGGCAAGTCATATGACAGGATTTTGCCAGTTATGGGAAATTAAAAAAAATCAAGTTGGGCGTTTTTTTAGCCGAATTTATTTGTGAAATGTTAAGAGTTTGGTATTATTAGTTTATGGTAGTTTTGCATGAATTCGTAATACTATTAAAATAATTTGAAAAAACAAGTTGGTTCTTGATCTCCGTTTAGAGCTTGTCGGGTTGGCTGCCGCTCGCACATCGGCCTGAAGTTCGCTCTTTGTTTTGCTTGTGTTTTGGTTAAATTCTGCGAAAACGTCACAGCGCTGGTGGCGATATAGCGGGTCGCAGGCTCACTGTCACCAACTTTTGGCTGCGGTTCGCTGGGTGTTCCTCGGACAGTTTTGCATTTTGTAAACTTTTGTAATTTCTCTGCGATTTTTCCTCACACCTCATCGGTCATTTTTATACATGTGCCACCCATGCTTTTTCTTGTGTTGCAAAGAAAATTGCATCCCTTTTGGTTGTGCCTTTTGACAATTCTAAATATGTTACATCCCATGTGGCAGTGACTCCCAATTATTTTATTTTCATCGGGGAACAATTGCAATAATAGGGGGAAAAGTCAAACTCTCCTTAGTTTAAAAAATAACAAGCATAAGTCTGGGAATGATTAAGGAAACAGTCAGCCTGTTAAGGTTAGGATTTCCTGTTTGGAATTTAGGGTCCAAACTATGACTTTACTGTTATTCCATCTGTTTCTCATCAAATTGGCATTCTTGACCCTACGGGGAGGCTAATCTTATTCCTTAGCCATGTTAGTAATAGTCTCTTTGATATCAGTTTCTTCTGGAAGGAAAGAAAGAAAAAGGGGAGGAAAAAAAGCAAGCAGGATAAAAAAAAAATCACTTGAGCTAGCACCTCACCCTTGGCTCATGCTCCTTCATAGGAAGTGATCCACAGAAAGATCTGCACTCCTTAACTCTGTGAACCCCTCTGTCAGGTGCAAGCGGGGAAAGTAAATGGGGCAGTATCATCTTTGTGCCAGCTTAACGCCATCTAGAGATGGGCAACAGTTTAAAACTTTTAGAAGAAGCCCTTGAAAATGTGTTTAAGTATTGAAAAAATAGGTTTCACATAAAATGGTGCTGACAGCGGACATCCATACCCTTGCCTCTTAGCTGCAGGCTTTAAAACTGGCTTTTTTGATAGACAGTAATGGAGAAATAAAGAGTGTTGTCCTCTTGGTGGTAAATAATTATTTGTTTTGAACAGTTATATTTTGGCTGTTACATTGTCACTGTTTAAATATTCAGATCCATAATAAATGTATTACAATACGATGTACATCAGTTGCTGGTGGATTTGAAGTGCTTACTTATTTGTTCAGACAATGCATGTGTACATTAGAAATCATCTTTATCTGCATATTTATGTAGTGCATATTAATATACACAAATTAGGTTGTGTATACATAATTTCTGTACTGTATTTTATGTACAGTATGTGTACACATATACAGTACATAGTGCAGATATACACATACTTGATGAAGGCTGCACAGCTAAAAAGGTGTCTAATACCAACTTTTCCGTATAAGAATTTTTACCTTTTTAAGCATACATGTTATATATATGTATACACAGTAAATAAAGTGTGAGTCTATAATATTAAAAAAAAAAGTGTATGTATACTGTATATCTTGCTTTATATCTGAGGCTGAGAAGCTTTCTCGAGGGTAATTATAAAGTCTAATGAAAGAGTATCTTGTTAACTTGAATACTTCAATAAAATTGAATTGTCCCTTTGAAAGGTGATATTTTTGCTTTGATATTAGCCTGTAGGTGCTGAAATGTTTGATGTTGTTACAGTATACCCATGTGAAATTATTTGAAAGATATAAAATTTGTGATGAAAATCTGACTTTATTTTCCTATATGTGTTTTCTTTTGGTCTTAGCACATGCCCCATTACATTTTTCTTTGTTCCTTCTACACTGAAGAAAAGACTTTGATCCCCCCCCCCCCCCCCCCACCCCTTTTTTTTTTTTTAAGTGAAGTATTTCCAGGCTTACATTAGAAGGAGTTGAAAGCTTCAGAGAAGCACAGGCAGAAAATTGATAACATGTGCCTAGTGGAGGTTAAAGGTGAAGTTTATGATCCAAAGCAGTTAGTAAATACATGATGAATTGTGTTTGAGATCTAAGTTTAAGAATTAGCATAGCACAATTGTCATTTGTAAATTCTTAACAACCTTAATTTAGTTTCATGAAATATTCATTGACTGTCTTATCGTTAGACCCAACAATAGGGGTTTCCTCTGCTATCTTGTCTAACACCTGCTGATAGGTGTTTATCAGCTTTCTAAGATTTTTTGCAAACTGCGAAATCGTACATCTTTCTTTGTTTGTATTAGAGTGATATATCTGAGAAACACAAAAGAGGTTATTAAATCTTTCTGTGCCTGTTGACTTTTCTGAGTGCCTGTGGCAATATTTATTAGGATATTAAGTAATCGTTTTCTACAGTTTGGACTGCAAAATTATAATCATTCCATTAATCAAAAAATTAGCGGTAAATGTATAATTTTATTTCAACTTTTTGGGTGAGGCTTTGAAAGCCAGAGATTTTGTGTTGTATTTTTACATTATCTTTGAGTTAAGTAGTTTCATATAGCATACTGCACTGATGTGTTCTTGTGCAAAAAAAAAAAAATGTGAAAATTAATTCCTCTGCTCAGAAATCAATTTGTTTGCACTGACATAACACTAAACAGTTCTTTTTCATTTTTACATGTGTATGTTTATGGATTATATATACACATTTCTGTGTTCTTATACCATATGTTTATGTATATTGTTAGCTTGTGTTTGTGTAAGATAAATATAAATTGTGCAGGAAAATTTACTATTTGTATAAATGTATGTGTGTGTGTATATATTTATATATAATATACACATAAAATATTTTCTCTTGGGATTAATAAAGTATCTATCTATCTATGTTGTGTGTACGCAAGTTCATTAAGTGTATTTATTTGAATTCTTTTCCATTTCATTGCTAATAGAAGTAGTGGTCAGACTAAACATGAAGATCAGTGTTGCTGTAAACGTGAGCATGCCTAACTTCGCTCAAAAACGCTTTCTGTCTACCCTACCGCTTGTATTTGTCAATAAGCTGAATAAAAATAAAGTGATTATTTGTTGCATCGATATGAAAGCTACGCAAGACCGAACTGGTTTCTTTAAGTGACCAGTAAGGGATATGAAAGATAACATGTCTTATCAGGAATCAACAGGACTTAAAAGCTCTGTTGTGTTTCAGCTTAGTGTCAGTTGCCCTTATAATTATGTTAGATTTTTTTTCCCTTCCCTGATGCCTTGGGCACAAAGTGATTCACTTAGACAAAAATAATGGTTTGTCGAAACAGGATATTTTGTTGTCATGTACAATCAGACACTTGTAGCTGCTCCAGTTAGGCTTGTGTTTTGTAAATATTTTTTTTCCAGAGAGCAAATGTGCTGATGGTTTCAAACTTCGGCTTTGTTTTGTATTTTCCATTTTGTTTAGATCAAATACAGATGTTGCTGCAGAGGTCACAGAAAACAGATCTGAGCACTGCTCTTTGTACTGGTCTGCTTGCCTGCATGCTTGGGTTGCACTTGTTTTTCTTCATGAAGTTTTAATTTAGAAGGACAGACATACAAAGATGTAGACTTAGATTGTTCTACTTTGATTCCATATCCTCGTTTTGTCATACATGAACAAAATGCAAGCAGCAACATGTACAGATCTAATAAAGAAGTATTAGTTGTGCAGAATGTCATGTCTCCCGGCAGATTTCCTTTTCACTTTGTGTTTGCTTTATTTTGTTAAAAGTGTCTTGCTTTGTGGTATAGCTGAAGATTACGAGACTGGAATGTATTTAGTTTTTCAAGTAAAAAAGCATTAGAACTTTTAGCAACACAGGCAACGCATTTGTAAATGGTGACTTAGTCTGACTGTTCATTATCTGTAGCGTTCCACTTTTTATCGCCAAAAAGATTCTGGCTGATCCATTTTTTGTTTGAATTGGTGAATTTGCTCATGCTGTGTTTGATTGGTCCATGACTAATATTTTAAACGGGGTCACTAAACATTGCTAGCTTCGAATATGGTTTTTGTGAATAAAGGTGGTTATGGTTTTAAGTATTTACATTCACGAAGTGCTGTGGGGGTCAGTCATTCTACCTCCTGAGACCAGTGTTATTTTGAAGACTCCATTATTATTTGGTCTTTGACCAGTTATCTGCAATGTGGGGGTGGGAGGGGGGATTGGGAAGCTCAGTTAAAGTTCTCTAGTGCCATATGCTGTCTTGCACGGGTTGGGTAAATGTAACTATATCATTTGAGTACCGAGACTATGGAATGAGCGACATTGTACACAGATGAGTAGTTAGTGAGTGTGTGTCTGTTCCAGAGAGTGTTCCTGCTTAACTTCATAGGGCTTGGCTGTCATTCTGCTGAGCCAAGCTCCCCTGCCAGGCAGGCTTGTTGTCTGTGTTGTATTTTATTGATGTTTCAAAGCGAAGGTTATGTTCATTTCCATGAGCACATCAAAGCAGCTGAGGAGGGATCAGGTGGGATACTGACTCTATCTCCGTCTCTTCTCATCCATCCATTTTTTTTTGTACACACACAGTACATATTGCTCAATACAATTAAAGTATATTAAATAGTTTGTGTTTCATTTGTATTTCAAGATATACATGATCCACTGTATAAAATGTTCAGGTTGTGTGAAATTGTGCGTCCAGTTATCATACAGTATATAATTTTTATAAAAGTGCAGTTTTTTTATATTGGCTGCCAGTCTTCTTTGGTTATTGACTTCTGTCTTTTGGTCAGCGTTAGGGGGGCATCAGTGTGTACAGTTGTTTACCCTGCTTTGCTTCTTGGCTTTAGTATGATGCTGTTTTGCTAAATTTCACATTTCCAAGTCAGTAAAACAAAATTAATTAAATTGATTTTTATTTTCTTTAACACAGATATGGGTCTTTTTGAACTTGTCAACAAAGTGACTTTCAGTGCAGCATGTTGCATTGTAATAAGAAACAGTATTTTCTACTGAATGTTCTAAAATGGACAAAACAAAAGTTTATCACATCATGTTAATAATTTTTTTCTGTTTATCAGGCAGTAAGGTGGCATATTACTTATTGCTTTTTACTCTTAGCTTGGTCACTATGTATATTTTACCCATTCTCCCATTGTTGGCCCGAGTTTCCTCTAGATGTGTGTTTCCTCTCGGGCCCCAAAATCTTCTTTTTTTTAAATTGATTGCCCAGTCCTGATTGGCATGTTATGACTGACTGTGCCCTGTAAGCAGCTGATGTCCCATCCAGGGTTCTACCCATTACTGCTGATATGTAATAACACCCTCCTTTGTGCCTTTATTGGAATAAATGGCTTCAAAAAATCTGATATTAGTTTCAATGAAAGATATTGAACTACACGTATTGGAGGCTATTTCAAGCTTGTACGATATTGATTAATTTAAAATGGTATAACATTTTTAAATAAGATTTTTTTTTTCTGAAATGTGAAAAAGTGAAACATTTTAAGTGGCAAAATGCATAAGACCATCTTAGTAAGTAAATGACTGTTTCATTAATTGATCGTTACAAACAGGCCTTTAATGTATATACACGCGCACAGACACTGGCCGTCATCTGCAGGTGATCAGATGACATAATGACTATGGTTTTAATTTGCACACTGGCCTGATTGTTGCTTGCTCGTTTTGTGGTGCTGGCATCTGGAGTTAATGAACTCTGAGACCACATCAGAAATTTGTTGCCACAGTAACTCTTTGATCCTTCAGATTAGGGCTGGCACAGGCGTAGCTACATAACATTACAGCTACACCAAGGTTTATTTAATTATTTTCAGATATTAATAGCTGTCTCTCTTGCGCAGGACTTTTTAACTTGTTTTTCTTATGAAAATATCCACTTACACCACAGAAATTATCTCTGATCTTTTGGAATTTTTGTGCTTCAGATGCACACCCTGCAAGCATGTTCTTTGTGCCCCTTTTTTTTTTTTTTTTTTCATCATTTCTCTCTCCCGTCTGATTATATGTTTTTGTGTTAATCATAAAAAGCATCTTGTAATGGTAATGTGAAAAATATTAAAAGTAAAGTTTTATAACAATTTCTTATTGTCCAGCCCTTTCCAGAGCCTGCAATTTTTCCTCTTTGAACACTTTTGTTTTTTCTCAGAGACAAGTACTCACTGGTGGCCAAACACTTCTCCCATAGTTTAGCGCTACCTAAAAATCTGAGGTGAGTGACACTTGAACAAGCTCAATGATTTCACCGAGTGCTCTTCTGGCGTTTTGTTTTATGCCGTCTGTGGCATTAACCTCTCAGTCCTTTATTGGGTACAGCATGCAATGCTGTATTCTCTCATGTGGGCTGTCCCTTTTCATGTGTGGATTCTTGATATTTGGAAACAGTCCATTTACCCTTCTAAATTGTGTTCTGCTATTTTTTTATGTAAATTAGAAATTATACAAAATGATATCCTTATGCGCTTTGTACTTGTTGTGAAGTTTTCAGTGACAGCAAACAGAGGCTTCTTTAATCACGCAGTTTGAGACACAATACCCCGTTGTAAGAGCTGTGTTCTGAATGATTCTTACAATTCACTTTTGCCTGTCTGTGTTTTATTCGGTCTGAGCTGACAGTGATGGATTATCTATCAGCCTTAACATATGCCGCCTTTAGTTAATGTATTAGAAGTAGTTATTAAAGCTGATTTCAGAGGAATGTGTTTCGAAGGAGTAAGCAGAACCAAGCTCAAATTTGAGCTTCTTCCTCAGGTGTATAGATTTGCAATTGCAAGGGTCTGAGCTATAATTCTTCTTGTTTTGGGTAGACATCCTGGCCATTTGAGCAACCTAAATTTAATAGAAGGACTTGAACTGAGGACTTTATTTTTTTATTGTTATTGTTTATTTTTGCAGTAGGCAGTGTGGCTAAGGTGTTGGACTGTAAATGTCAAGTATGAGGGTACGGCTTTTAGGCCTGTCACTTGTCAAGTACATGGTGTATGTTATGGAAATTTTGAAATTCTTTTGATTAACATGCAATGTACTTGGGATATTGTGCATAATGATAGCATATACTATCACACGGTCTAGTGTTCATTTCCTACCACTGGCCATGGTGTTATTGGCGATCCTAAATTGTCCCTAGTGTGTGCTTGGGGTGTGGGTGTGTGTGCCCTGCAGTGGGCTGGCACCCTGCCCGGGGTCTGTTTCCTGCCTTGCGCCCTGTGTTGGCTGGGATTGGCTCCGGCAGACCCCCGTGACCCTGTAGTTAGGATATAGCGGTTGGATAATGGATGGATGGACCGTACTGAACCTTGGGATGATGTCTAGTGTGAAAGACCTTGTATGTTAGTACCCATTACTGATTTACTTTCTGACTCTACGGAGAGTTGATTAACTTTCTTATAGTGTAAAAATATGGGCATAAAATTACTGTACTTTTGAGTTTTTTGTGAAAGGACCTGTGTGTAATTGTGGTGTCACTTCCCCCTCCACTAGTACCAGTGCTTGATTTATGGAAATATTAAAATCTCTAATAACATCTTGAGATGGATTTTGATACTGTATGCATTCAGTAGCCGACAAGTTCAGCATCCATTTCCTGTACTTTCATATTTAGCATTACCACTATACCAGAATTTTTATATGCAATATTAATACCAGTGAAATTTTTGTGATACTTGATACCTGTTTGATACCCCAGCAAAAACAGATATCACATTCAAACTGCTTTTTAATAAAGTTACCTTCAGTATTCAAGTGAGCAATATTGTGCTTTTTTCTGTAATAAAATACAAGGATGGGTGAAAGTAGGTTTAAAGTTGTTGATATGAAGAAAAAAATCAGACTATAAATATTACAGTAGCGTTGTTAACTCAAAAGAATGGCACAGTACACTTAGGTACAGTCTCATAAGTGCTCAAATTGCCTGCCTTCCTTATTTACACATTCTTGTAGTCTACTTGCTGCACTCAAGCACACTTTAATAGTAAGAAGACAAATAATACAACAATTAATAAAAAACAATAATAAACTGTTATGTATATTTACTGTTGTAAACCTACTTTTGCCCACCCTATATATTAATATAGTCACAACAGCTTTAAAATACTGGCATAACATGAATTTCTTATCCAACTATCATTCTGAAGCCAAAACCTTGAAAACCCTTAAGAATTATCTGGATGAGATATTGGGAAAGCTTAGTTAGCTATTAGCTAAACAAACAAGCTTGATATAATGGTGGTCTCCCTGTGTTTGTCAAATTTCGTATGCATTGGCATTTATAAATATCAAAATACAATGCAAGGCTTGAATTTTAATGTATGATAGATATGAGGATTCCACCCGTGTAAAGATGGGGGTTTGTAGGATCTTTGGTTGTTATAAAGAATATCATTACCATGAAATACCTGATGTATACAATTACACTGTATGGTAACTGAAAAATACTTTTTAAAACATTAATAAAAATTAAAATTCAAACATTATTGTATCTGTACTGTTTGATTAGTTGATCCCAAGATAATTTAAACAAGCTATTTAAAATTTTTTGTAGTGTACTTTTAAAATGTAATTTGTCACAAATTCACTCCGTTACGTTTGTAACTTGTGCAGTTGTAAATTTATTAATTTGCATCATTATTTGGTTAAAAAAATTACCGAAGAGTACTGAAGACAGTTAATCAAATTAATTCTAACTTCATATGTCACAAACTCCTGGTGTTTTAATTGTCCAACTCTGTCCCTACTTTTTATTTTTATTTATTTATTTATTTATTTTACATTCGTCTAAACTTCAAGACTTCCCATGTGAAATCAGATTTACATTAATTCATTATTTCAGAACTCATGTAAAACCGTCTTTGTTGTCCTGCTTTCAGAGTGTATTATATGAGTGATCAAGCTGGTGCTGCTTTGCCCGTTTACAAATCCAGAATTAGAAAATTAGCTGAACTGACGTTACCGTCAGTAAGTTAATCTTAACATTTAAAATATGTTACATGTGCAATTACTAGGTTTGTCACATGGACATATGTTTGCCTTCAAAAAGCAAATGAATGGCACAAATTTAGTGTTTATGTATTTGTATTTATCAATAAAGTATGCTGTTTTGTCAGTCTCTGCAGTTATGTTTCTGTTAACACAGGACAAGTTGTATTAATAGGGAGATGTGCTTTAAAGCATTGTAACCCCCAAATGAATTTTATTTTGGTAATACAGCTGAAGCAGCTCACTTCATCACTGGTTTAGACAAACCAAAATAGCCACTTCGATTGAAAATTGTCTCAATTTTGACTTGATGCAACTGTTATTAGCATTACCAGTATGAAATTTCATCCCACAGTAGTCTAATATGTGTAAGTGATGATGTATGCGAGGCTGTTCATTTAGGACACTGTTTTCAAAAGCTAATAATCTCGCCACTCTTTTTTTTTTTTTTTTTTTTTTTTTGATACAAGTTTGTGATACAACAAGTTAAACAATTACAACTCTCATCTGATTAGCCACCTCATTGCACTGTCCAAGCACACACAGGTATTTATCTTAAATACCACTATAATGTAGATAAAAATAACAGTAGCAGAATCCTTTGTGAGTTTGTTTACTGATGCTGTTTAACTTAATGAGCACAATTCCTGCAATCGTGCAGTGAAATTTTAATGCCTTAAACATTTCCAGACATGAATTCTGCTGTTTTTCCTTATGATTTTGTAGATTCAGTGCTGTATCATCAGCAGTGTAAACCAATTTTATAAGTAGTTTTTATTCAGATATTATTGTGCCTTTCAAAGTAATCTGTCTACATGCAGTCATGCATGAGTTAAGTTCCAACTCTCACTTGGCAATACTATTATATTTAAAAAAAAAAAAAAGAGCTAGTATTGTTACATTTTCAGTATATGGTATTTAATTGGTACCAGTTTTTGTGACATCTTTAATCCTGATTTTGCTTAGGGACCCGGGGGGGGGGTGGATTTCAAAGCATGATACATTTTTTAAAAAAGTCAGTTGACTCTCTTGTTCACTACAAGTCTGAGTGGATAGTACAACATAACTGATTGATTAGTAGAAGTGTAACGATTCAAGTATTTTAATGTAATTAAAGCAAATGTTTTTGTGATTTAAGTAACTTTAGGTAAAATTTATTGTCAAAGTTCACTTTATACTTCTATTAGATCATGCTAAGTTGTTCCAAATTTTTATAATGGATTAAATATGAACTGAAATTCCATAACTTATGACATGATTTCCTAGTTTAACAATTCAGTTAAACTTTTATTAGTGGTTTGTTTACCTAGCAATTTAGCCCACGTTTTGTTTTTAAAAAGTAAATTTCATGTTTGACCTTTAATTTTAATTATATAGTAATTTCTAAATTTGATAGTCTTTTGTTATTATTGTATTTTTTAATCTCTTTGTCTCTCATTTATATTCTTATATTTAAGTGAATAAGTTAGGGTTACATTGAGTACATTGAAAGAATGGAAATTGCTCATTGGCTGGCTGTCTGTCTTTTATGCAGATATAATGGATATCAGGGGGCTGCGTGGTGTCATGCCACTGTGGAGGGCATGAGCCATGGTGTTCACGGTTTTATTAGCTCCTGAATCTAAATGGTTTCTCTCTGGAACCAACTTATTAAGGAAAGGGGGGGAGGGAGGGAGGGAGTTGTGGGACATATTATTCATGTCCGCCATGGAGCTTGAACAAAGTCTTTCTGTCACCCTTACATTTTATGGGTTTCTGCCTTTCACTGGCTCTTATTTGTTTGCCAGAGTAGGCATTGCACACGCTAGTGATATTTTGCCGGCAGCGGGCTCAGATGGCCCCTTTAGGCTGGTGTGCTCTTGTCCAAACAAGCAGTCACTTATTAAAGCAAGCAGAGGGGCCCCCTTGTGTCACTAGTAAACTGTCCTATTTCACTGCATCTTGTATGCTATATATGACTGGCTCTGTCTTCAGTGCATTAAGCTCCAGGAAAAGGTAAATGTTTTTCCTTTTTAATATCTGGGCGGATAAACAGTTTATCCAGGAAGTTAGACCACCATGTTCTTTATGTGGAATATGGCCTACACCCAGTTTTCAGAACAAGGTAACATTTACAAGTTGACTGAAAGTTGAGTCATATGTTTATAATTCCTCTTGTCTTCCTCCCCATTCGCCCCCCCCGCCTAGGTGTATGCACCATCTCCAAATTCAGATGACTTCAACAGGGATTCTCCCACCTACCCATCTCCGAAGCCTTCTGGAAGCATGTTTGCAAGCACTTTTTTTGGTAAGTTCCAAAAAGAGAGAGAAGGAAAATAATCCTCTATTTTTATAGCTTGCAGTATTTTTTCCCTAGAATGAAGCTGCTATGTGTGTAGAATTTCAAACTTGTTAATTAGTTACCCACAACGATTTACATCTGCAACTGGAAAATTGAAATCATCTGCATCCGAGTGCAACTCTTGGTACAGTGTAATTGTAGATATGTTAACAGATCAAGTTAGTGTCATGGCAAGGAAAATCTTTTAGGTAATTTGGGAGCTAGTACGCCCGAGGAAAGGATGATGTAGTGCAGACCTGTGTACTGAATAAAATGCAAAATGTTATGGTCTCGCATTAAGTTTTTGCTGGAGTTTAATTTTAGAACATATAGACCAAAATTATCATTCTGTTTTATGACAGCGACTGGGCTGGCATAGGGTCAAGAGCAAAGAAAGAGGATGAAAAGCAGCACTGGCAGGAGGCACCATCTGTATGTTTTTGTGACGAGTTAAGCAGTGGGTGCTCTTCATTTATTTTTTTTTTTCTTTTATCTGAGGGACACCCTGATTTATTAACGTGAGACCAGGAACACACAACAGACATCCTTGAGGTGAAAAGGCAATTTTTACTTTCATTGCCAGTTCAATAAGGAAAACTGACAGGTATATAGAAGAGTCTTTTTGCCACTGTCGCAACAGAATAGGTTATTGAATTTTTGTGTTTATTTTATTTTTATTTATTTATATTTACTGTGTTACAGACAAGAACCCTTTTTTTTTTCTTATTCGTGCCTTGATTTCTTACAATAAGAAGAGGAGTGAAAGAAATAATCTTTAGCTTTGCTTTGGACATTTACTGAGGAGCTGCTTTAAGTAAAGCTTCTTATGTCTGGGTCTGATAGCTGAAGTAGACTCCCTGTTTACAGAATTTTGCTTGTCTTAAAATAAGTGTCGGTGACAGCTCTGGTCCACTATGTACATTTCCTATTTGCCATCATTCTCTTGTTGGGGCGCTGGTGTTATAGTGTGTGTTTTTTTTTTTTTTTTTTTTTTTTGTAAGTGTAATGAAAGCTGAGCAGAGGCAGGCTTCAGGGCTTGGGAACATACACAAGCAACTTTTTTTTTTAATCAAACAAAGAAGCATAAATGAAAGAAATGTGTTTTTTACCCTTATCCCCAAGTTGTTTTGGTAAAAGGCACCATGGCCCTACAGACTCGGTCTTTTTCCAAGGACTTGGTTTTTTTTTTGTTTTTTTTTTTCTTCTTCTTCAGACTGCCTGGAATTTTTGCTCTTCTGTTCACATAAATCAGATTGCACTGAAGGTCTTTGTAATTAGCAGAGGGGAGCGTTGTGTTTTCTCAGCTGTGCTCGGGACATGGCTTATATTTCACTAATAAAAAGCAGGATTTTCTGTTCTCTGGTGGGGACTGAAAACTTGATTACCTTTCTTCAACTTTTTATTTTATTATTTAATAGCAGTTGCCCCCACATTTAGAGTAAAACTTATGTGTTCTGGTTAAAGACTGAAAGAAATTACATCACCTAGCATGTCTTTTTTTTTTTTTTTTTTTTTCTTTTTTTTTTTTTTTATGCTCCTCATGTTTAGTAAATTGGTTCTGAATGTATTTTATATTTTCAAAACATTAACCTTCAGTTGTGATTGGATATTGACATATAGTGAACAAGAACAGTGAACAAGGCTGTTTAAGGAAGACGTCCTCATGCTGAACAATTTACCGTAAGACCTAAATCACTTTTTGCAATGTGAATTTCCAGTGCTTTTTATTTTTCTTCTGTTTACGTGCAGATGGGACCCACAATTCATCTGACCTTTGGAGTTCATCCAATGGGATTAGCCAGCCGAGCTATGGAGGAATGCTGGGAGGTTCATCTTCCCACATATCACAGTCCAGTAGTTATGGCAGCTTGCATGCACACGATCGATTGGTAAGCATTGGATTTTGCATCTTACACATCTGTCAAAATAACCTGTCATATTACTATTTGAAAAACTCTAGACTCTTGTTTCTTGGTTTTGAACACATTTTTTTTTATCTTCTCTTTGTGATATGGTGTTTTTGGCACAAAGCTACACGTGGAGTTTAGACAGAATTCATTATGTTGAAGTCCAGAAAGCAACAAGAGAGTAAAAAATGTTGAACTATATGCTCAAGTGAAAATGATCTTCAGTTACGATTGAAGTGACTCTTGCTTTTGTTTCACCACACACCATGATCTTGGCTTGTAATGTTCTTGGTCACTTGTACGAACTCTTGGCACTGGTCTCATGAAGATTAGGACATGTTAAGCAGCAGTATGGCCATGTAGTTACTAAATAAATTGAGTTATAAATGTAGCACAAGGTTTTCAATTCAGTTGTCGCACCTGTCTAAATCTGCATCCCTGAGCAAGTTCTTCCTGGGTGACATTCATTGCTGTACTTGCGGATATCCATAATGGTGTTGTGATGATATAATCCTGTGCCCTGTCAGAATTGATGCGGATGTCTCATTTCATGGCTGAGGGATAGCAGCTTGAGCAAAGTAGCAATGGTCCCAACCTATTGACATACGGATTAAGGCAAAGTATTGGTCCTTTCATTTGATTCATAGTATAGGCTTATGACTTGTCCCACTTTATTCTTAAGATTATATATGAGACTTGTTTAGATACCCCATCCATCTCAGTTTCCATAAAATTCTGTTCAGTCCAGTATTACTGGTGCCCCCAAATGCCTCATTGGACGTAATTTTCACTGTTACGTCGTTCAGTTTTTTGTGTTCCTTTTATTACAATTTCCACTGGACTTAATCCTGCTTGGTTTCTCTGTGGTTTTTCTTTTAAAAGAACTATCCTCCACATTCAGTTTCACCCTCCGACATCAACGGCAGTCTTCCTCCCATGTCCAGCTTTCACAGAAGCAGCAGCAACACATCGCCTTATGTGGCAGCTTCACACACTCCACCAGTCAATGGCTCAGATAACATTTTGGGTAAGTTCTTTAAAGACCGTATTGTTTACCTTTGTTATGCAAGAGTGCTAATTTGTTCATTTTCTCAATTTAGGAGTTGTAAAAGAAGTTTAATGTTTAGGATGTGCAAGTTTATTAAGATGCTTTTCCAGGTTTAATAATTGGATAGGTTGATTCCAAGCTAAACTCATTGCTCTTAACCTTGTGTAGTGCATCAGCTTTCAGAAAAAATAGTAACAGTAACCACACCTTTTGGTTTTGTATCATGTTGGGTTTCAAAAATGTATACATTGTGCTAACATTGCTCTCTATTTTAGATGTATGATGTACACATTAATTTTAAAAAAGTGTAAGAGAAAAATTGAAGCAAAGGTGAATGAGTTTATGATGGCATTATAATCTCAAAACACTAAGAAAAGGAATGCTTAGGGTGGATCGTTTTTATAGTTACTCTGTTGTTCTCTGTCTTCAATACTTTGAATATCCCTAAAATAACAGTGAACAAAGAAAATGAATGTGTTTCTTTCCTTCTTTCTTTTCCAACATTTGAAGCAGGAA
Organism: Polypterus bichir lapradei; assembly: GCA_026402145.1. Lineage (NCBI taxonomy): Eukaryota > Metazoa > Chordata > Cladistia > Polypteriformes > Polypteridae > Polypterus > Polypterus bichir. The sequence goes on from JANRMT010062827.1 coordinate 19,754,030, forward strand.
ACAGAGGCAACCCAGCTGGAAGCTCGCAGACTGGAGACGCACTCGGTAAAGCTTTGGCTTCTGTAAGTGCACCTCTTACTACTCTTATTTGTAACACAATGAAGGATGTCAGATATGAATTCTTGGATTAAAAAAAAAAAAAAACCTGCATTCTGTCATTTTCAGCTATACCAATATATATGTAGTATAAAGCACAACTGGAACATTTTTATGTGGATTTTTATATACATTAATTTATAAATTGTTCTTTATTTTATACATCTACTGCTGTTAAATCACTGTTTTTATGAATTTTGCAGTGTTCCAATTTAAATTGGTGACTCGACTTTTTGCCACTACATATAGGCTCTAACATGCAGGCTCATTCTCATTGTGTGTTTGCTGTCAGAATAGGCTCAAACCCCCAATTTCTAAACCTTGATATCAATAATATTGAAAATGATGATTATTATTCATTTTATTATTACTGAGATTTAATTCTGTAGTGGAATGTAATCAGTAAAATTATAACAATTATTGCTTTTTGATAAAGCACTTGATAAAGGCCAAGTGTTACTTTAAAAAGTAGACAGTTGATTGCTCCATCAAACAACAAAGAATAAAAACACACATGGTGAGGAAGCCATGAATTAAATATTTAATGTGTTTGGTTAGTTGGTATTGCTAGCTATGGCAACTTGATTCTTTCAACCTTTGTTTTCTGGCAAAAGCCATTGAGTTATACTGTAAACTGTTTACTACAACTGATTGAGTAGTTCCAGCTGTATAATCGTTATGCCAAGTCATGAGAGGTTATTTATCTTTTTAGAGCTTTCCTTTTTATTGATGCTCAGAGTATGATGACTCAGGTTCACTTTATTAGTCTTTATTTTATACTTGGAACACCAATACTATGATGTTTTACCAAGTAGCTCATGACTGAGGCTTCGTTCATCACACATTAATCACAGATGCAATCAGTGTAGTGTCCGGTTTTCCCTGAAAGTTTGAAAGAGGTTGGCTAACTTTTTTTTAAAAACACTAATGAAAGGCATAGTGCTTGTTACACCATCTATGTTTGTTCTCAACTGTTTAACCTTAGCTTTCAATTTGAGTTCATTCTAAAGGAATGAAGGGTGATTTCTAGTATCACAGGTCTACTAGTCAGAATGACTCCCCAATTGTTATTTACCCACAAAGTGCTGTTTCCACCCTACCTGAAAGACAGCATGATACAGTGCCTACAACATTGAACAGGAGAACAAATGTTTTCTTGTTCAGTCTCATTACTGACACTGACCTTGCAAAAGTATTGCTTCAGCTGTCAAAATTGTCTTTGTGGAAGTATGGATTGTAGCATGGCCCCTTTGAAAACTCTGGGCTTCATCTTATATTATTGAAATGTAGGGGGTAACCTATTGAATGTCTTGGGTTGGCACTCAGTATGGGATGACACTTTTATAAATGTAGTTTGACAATCACTGGTGTACAAATGATCTTTGACTGAATGCAAGGCCGCATAACACTAATTTGCAAAAGACCCTTTCCTTAAGCTTTCATAATTTTGTATTAATCTTGAACAGACAAAGAGTTGGTACATGAAAGAATTTTATTCTGCAAGCCCCCAAAGCCCACCGGATTAGGTGGTCTTCTAAATAATTGTGCCATTTCAGCAGATGGAGGGGAACATCCGGGTGATAGTGCCATGCTTCTTTGCCAAGTGAGTACCCTTTACAGTGGTGCCCACCAAGGTTTTATGAAGACAGAAGCATCTGGTTTGTGTCAGTATTGAATATAAAAATCAAAATACATTCTTATTTATTTTTCCTTCCTGTGCTCTCTCTAATTCAGTGAAGATTAAACAGAGACATTGCCTCGCCCAGCTTTGTTTATTATGGCAAAGCTTCTAGTGATAAGTTTTCTTTTGATTTTTTTTTTTTAATACCTCAGAAGTTCTTTCAGTGTCCTTGTGTGTTTAAGATAGTGAATTGGCTAATAGCTTTGACACAAAAGAAATGGGAAAACATGGGGAAGTTAGAAAAAAAAAAATCACAAATTAAGTCTTTTTGTGTTACAGACTCAATACCATTACCATAACAAAGCCTATGTGAAATGTACACGGCGGACCCGGGGCAGGGGTTGTGGAGGTGGGGGATGGGTCTGTCCACTCTTCATTTTAAACTCTCTAGGCTTTCTATTGTGTCCTCTTTGTCCAAAGTCCTTTTCATTCAATTCTGGCATATTGGCACCCTGCTGACTGGAATGGGCCGTGACTGATGGGTAGGTGTGGCCTCATTTGTTGCTGTAAAATGAGTCTTGCTACAGTTTAAATCCAGCAGAAGGTGCATGAGTCATTGAGAAATGGTTAATTTACAAGTCCAAGTCAGACAGTTACATAAGCTGAATGTGAAATGAGACACGGCTGATACATTTAACTTGGGGGTGATTTCAGACACACACACACACACGACTTGACATGCTTAGTGCAAATTTCCACTCTTGTCCCAATATGAAGAGCATATAACACTTTTAAATAAAGTGAATAGGAACAGGATTTAATTTGAGACCACAAATGAGAAACTTGAAGGTTTTACCAACATCTGTCAATAAGCAAGAAAAAGCTTTATAGTGCCTTTCACAATGGCCAACTTCCTAAAGCACTCTACACGTATGCTAAAGGACAGTTGTCATGCAGTTTGAGTGAGATTGCTTTTATAAATATTCTACTGAGTGGTGATTTTTATTTGCATATAATTTGTGTATCTATATAATGGGTGTATATGTCTATAATAGATTTTTTTTTTTTTGTTTGTTTTTTTTTTGTTGACAGATCAAATATGTTTTTTAATGTGTTTCAAATCCAATATAAGTGCAGATATCTATCATGAATGTGACTAGCATGCGCACAAAGGACTTAAACAGTTTAGTCAGACAGATGTGACCTAACAGACAAATGATGGTTGCTGCTTTACATCATTTCAGTGCTGGATGCATGTAAATTTGTGAGGTCTTGATGAAAAGAAAAAATAGAAAATGAAAAAATTTTGCCTAATGCACATTTGTCCCGGACAGATTTGTACGTTGACACCTGTGTACATGAGAGAGGAGCCACGACTTGTGGGAGTGAGATGTTTTAGATGCAAAACAGTGGTTATGAAAGTAGTACAAATCCTTTCAGAAAAGTTGTGCCTCCATGTCATTTTTGGCTGATCACATTTCTCTAAAAAGATCAGATCTGTGTAACATATGAGTAAAGAAGTTGGAATTGAGTTGCAGTTTGAGCTTTACCTTTTGTTAAAAAAAAAAAAAAAAAAAAAAATCAAACCTAAGATTCTATGCACCACAGTGCAATTGGATTTCAAGCACTAGTCATTTAACAAAGGGTCTGGGTCTGTGGCTGTGGCAACAATGCTCATAAAAAGGAATAGCTTCTGAAACTACAAGAAACAAAAAATAATTTAAGAAATTAAACAGAAAACTAGATCACAATACTGCAGCGATCCAAGACCTGTACTATAAGGATCCTGTTTTGTTTTTTTAAGTCAGTGTCTAGAGGAAAATGCTAAATGGGAGTTCTGTTCTGTGTATATGTGTTTTTGTGTTGTGCATATGTTTATATGTTTGCGTTTGATCTGTAAAATATAAACAAATTCATTTAAATATGTCTAATACTTCGTCAAATAATTAAACTTCCTATCTGAAACAATTCAGTTATTCTGATGTCTGTCAATTTATTATTTTGTGTAGTGTTTATGGTAGCACCCATTACAGGCAGACACTGATTTCTGCAAGGATTCTGGTAATAATACTTTAAGAATTCAAAGTTTAATTTCCATTTTGACTGTCTGCATAATATTTAGTGTTTCTATTTAGAAAAAAAAAATGAAAGAAGTTATATACAATGAAGGCTTTTTAAATAGTGAAATGTTTTTAGAGCACAAAACCTCCTATTGTATATGGCTTCTTTCTTTTAGAGCACGGTTATAAAACTCTATGCATAAATTTAAAACTAAAATTGCATGTTTTCTTGCAGAGTTATGTCTTGCTTAAAATATTTCACTGCTGTAGAAAAAAAAGGCTTGGCATGAGAGCTGACCCTTAATTTCCCTTCACCTAGAGAGAACTGCAAGTTTCCAGGATAATACTTGGTTCTCTTTTCTCATTAATTTAATTAGTGCCTCTTCTACTTGGTACAGTCTCTCTTTGTTTAGAGTAAAAGGGGCATTTCAGATAATTTTGTTATAAAATACAAATACAGTAAGAACAGAAGTAGATTTTCTCAGCAAATGGAACTCTCACTTTAATGGAACACGCAGAGTGCCTTTAAGCATGGCGTGACACATTAGCAGCAGCACTCCCCCCATCAACCCTCCCAGCCTGATTGAGCTGTTGGCAAGAAATCCTAGCAGATAAACTATAATGTAGAAGGTTAATAGGACAGATAGCACTCTAATACCCTCTGCGTCTGGGAGACGTGCTTCGCTCTGATTTGTTATATCCTCTTACTGACAAGAAATAGTCAAGAGTTTTCACTTTAAGCCTAACTGTAAGTGGCTTGCTGTTACATACTGTATAAAATGCCTTTTCTCCACCCCTTCTCAAACGATATCCAATAGTCTTGAAATTATCAGGTCATGGAAGAAATCACTGTTGAGTGTTACAAGGAAAATGAATGCAAAACTTCTCAGTGATGGTACTTGGAACTTTGCGAATTACCTATTTCAAATTTTGATGACCAAGTTAAGGCAATAATTGAAGTATGTAATGTCTTTAAACCTTTCAGAAGTAATTTCTTTTGGAGCAAGCAGGTGTGTGTGTGTAATATATATATATATATATAAATGAGTGTGTAACAATCCATGTGTACCATATTATGCAGAAAGCACATACATTTTAACAGCGACTGTTAGGATGGCATTCGTAAACAGTTACAATATGCAAAATACCACATGTGATTGTATCATTTATATACTGGGAAAGTGAAGTGAAAAACTAAATTTGAAAGACATGCTAAAAAATTACAGAGGACAAACTATTTGCAAATTTCTGAAATTAAATGATGGATATGTTGTAGTAGAAAACTAGACGGTGCCTTGATTTGTGAATTCTTCATAATTTGGGGGAGGGGTACAGATGAAAGCCTCCCCCTCCTGTCTTGAGTTATGAGTACAATGGGTTTTGAAGACATTATCTGAGAACAGTCCTCTGAATGTTATTAAAGGTCCATATGTATGCTGTGTGCATTTTTATAGCCTTGCTGGCAGTAAAACAACCCAAAGATTGATGTACCAATTTTGCATACAAGCTGGCTGAAGGGTGACAATACAGGCTATAAAAATACCTGGAATGACAGATTTAGCTTTTACAATTTTACAGTGCTGTTTATTGACAAATGCTTGTCCTCTATTTTTTTTTTCTTGCCAGATTTATTCACCTGACCACACCAGCAGTAGTTTTCCATCAAATCCTTCCACACCAGTTGGCTCTCCATCACCTCTTGCAGGTAAAATAGCTGTTGAGCTTTTAAAAATGAGTTATTTTATGATGGAAGTTTAAAAAACCTGATGTGATCCTTCTGTCTTTTTGTTCAGGGTTTGTGTCTTTTTAATATTTTCAAGTAACTTGCTATATTTTTTTTTTTGTGCTGCATTTTATAATCATTGTAGTCTGTTATTCTGTGTACTGCAATATTCTTTACAGATAGCACAGTCACAAGGTGCTTTACATTAATTACTAATGTAATAATATTTAATAGAAGTGATGCAAGTCATAGCAAAATTAAGATCCACTATGTGGAATTAAAGATATCTGCAATGACAGATCATAAATTGTTATCTAGCTTGTGCTTTCATTCTTCAGCAGGGTCACGCAAGTCTGTCCATTTTCCGTCCTCACGCGGATGTAACCCATAATTTTAGTTCATTTATCTCTTTCTTCAGTTTTCCATTAAAAAGCATGTGTGAAGCTGGTATCTATCCTGTCTTTAATAATAAACCTAGAGTTTCTTATAGCTCAATTAGGTGTTTTGAACCAATGACCAGTGACAGAATTAACTGTCAGTGCAGGGTAGTAACTCAGGTGTCGGATTCTGGTTTACACTCCAAATCTAACTCGGTGAGTGACCCTAAGGAAGAAACCTGTTCTTTTGCACTCCAATTTTAAAAAAAAAAAAATGTACATTAGCAAATGATTTCTGTTTTGCACAAAGACCTGTAACAGAGATTGAATGTTGTTAAATTGGGTTTAAGAACTCGAAAAGCCACTTATGTCTTAAAAATCACACATGCAGGCATATGTATTCCTAACTTTTATAGACATATTTGTGTGGATTAGTTCAATTGGCTCTGTCAAAGAGCTAAGAGTTAGTCATCCATTTAGATTGCACCTAAAGTACATAAAAGGTGCATTTTTGTATGTTGTTTTTTTTTTTTCTTCTCTCTCCCCCTCCACCTCTTTCTTTATCTTTTCTTTGGAAGTATATTATGTCAGTTCCATAGTCTATTCATGTGTTCAGAAGTGAATTTAAGCATTTTCTGAGTGCTGGGAGTTTAAGGTTATGATATTTTTAAAACCACAAAAATTCCAAATATGCATTCATTATAATTATGTTTCAGTCAGTGTGGTGCATGCAGCTGTCCAGAGCTGTCACTTTCTTGAGTTTTGTGGCCTCAGCTGTTGAGTAAAAGCTGAGCAGCTGTTTCTGCCACAGTCACGGCTCTGAAGTACTCATTGATTTAAATGTGCATGGCAGTGGGAGCTGCAAGCAGTGTTTGGAACTTTATCCTGGATCGTGAGAGTAATCACTTTCAGCACTTTACACAGTGACCCTTGTGCAAGTCACTTTCTGTGTTGTGGCAAACACACCCGCCCCTTTCACTTCCTGAAGACAGTGTTCACAGGTTTAGCTAATAGTACTGAAGCTTTCTTACTGAGATGCTTTCATTTTACATGCTTAATTTCTGCCTGCATGTTTTTTCACCTACTGGCAATTTTTGTCTCTCGGTGCTGAGTACCACTCAGAGTTTTAAACTGTTGCTGGAACATTACACATTCAAATACAAAAACAGATTTATTGGCATTACAATACATTTTTTGCTGCCAAAGAATTAGTATTACTGTAAACAGTAATGATGATGATAAATAAAAAGAGAAATGAACAGATTAAAGTAATGCTGCCCTTTGAGGATCAGGAGAATTTTGTTTTGCTGTTTTGTGAGTGCTTGTTTTCAAAGTCTACTAGTAGACTGTAATTTTTAGCAGTTTTGATTGGAGATACACTCGCATACATTCACATTTAATCAAAGGGGAGCCCCCCCCCTCCCTAGTGCTAACTTGATTGATTAATGAGTCTATCTGGGCAGATTCTAAGCACCTGAACAGCTGCACTTTCTGCTGTAATAGCAAGAAAGAGTCTTGTCTGTAATATAATTAGGCAATGAATTTGCTGGGCACATTGTAATGTCCTGTGTCCTTACCAAATATTGATGATAACAAGATTGTGTGTCTTCACTTTTGCAATTCTCTAAATCCTAAATGTACTGTATTTGGTGTTAGCAGAAACATGTTTCTATTGTTACATGGGTATGACCTTTTTTCTTTTCTTGGTAAAGGTTATTTTTGTGTGTGTTGTGTGTGTGTGTGTGTGTTTTTTTTTTTTTTTCCCTTCCTGTTTTGTGTATGAGTTTAGGTAATTTATTTAACTAAAAGTAGAATGCATATAATTTATTTTCATTAGATTAGTCATTGTCAGTGTAATTTCAGTCATTCGTAATGCAAAAATACCTGTTTAATAACGATTATAGTTTCATTTGAACATTCTTTACCAGGTGTGTTATTCTAAATGATTGAAAATTCAATTTAGCCGCAATGTTTGATTTAATTTAATTTTGATATTCATAGTCTATTATGAGCGTTTTTCTTTTTTAGAGATTTGCTTGTTCTAAAATATTCACCAAACCTGGTTAATGTTATTATGATTATAGGGTATTAAGTCAAACTGTTACTGAGGTTTTAGACAAATTATTTTAGTGAATTACCGCAGTTTATAGTTATACTATAGAATTATTAAAGCAAGCTTTTGAACTCTTACAGGCATTATTATCGATGTATTAAAGTATCATTTGTGTTACAGTGAAGCTGTTACAGCTCTTCATAACTTCTCTGACAGCGGTTAAATGTAATAATACTTCATTAAGAAAAGTTTAGCAGTATTGCCCCTTTGTTGTTTTTATTACCTTATACAGCATTAAAGCTTGTTGCTTTTACTATTATCATATTAATGATTATTATGAGTATATTATGACAGTCAACAGTTTTTTTGTATTAAACTTATGCAGTATTGTTACTGCGTTTATTGCAGTTTTATTTAATGCTATTCGGAGCCTGCAGCTGCTTAAACCAGTACCCAGAATGGCCCCAACTATATAGAAAACAGAGTGGAGAGGCCTGCCAAAATGGGTGTGGCCGTCTGAGTGTACAAGTCAAGGCATCCAGACAAGGATCTGTTTTTGGATGACATCCCTTTTAAAAAGGGAAGTTCGACTGCCTGTGTGATCAAAGCTGCTTATTGTTGTTTCTTCTTTTCTTTGCTATTGTATAGCTAGTAAGGATTTTTTTCTTCAAGGAGATATACTGTGTTTGTTTGTAAAATATAGATGTGTATTTTTAAAACTGCTTGGCAGATTCTCATTGATTAGCTCATTTATGCAAAGCAGTCACTGACGCTGTTTCACAACTTTATAAAGTACAAGGCAAATATGCACATCTGACAAATTAACCTTGACTTCATCCATCTGGATGTTCATTAACATCTCTTCCTTAATTGAACCTTAATTGCCTGCCTTAACGACAGCCATAGTTATCATTACTCTCTGGATTGTCCACTTACTCCAGGTGGCATAGTGTTGTGTTTTTTTTTTTTTTTTTTTTGGTTAACAGATTAGAGTTTTAGGCTTTCTGCAGACATTACCAGTCACATTTGGTTTCCTATCACTCATTTTACATATTTCATAAAGAAAAAGCTGTTGATCTTTTGAGAGGGAGGTAACTGTGGCCTTTAGTTTGTAAAAAATAAAATTAGTAGTGTGCCATACTTGCTCATTAAGATTGTATGATGTCAAGTGTTCAAATTTTAATTTGAAGGCTGCATTTTTATCTCTCAGGTATCAGAATGTAGAAATGTTATATATTAGTCACACAGAAAATAATTAAAAATAAGTGTGTTTGTATCAGTTGAGGAAGCAGTATTAGTTCTCATTCCTTTTTTTCCCCCCCACCATTCCCCAGGTGCCAATCCTTGGCCCAGAGCAAGTGGACAGGCTCCATCATCTCCCAACTACGAAAATTCTCTCCACTCTCTGGTAAGCAGAGTTTTGTTGTGTTGTTTTTTGTTCCTGTGAGGAAATTTTGTTACTTACTGCCTGTGAAACATCAAACTCTGACCACGTAGAAAATATATAAACAGGTATATGTGAATTGACGAAGGTTGTCCCACTCTCGCATTTTATCTGGTTAATTATGCTTCTTTGCATTGAACAGCTTTACAGGAGAGCATTGTAAAAACAAACATAGATTAGATTTTTTTTGGTAGTTTGGGAAGAGGCTCTCATTTCACTTGTTTTCCATCTAATTGATTATTTTTCACTTGCTCGGTTTCATGAGGATACCATTGCAGAATATGGTGGGATAAAATTACATGTGAATTCCTCGCCTACAACAAATGGTCAGGGTAGATTGAACAATAGCTGAAGTAAAGGGTGTTGCATCTCACCATCTGTTCCTAAGTCATCAGACTTGTCTTCTGAGGACAGCTGTTGCTTCACTGCTGTTATAGGATTCCTGTACCGAATCCCTTCCCCCATTGCAGAGGGATTTCATTGACACCCTGCCCCCATTTAGGTTTACACACACCATAGCGGGGCTACATTTTTAAAGAAAGAGAAACATTTTCAGGATGTGTATTTATGTATCTCCTCTTGCCTTTGCCAGTTACACACCAGAGACTGACAGGTCTTCCAGATTCAGTCAGTGAGGCCTGGAGTGGGTGAAGGCTTTTATTTTAACTGATCTTTTAATCAGAGACTCCTTCCTGCTTTGAACTCAACTCTCTGTTCATTTGTTTTTCATGTGTCTGTACTTTGCCTAAGGGCGAAAGATTATTCGGCTGTATAAATATTATATATTTAGCTTACAATTTTACCCAAAATGCACAAAGACAGCATGTTTCTACAAGGTGAGCAAGCCAGTTGACATAACTTGTTCAAGGTGTCAAGAATATATTAGCAGTAGGCTCTGAGCAATCCATTTTATATTTTGGTAGTCAAATACTTGAGCCACTTGAGGATGCTGTCAATGTTATGAATCCATTTGTGTATGAGTGTTGTTTGAAGAACAGGTGTCTTCTCCTTAGTTGTGTCCTGTGTTTTGGCCACAATGAAATAAAGTAGGGTTGTAATAGTTAAAGCATTAATACACACTAATACTTTCAGAGGTATAACACATTTTTTCTTAATTGTGCTTTGTTTGACACCCTTTAAACGCTAAGCTAATAGTTTTCAAACAGGATGCTACAACCCCTGTGAAGTTCACATTATTAAACAAACGAATAAATTCCATTTATAATGGTTGTCTTTAAATTTCCTAGTTTTTTTTTTTTAATGAACACATAGATAACTGGAAATGTTCTTTAATTGTTGCATAGAAGTTTTCATATATAGTTTAGCATGAGAGCAACAGTCCTGAACTTGTGTGGTATAGAAAAAGCTGTGAGGTGGTACTAAAAGAAACCAAACAAAAAAGAGTAAAATGTGGGAGTTACAAGAACCGTTGGTTACACATCGGCTAAATACAAGTCATCTCCAGGCTTCGCTGTGCTGCAAGACTCCATCCCTGTCTTTCCCACCCTCATTCTCCTTTTTTGTGTCAAATCACCTGTGCCAAACCAAAGTTCTCCAATACTCGCATTGGCTTTAAGGGAACAGCTCACTCTTGTTTCCACACATGGCTGAGTTAATTAATGTCAGGATATTCAGGAACCATGCACCAAAACCAATGGATTTCTGTGAAGAAGAATGTCTCAGATAAATACTCTCTTTCAAACCCCTGACACCAGCATGAGCAGGCTGTACACCATGTTGTCTGTCAGTGTTACAAGATTCTTGGTTTTGTTAAACTTGCTTTTTGTGCCATCATTTTTACAATAATTTTAGAAGTTGGCAGACTAAGGCATAAGAATATACAGTGAGGATCAAAGACAAATCTTAACAATTAGTAATAGTAAAATCTGTGTATCTAACATCGCTTTTTTGGTTTTCTTAATCAACAGGTCTGACAATTCTTGCACATCACTGTTACATGTGATAGTTGTCGCCTATCAAAAAGTTATATGAAAGGCACAGAGTTTTTGCACTTTGAGCCGTAAGAAATTGTGCAGCATTCACAGGGGTTTACTGGACATTAAACTACCTCGGTTAAGCACGTAATTAATTGGTGACATTTTGCAATTTATGGAAATGAAAAATTTTAATGATTTTATGGCCCTGAAAGAGAATAAAATTCTAAATAGTCAGTACCTTTTATTAGTGAACATCTTAATGTTTTTAGTGGAACACTATTTTTTTTTTTTTAATATTTAATTAGCAAAATCACTGGCATGTTGCACTACTTGGAGAGGTCACACATTAGTCTCTATTGAAAAATACACCCCAGAAAATTCCCTAATTAGCCCGTGCCTGGAATTCAGGAAGACCTGAGACTTTCCCAAGTTGATGATTTTCATACATCCCTTTTTCCTGAAAGATGTGCAAAGCAACTATTTCTACTAACTTCACAGTTGCTTTTCTCTTAAAAAAGAACAGTTGTGTGTTATTAATGTATTCCAGGAAAGAGTAATGTGAAAGCACTACACAGTAGGTCAAAATTTTTTTAAATCTTGCCTGAAGAAGGGGCCTAAGTTGCATCGAAAGCTTGCATAATTGCATATTGTAATCTTTCTAGATAGCCAATAAAAGGTGTCATTTTGATCAACTTTTCACTACATCCATAATGGTTAGCGCAGTACAACAACCTAGTACTTCGGAGCCAAATAGTAAGTTACTAGGATCATAAGGATCAGGCTGTTGCATTTTTAATGTTTCCCAAAGCTACTCAGAGCTTATTTGTTTCTAGACACACAATAATCCAGGTGAGTGCACTGTTTCCCGGTGCTAGTCAGAAACATGGGCCACAGAGCAGATAGACCATTGCCCTATCTGGTTGTAAGTAGACCTAAAAGTCTCTTAACTTCAACAGAAATTAGATCATATTTTTGAAAACAAACTTGAGTTTTGCAAAACAAACTTCTGTGATATTTTCTAAAAAGTTTGGTTAAGCTTTTACAGTTGTGCTTGAAAGTTTGTGAACCCTTTACAATTTTCTATATTTCTGCATAAATATGACCTAAAACATCATCAGATTTTCACTCAAGTCCTAGAAGTAGATAAAGAGAAACCAGTTAAACAAATGAGACAAAAATATTATACTTGGTCATTTATTTATCAAGGAAAATTATCAAATATTACATATTTGTGAGTGGCAAAAGTATGTGAACCTTTGCACTCAATACCTGGTGTGACCCCACTTTACAACAATAACTGCAACTAAACGTTTTCCGGTAACTTTTGATCATTCCTGCACACCGGCTTGGAGGAATTGTAGCCCATTCCTCCGTACAGAACAGCTTCAACTCTGGGATGTTGGTGGGTTTCCTCACCTTAACTGCTCGCTTCAGGTCCTTCCACAACATTTCGATTGGATTAAGGTCAGGACTTTGACTTGGCCATTCCAAAACATTAACTTTATTCTTCGGTAACCATTCTTTGGTACAACGACTTGTGTGCTTAGGGTCATTGTCTTGCTGCATGACCCACCTTCTCTTGAGATTCAGTTCATGGACAGATGTCCTGACATTTTCCTTTAGAACTCTGATATAATTCAGAATTCATTGTTCCATCAATGAAGGCTAGCCATCATGGCCCAGATGCAGCGAAACAGGCCCAAACCATGATACTACCCCCACCACCATGTTTCACAAATGGGATATGGTTCTTATGCTGGAATGCAGTGTTTTCCTTTCTCCAAACATAACACTTTTCATTTAAACCAAAAAGTTCTATTTTGGTCTCATCCGTCCACAAAACATTCTTCCAATAGCCTTCTGGTTTGTCCACGTGATCTTTAGCAAACTGCAGATGAGCAGCAATGTTTTTTTTTGGAGAGCAGTGGCTTTCTCCTTGCAACTCTGCCATGCACACCATTGTTGTTCAGTGTTCTCCTGATGGTGGACTCATGAACATGAACATTAGCCAATGTGAGAGAGGCCTTCAGTTGCTTAGAAGTTACTCTGGCGTCTTTTGTGACCTCACCAACTATTACATGCCTTGCTCTTGGGGTGATCTTTGTTGGTCGACCACTCCTGGGGAGGGTAACAATGGTCTTGAATTTCCTCCATTTGTACACAATCTGTCTGACTGTGGATTGGTGGAGTCCAAACTCTTTAGAGAATTGTTTTGTAGCCTTTTCCAGCCTGATGAACATCAACAACTCTTTTTCTGAGGTCCTCAGAAATCTCCTTTGTTCGTGCTAAGATACACTTCCACAAACATGTGTTGTGAAGAGCAGACTTTGATAGATCCCTGTCCTTTAAATAACACAGGGTGCCCACTCACACCTGATTGGCATCCCATTGATTGAAAACACCTGACTCTAATTTCACCTTCAAACTGCTAATCCTAGAGGTTCACATACTTTTGCCACTCACAAATACGTAATATTCGATCATTTTCCTCAATAAATAAATGACCAATTATAATATTTTTGTCTCATTTGTTTAACTGGTTTCTCTTTATCTACTTTTAGGTCTTGAGTGAAAATCTGATGATGTTTTAGGTCATACTGTATTTATGCAGAAATATAGAAAACTAGTCGAAGCCTGCCGGTGTAAGCATATGGCGGTTTAAGAATGGGAACGGAAAATGGTGAGAAAGGAATTCAGTATAACAAAGGCTTAGGAAACCACTGTCGCAGTATAATGAAAATAGCAAGAAGCGAAACCAATGCCAATGGTCGAGAGTGTACCTTCCTGTAGCAGGCTACGGAAAACATAGACATATATAGATAGACGCCGCATTCACTGTGTTGCCCAGTCGACACGATAAGTCAGCGCGTCCGCCCTATTGCGAGTGGTAAAAGTGCCATTTAAACTAATACAGGTAGACGTGGAAACCGGGTTTTCTGATGAAAAAACAATAACGTTTTAAACAGTATTGTTTACATGCAATTATTTATATCCATTTATACACTAAATGTGTGCGTATCCCATGGTCTTAGAGTTGGTGGGCGGGGCTCTGTGAGTTTAGCGATCGTGGCTCTCTGTCTTGCGTGCGGTGTAAAGTCAACGTGGCTCAGAGGTGCATGTGGACTTTTGCACAGACGAAAGCGACTGAGGCTGTGTTTGGTGAGTTGTTGCATGCCTCGAGAGCGACGCTGGACTTGGAAGGACGGTTGCAGTTGGCATGCGTGGCTCTGTCGTGCATATCCCATGATGCGGTAGGAGGGTTAGAGTTGGCAGGCGGGGCTCTGTCGAGCGTATCCCATGGTCTTAAGAGTTGGCGGGCGGGGCTCTGTGTGAATTGTATATATAGATTCTAAAGGGTTCACAAACTTTCAAGCGCAACTGTAGCTCTTACTTTATGACTGGTTCACTTGCATCCACATAAGCACATAAATTACACCATTAAATAAATAAATTACACCATTCTGATGGTTTGTTGGAGTTTTGGGGACATTTGTTCATGCATAGCAACCAGTGGAATGCATGAAAGGGTCTAATTAGACATCTTGCTTGGATAAGAAACCATCACATTTTTATTTACTGTATAGTCGACCCCAGTGACTACCTTTATCTGCATGACTGTCACATGTTCTGGCATTTGATGCTTCCCTGTTATTTTCTGTACCAGAATGATTTTTAGTAAAGCCTTAATTTGTACTGAACAAACACAGGTGTGACTGGAAATGAATTACTTGCTCCCATGCAATAATAAACTGATCGATACCTGCTACCTTTTGAAGAATTTGCCCCTTTTTGAAAACTGTGTAAATCGCTGAAGTTTTAGCCAGCATATGAGTGAATCAGAGAAAAGACCTCTAAACTAAGCCACTTTCCCATGGTAGCTGTAGTTCAGATTTCCATAAATTTGCCCTGCAGGGTATTTAAAATCTGGACAGTAGAGTGCACAAACCAATAAATGAGATTTGTGCTAAATCAGCGGTTCAATACAAGGTGGTAAGCAGCCTGCTAAAGAGAAGCAAGTCCTTCTAGGACTGAGAAGGTTGGTGACCCTCTTAGATTCAAACATTGAGACTGAAGTTTCCAAATAATATATATTTGTATCTATTGCAGCACCTTTTCATATATCAGTATATGATAAGATGTATAATGCACTGTATATCTTTCTGCCTTTGTGTGTGTTTTGGCAGAACAGCTTTTTTTTTTTTTTTTTTTTTTTTCACCCCCAGTTCTCAAAATGCTGACCTGTTTTGGCAATTCTGTCTGTTTAACTCCACTAACCTGTCGATTCAAAGACACCTGTTGATGGTTCTGACCTTTAGCTAATTAATAATCTAAACGGGCTTTTTTTTTTTTTTTTCTTTTTTCGCTTCCACTTCTGTCGTCTTGCCTTTTTACCAGAAAAATCGAGTTCAGCAGCAGCTTCATGAGCACTTGCAAGACGCAATGTCCTTCTTAAAGGACGTCTGTGAGGTACTATTTCTCTTTAGACAGTGCCTTTCTAGCATTCTTTGCATGACCCTCCCCTCTGTCAGTCTTTCTTTCCTCACTCCACATTTTCTTCTTCTTCTTCTAGATCATGAACTTGGATTGAGTTAACACACTTTCAGTTTTAAATTTTGCCATTTCAGCTTGCTTGCACAGATTATATATTAGAAGTTTACATCTTGGAAATAGGGATTTGTTTAAATAAAAAAAAAAAAAACAAAAAACATATACCACTCACTTAGAAAAAGTAAGACATCTCAGTTTCAGTCTTGTTAAATTATTCACAATGACTTGAGACTCAATGCAGGCTGAAATGGCAGCAGCGTCTCATGTCTCTGACTGCACTGTCTTGTGTCTGTCCAAGTTTTCAGTAACATATTTGGAGTAGTACCTCGAGATTTGATAGGCTTTTTTTTTTTTTTATTCTCCATTGCAGTCACGAATGGAGGACCGTCTTGACAGATTGGACGATGCTATTCATGTATTACGAAACCATGCTGTGGGTCCATCAACAAGCATGTCTGGCGCACACAGTGATTTACACAGTTTACTGGGACCATCGCACAATGGGCCAATTGGAGGAATTGCTTCAAACTATGGCACATCAGGGCTGGTTGCTTCTGGTCGAGCAGCTTCTATGGTAAGGTTTTCATTGATGCTTGTATGAATTTTATTCAGAACTGTTAATCAGTTTATTAGTTAACTGAAGGGCTATCTATTTGAAAAGCTAGTGCTGTGTTGATATCCACTGTTGAAATAGCACATGCGCTTATCAGCCTGGAGAGTGAAAGGTACAGTCATCTAACATAAGAAACCAACAAAGAGCAAAAGTAATTCTGGTTATACATTATTAAATATACTCCATAGAGCACAGAGCTGAGGGAAGGTCACATCTCACCACTTTCACAACAGGAATAACACCATCCAAGACCCTTACCCACGCTTCCTTCAGATGTATATATTATCTTAAACTAGTAATTCTGAATTATGCTCTGTAATTTAAGCCTCAGTGTTCACCAGAAAGATTCCCTTTATAGTTTGAACTTTTGGCCAAGGTAGATTCCTGTCATTTAAAGTCTTGTGTATTTCTTTCAAGATATGCTTCATCTATAGTGACACGGTGATGGAAAGAGAGGCTGAATAAAACCTCGAGAAACAGAATAACGTTAGTTAGAAAGACTTTTTTTAATACCAGGTTTCTTACATTCTTAACTGGAGTACAGGAAGTAATTTTCTCACATACAGACCCCAGGTATGCCTTATTTACATACAGTCCATTGCCCAACTACTATATACCACACTTTGTGCCAGCACTGAAAAATATGTGCAGGAGATAAAATCAGATACTTTTTAAAATGTGTGTATTTTATACATGACAATTGCTGCTGTCACTTTTTATCTTAGTCACATGTTTCACAATCAGTTTTGGGTAACAAATAGAAATCAATTACTCTATCCATTGCATAGTGCATTTTATGGAGATTATAGGCTGGGGAACCTGCACTGGTAGAGCATGTTGCCACACCTACCACATGATGCAACATCTCGGGATCCTGGTTGACAACCTCCTTAGGCAGACACACAGTCCAGTCCACCCCTTGGAAATGACCAGCTATCTGCAGCAGCCAGGTGTTACGTGAGATTTTTTCCTTGTCTATTTGCATTCTGCTAGCTGGATCACCCTTGGTGAATCGTGCCACATGGCTATAGTGCAGTAGCTGCTGCTCCCTTACATTGCAGGTAATGTGCATGACTCAGGACTCTGTGACCAACCTCTCATTCAATGAAAAGTCAAACTAGTGGTGCCCAAGGATTCTCCAAAGAGACACAGTACCAAAGGAGTCCAGTCTTTGTCTCAGATCACTGGATAGCATCCATGTCTCACAACCATATAACAAAACAGAAAGCATCAGGACTCTAAAAACTTGGACCTTCATCCTTTTGCAGAGATATCGGGCGCGCCATAAAAACCTTTCCAACGTCCTCATTATCTCCCCCCCCCCCCCATACTCACCCAATTCACCTACTGATTTCATAGGAATGAATGTCTTTGCCGAGGTGGGTAAACCTTTCAACAAGGTCGACATTCTGTCCGCAGACAGATGCACTGCTGATGGCTGTGCTGAAGAGGTCGTTAAAGGCCTGGATCTTGGTTCTTATCTGGACACTCGCAAGCCCAGTCGCTAGAGATTCCTTGCTAACTCTCTTCAGAGCCCAGATCAGCGTATCCATTGACTGTGAAGATCACAGCATTGTCGACAAAGTAAAGATCAGTGAATCTTTCTTCACCAACAGATGCCGTACAACCGCTGGACCCCACAACCCTGCCCAACAACCAGTCCATGCAAGCATTGACCAGAGTAGGAGCAAGAACACACCTCTGATGAACCCTACAATCAATTGGAAAAATGCAGAAGTTCTGCCTCCACTCTTCACAGCCCTCACAGTACCAGTGTACAGACCAGCTATGATATCCAGCAACTTAGGAGAGGATCTTGCAAACTCTCAGCATGTCCCCGGGGCACCTCAATTACCTGAGTTGAATGCTTTACGAAAATGAACAAAGGCTGCAAAGAAACTCTGCCGATATTCGCGTTTGCTCTCAATGAGAACACACAGTGCCTGGATGCGGTTGATAATAGACTTCTTAGGTATAAAACCAGACTGCTCTTGTCGCTGGTAGGTGAGCAAGTGATCACAGATCCTATTGAAGATGACACCAGCGAAGACCTCATCTGTCAATGAGAGCAGTGTTACCCTCCCTGTAGTTGCCACAATCCAGCCAATCACACTTCCCTTTCCAGATAGGGACAACAAGTCCCGTTTTCCAGTCAGTTGGGATGACGCCCCTCTCCCAAATGGTAACAAAGATTGCTTGCGATGCCAGGAGGACAGCCTTACCACCAGTCTGGAGAAGTCACCGGCCTATAAAGAGTACTTGTACAGAATTTTAACATGTCACATTTTTTTTACAAATCATTTTTTTTAATTTGTAATCTTCCTTCCGAACACAATTTGGTGTGATTTGTTTTTCTGTCTTATTTTATAATGTTCCAGTCATAATGAGCTTTATCAGAAAATACTTTACAAGAGAATCGGCTTTTATTTATATACCAGTAACGGCATACTGCACGATAACGTACAGTGAATACACCTGACTTGAGCATTCCTAGTTTTCATACTCTTTGTATGTTTAGCATTCGTTTGCTCAGCGCTTGTGAGCAGATCTTCTTTTCTCCACTCTAGCGGCCCGCTTCTTCTCTTCTTCCGTCGGCATCTTTTCGCATTAAAACTGATTCGCTTAAGCTGGCACTTAAGTCTTCAATCTGCCTCAAGAATGATTTAAGATATGAAGAGGTAGGAGAAGTGACCGCGAAGGTGGTAGGGAATAAGAACGACGGCCGCCCTGCTTTGCACTGCCGAGAGTTGATTCTACAATAAAATGAAATAAAAATAAAAAGAGGAATAACCTTGGAGGTCAGTCATCACCCCTAAAGTGGATAGTAGACGTCACGTAGTATATGTGTACCAAATTTCAGGTCAATAGGTGAAACGGTTTGCGAGCCACATGTGATTGAAAATGCTGGACAGACGAACGAACAGCCACGGTAGCGTATTATATAAGAAGATTAATTTTAATAATGCTCAATCCAAAATTGTCTTAGTGAGCCATTGGTCTGTGCAGTATTTTATTTAGAAGAGTACATGTCATGGTGAACATTGACATATTACATCATTCATTATATAGTACCATTCATTATGTACACTGTATCAAAATGCTTTACAAGTAAACATGAACTGAGTGAAATGCTTTGTGTAGTGCTAGAAGTATCAAAGACTATTGTAATTATAGTATTATAGTTGACTACGAATTTCTTTAAAGCCTGGAGCTGAGTGCTTTGATTAAGGGGCCACACAGAGAATCACAGACGTAGCTTAATACAGTAGTGGTAGGACAAAAGAAATTGTTAATGGCAATTCTTTTCCATGTGTTTTCTTCCTAAAATACAGTGGAGGATGGCAAGTTTTGGGTCCACTTTATCGTCCGTAAAGTCCTAGACCCCCGCCAACCAACCCCCAACAAAATAGCCCAGGACACAGTCTTTCCACCGAGAGCACTTTTGCTTATCCTTGCATTTTTTCCAGATGTGTAATAGCTGGCAAAACACGTTTGTGCCTTGAAACAGAGTACAGGAAGTGAATGGGAAAAGCAGGCGGTGCACACTAACACTTCAGCCAGGCTGCACAGTTTGGACAGATTATGGGGGAGGGGTCGGGCACTGTCAAAAGTACAATCTGGAATGTAGCATATAAAGATTGTGAGCCAGAATTTCAACTTTTTCAAACATGAAGGCATTAGTACACAGCTGTAGTGGAAATGACAACTGAGAGGAAGCAGACTTCAAATTAATCCCTTGGCCAAAATTAAATGTTTCAGTTCATCCTTTTGCAAAAAAAAAAAAATTCTAAACATTTCCAGAAATACATGCAGTGCTGAAATGATTCCCTGTGTGCAGACTTTGAACTCCATTCTGTATGACAACATTGATGTACATTTTTTTTTTCTTTTCTGAAACAACTTTTTCCACTTTAGAATTGTGGAAAGTCCATGTGGCAAATCCATTCTTCCAGTCATTGAGCACATGACAAAGGAATCCTTTTCTACTATAAATGCCAATTCTATACAGTTTTTAACCCAAATTAAATAAGATTTGCAGGAGAGTCTTTTTGAATGTGGCATATTGTCCAAACTCCAGACTAGGCAGGGAATGAACTAGATAGCAATTGCTGTGAGGAAGTAATATGTCAACATAGTGATCTCACTTCCTGCTACAAGCAAAGTTAATGGTCCTTTGTGAAGCAGGCATGTGCCCTGAAGAGATATCAGCTAAAATCTTGTCTGCCGTTGGTGGTGGGGGAAACGAAGCAGTCCGAAGTGCTGCCTGCTTTTCTTGGAATATTTCCAGCTGTGAACGACGCACATGAAACAAGCACTTGTTTGTATTTGAATGTGACGTAATGCAGAACATCGGAACGGTCTTTGCCTCCAACATTTCTGTTTTCATAGCATATTTTGTAATTATGAGTGAACATTATGGCAAACTCCAGGCCTCATTTACTTGGTTTTGTTTTTTTTTTTTTGCTTTTTTTTATATAACTGTTCATCTTTCATTTTAAATATATCAAGTCATATCTGTATTGTTCCAATGAATTAAACAGTTCATTTTACATAGATAAATTCATAGTGGGTATCCTCCCATGTCATCTCTGACAGTGCATTACAGCATGTAAGAAAAAGAAACAAATCTTTGAAGTTAGGCCAGTGATGTTAAAATGTGAGGCATGTCACAGGGACCCAGTGAAACATTTAAGCCACTAATTTGTACTTTTTTCACTCATATTACTATTCCTGCTCAAGGCTGATACTCCCACTTTTTTATATACATGTATCTGCTGATGATAACCATTTTGATTTGTATTTTTTATATTTTAAACAGTTCCATAATGAAACGATTAATAGCAGTTTAGAAAACGCATCACATTTAATCATACTCTATCTTCATAAACTGCATGTGAGTTTTTCATCCTTCAAAGTTTCTTCAAGTTTTCCTAGGATTTAGAACACCATCTATACAGTCGTGTTTGATTACTTTAATCTACATGTTTGGGACTGCATTGGATCCATCATACCTTTATAATGTTCAGCAAATTTTTATCTTGCATTTAGACAGTGCACTTTGGTTCTTATTTTTGTTAGGTTTCATTTGCTTTAATCTTCAAGGCTACAGAGTATGCTTTCAGCAGGTTAGCAATGTCATCTACATCATTGTTGAAAAATGAAGGAATACATAAAACTTGACTCAAAAGACAGAGTTCACTTTCTCTTCTGATATTATTTCACTTGTATGAAGAATACAGTCCATGAAAAAGTAACTACACTCAATTAGATGTGTTTTTTTCCTTTAATATATGGGGATATACCAAGATTCGGTCATCATTTAAACAGTTTCTTTAGATGAAGTTGAAATAATGGAACCTACATCCTGCCTCATTTACATTTTGTAGCCCATTGTATCAATTTAAAAAACACATGCAAATTTTACACGTAGAAGTATACCCCTACATTTATCACTACTTCGAAAACCTGCAATTAGAACTAGGGGAACCAGATCAAGTACACATGTTTAGAAGATCTTTTGAGAGGATCTAGTCTGTACCTGTCTTTTATAAACTTCATAATGAGGTCTCTGAGGTTTTAAGAAAGAAGGTTATAAATCCCAATGAATCTGGGAAGGGATTTAAAAAGACTGGCAACCAATTGGAAATCAACTATTCTGATGTCTGCAAAATCATCTGCAAAGATTTTCATACTGCTGCCAACTTGTCTAGGGCAGGCCACCCCAGCAATTTCAGCCTGAAAGCAAGATGTTTAAAGGAGTCTTTAAGAACTCCAGAATTTCATCATGAAGCATACAGATAGCTTGCCACTGTTGATATCAAAGTGTGCCTTCTCATATTAGGTCTGCATGGGAGATATAACACAAAGAAACCTTTGCTGTCCAAAAAGAATATCTGGGCAAGACTGAAGTTTTCCTGTGGACACCTAGGCAAAGCCCAGGACATCTGGAACAATGTGCTGTGGGACAGACAAGGCAAAATAGTTATCTGGCCATAGTACCAGAAGACATGTTACCTAAAAACCAAAGACGGCATTTGAACAAAAGAATTAGATACCGACTGCAAGGCATGATGATGGAAATGTTATGGTTTGGGCCTGATTTGCTCCATCAGGGCCTGGGCATGCATTATTGGGTGCTTGAAGATATTGTTAGACCATCTATCAGAGCATTAAAGTTCAATCCAAAGAGGACAGTGCCACATTACAGTAAATCCACCAAGGAATGGCTGAAAAGAAAGAAATGGGAAAGTTCTTGAATGACCAAGTCAAAGCCCATTCAGTAGCGGGGGGGGGAGGGAGAGAAGAAATGTGTACACAAGAGACCCCTCAAACATCACACAGCTGAAAAAATTCTGCTTGGAGGAATGAGAACAACTTTATCTAAAGATACTATTTAAGTGAAGGTCAAGCCATGATGTGTCCAACTATGTTAGGAAAAAGAAAACTAACATTTATATTGGTGTACATAACTTTTTTACCTGACTGTACGGACTGAAATATTTAATTTGTTAAAACTGATTTATGCAAGTCAACTATATTGCTAAAACTAAACATAAAATTAAGTTTCCCATTGTCAGAGAGAAAACAAAATATGGTATTGGCAAAAGAAATTAAACAGTAATTTTAACCAAGTATTGTGCTATTTATTTACAGTAAATAGAGGCATGGCATTATTTGAGCATTTGTTTCATTCTGAAGCCAAGTTTTAAAATCCACTCCCATTTCCTGCTGTCCCTGTGTCCCTGTCTTCCTATTCATTATTTTGTTTTGTGAGGCACATCACTTTTCACACAAGTTAAGACATACAAGGAAGGAAGGCAAATTATTAAACTGTCTTGCTAACTTCCTGTGCAAGCAGTGGGCTGTGTAGGCAGGAACTTTATTTCTAGAGTCTTCAGAGTTTGGTAAATAAAGACTTTATTTCAGCCTTTCACATATTCCTACAAAGTTGGCTTGTTTTCTATTGAATTTGCATTTGTTCTTTCTTTGTAATTTGCCCAGCCAGTATCACTCACTCCTTCTCCAAATCTTGTTGCCATTGCGCCTTGACTCCCAGTCAGAATTTCAGTCATCATTGTATATCGAAAGTTTCGTATTCAATGCCGATCATAACACCTTTTACAAGGAACACTACGTGATACAGTAGAAAAGCACAGAAATAGCTGTCTTCCCATGTAGCATTGATTCCTGCCTTGTGCCGCATGTTGCTTGGATTGGTTCCAGCCCCTATGACCCAGAACTGGACAAATCAAGTTACAAAATTAATGTGTTAGAAGTAACACACAAAAAAAGTGGTTTCCAAATTTTTGCTTAGGAAAGTTGTGACTTGCCCAGGATCACACTGCAAGTCACTGGTGGATTCTTGCTATGCAGCTTCATATTATTTTGAACTTGGAGATTTATCTGATAGAAGTCTCATAGTGGCACTGCCATGAACTTTTCTGATCTTTCTTTGTACACACATGCATGCTTTGAATCAAAAATGGATCCCAAAAAAAAAAAGTTTTCCAATCTCATTTCAGGGTGAGATTTTTGGCTCTTACTTTGAAAGGGGTCCTTTCAATGCATTTGAAATGGAGCTGAGCATACGTCTGGAGTATCCCTCCCCACCCAAACAGGAGACTGTCAGCTGTATGCTAATGAGCCCGACAATTCAAACACCACCCTCTGTGGCTGTACTAAACGGACTGCTCCCTTGACACAAAGAGCTGTTTGTTCACCTGTCCTGCGTGTGGCAGGCTCATTCTCAAGGGTTGTAAAGATTAGTGCCACTGGGGCAGGGACAAATGGGTCAGAAAAGGCAATTGAGACTGAAAGAATGACATTCCTTTAGGAAAGCAAGCTTATTTTAATAAGTAAGTAAATAACGTGGCAAATAAGTAAATGGAGGAAAGACTGGAAGAGACTGATTTGAGCATTAAAATGCAAGTGAATTAATAAGCGGCACTGCCAGTGTGCACCATGGTGTGAATGAAACATCTCCTTTGTATCAAGTTAAAGACATCCTTCCATGGTCATTCCTGAGTGTCTGCTTATTGCAGTCTGGGCACAACTAATTTAAAATACATATATGTGTCTGTGTTTATGTTTGCAGGCCTTGTTTAATTGTGAGCATGGAGAAAAGAAGCAAGACCCTCCAAGATTCAACAGAATTTTTTTTCACTCTTTAGAGGGTCTGTGCAGGTTATATCTGTATAGTGATGGAGTTTCATAGAGCACAAAAAAAATATGCACGCTGACGACTGGCTCCTGGGTTGCTAGAAGAGTACCACAAAATTTGGCAGAATGACTCATCGCAGCAGGGCATGCACCCAGTGCTCTAGCTTTCAGCGGAGGCTATCATCATAGAAATCTGACTTGATGAAACCTTCAGAGTCCCTTTTAGTTTTTAGTGACATTCACACCTCCGCATTTTCAGATCATTTTCACCTGTCGGTACAGTGGTTGTGGTATCCTTTTCATCTTAACATTTGTGCTGTCACCGGTTCACATTACTCCGTGTCGCATCCATGTTAGCAAAAAAGAACACATGATCACAACCCTCACGACATTTGAGAATGTCTTTGCAGCATGAGATAGTTAACAGTTTCCCCCAGGAATGTGCACACTGCTCAAAATTTATTAAGAGTTTTTTTAGACTTGATCCACATCTATTCAGGTGTTGTCATGTGGTACCTTTTTGACATGCTGTGAATATTCTGGCACGTTAATAGTAGAAAATGTGTTTTGCCACATCTGAGGCTGCTGCTATTGACTCATTTTGAGACGCAAGTGGGAATACAGTTCTGAACATTTTCCTCACAAACAACTAATTGAAGCAAGTGAAGAAATGTTGAATTGTGGAATTTATTTAGCTGCTTTTCATAATATTTGTAAACCACAGTTTATTCATCCCAGTGAAGTTCACTTGTCTATGCATCATCTCTTTCACCTTCCAAGCACAGTGTGGATGCTTGTGTTTGTTGTTAGAGATTAAATGCAGATGCAGGAATGCCACTATAACAACTTGGTGAACTTTCAGTTGATAGAAAAGTGTAGTTGATCATGGGAAGCTAGAAACTTAAACCTTTTATGGTGAAAAATATGGGCATAGCTAGTTGGAGAATTTAGAGGACAAGGATAGATCACAGAATTTGAAAATAACCATGCATCCTACATACAACGGGTAACCACTAGTTTTTGAATGCAAAAATAATAGCCTTTTGTTTTAGATTTTACACGCATTTAGGGAAATAATACAAGAATCATGAAATTGTTGCTAAGTGGGTATCAGAGTCTTTCCAAGAACAGGGTTCTAGTATAGTTGCTGGAAAATTTGTTTTTTAGTTTAAAAATGTTGTCATTGCGTTTTCTCCTGCAGCATTGTTGAATCTTGTCTGCCATAAGAAATATTGTGAAATTTAACCACATTTTAATAAGAAATGTAACTACATTTCAATAAACCATGCATGGCCCAGTCAGAGGGAACCATGGATATCACAATTGCACAAAATAAAAAAAAGCATCTTAGCATTTGTAACTTTCTAAGTTGCAATTGAACCACTGTCTTAGGCGAAAAAAGCTGTACAGAGGCAACAATTAAAACAGGATATAATCTGATAGTGATGGTATGAGGATTTAACTAAAGAATTCACAATACCATATTCTAATGTTGGTGATTTTGTGTAATTCTGACTTGGAGGGACTGCCTAAAATCATTCAGTATGTGTTGCTGGGTTGAGTGAAGTTGAGCAAGTTCTCCTTAATTTATCTGTTGTAGGGTTCTGTGAGGTAATGTTGTTTTGTTCAAAGGCTTCATGCCTTGTATTCAGTACTGCCAGATTTTGGTTTGCCCACTCTGTGACACTAAAATTGTATTAAGCAGCTTTCAAGTATAGATGGATGTCAGCATATTGAATTCATATAAAAACAGTAACCACTGGAAGCATAACAGTAAATGAACTCTCATAGGTACTCTGGTCTCGCTGTAACATGCAACTCTGTACTCATACGGGTTAAACATCCCATGTTACCGTTGGCTTATGCTGCCTGGGGAGTCTTTGGTGTATTTTGCTTTGAAATCCATATTCTAAGAAAGGGACATTCTGGATTAAGATTTTCTCTAGTAACGATAAACATTACTTAATAGCTATTTTATGACTCTCGTACTGGATCACCCGTATCTTCATTTTGGGCTCAGCCCAACTGGTTTGCTACTGTTAGCTACTGTGTGGACTTGCCACTTTTAAGGTGATAGAGTTCATCTGCTGGATTGTCTTTTGGTATATAAATTAAATTTTATATACTGAAATTTAACTATATTATGCTCCATATAGTGTTCTGCTATGAATCGCATAATTACTAATATTACTATCTAATTAAATATTTTTGGCAAATTGTGCATAGGTCTTTGGGCTGGCTTCTTCCATTGTGTAGCCGAGAAGAAAATCCTATTTGATGAGGGATTATGTAAAAGTAGCCTGCAATGGTATTGCATTAAGACAGACAGCCAGTTCATTTTTTCAAGGAAAAAATTAGAAAGCTTTGTAATTGACAAGACTTGAAAGATTTATTGTAAAATTAGTCTTTGTACTGCTTTGCTCCCAGCAACAAACCTTTTGTAATAAAAGTTCTTAGAGCTGTGCTTAGTGTTTGCTACCGTTCCAATAAACAGCTTCATCTTCATCCAAAAAACTATTTAACTACATTTAATAACACTTTGAAAAATTCTCTTTGGATTGCCTGTCTTGGACTAATATCAAGAAAAGAAGTATTAGCAGCTTGAAAGCAATGCCGCTTCAGGAGAGAATCTATTAAAACGTGAAGGAAAGGTAGAGTGCCATCCAGCTGTTCAATTACACACGTATCCTGCTGCTGGTGAGTTCCACAGATGACAAAACCAGCTGTGAAGTCCTAAAGGCCTGAAAAGAAAAGCATCTATTTATTTATTTATTTTTAGGGAGCCTTTGATACTTTTGCCAAATACAGTAAATGAGAAGTGTTTAAGTTTGAAAGGAAACAAAACCGGCAGTCAGCTCAAGGAGTGCTCCTCATCTGGAACAAAGTGTTTCTTTGTTTATTTGTTTACTTTTTTTGTCATGTTCTTTAATGTGCAAGATGAATCGCAAAAGGAAAAGCCATTTTTTGCTTTTCTCTTTTAAATTCCTCCCTTTATCTTTTTTTTTTTTTTTTTTTTTTTTTTTTTTAAATAGGTTGGGGCTCATCGTGATGAAGCAGCCAGTCTTAATAGCAACCACTCAGTCCTGCCCGCCACAGTTCCAACTCCAAGCACAGAATTAAACCACACAGACAACTACAGAGGTAAGGTGGAAAAGTTTTGGAGATCTTGCTGCCTTTAATTGAATTGTTGGTGTCCATTCTCTCCTGTCTTAGTTTTTTAAAGTGAGATCATATCCACCACAAAGTGCAACTGGTAAAACCGTATCTGCTGCTGCTTTGCTCTAATATGATAGGTTTCCTCATTGATGGCTCATTCTTACAAATGTGTATTTATATCTCCATTAGGATTATCTGGTGGCCTACCTGGTCAGCCAGCAAGCACAGGTCCAATAGACCTTAAGTCAGAGAAGAAGGAGAAAGACGAGAACTCGCATGACGCAAATTCATCAGACGACTTGAAATCTGACGATGAAAGTGACAAAAAAGATCTTAAGATGACAACTAGAAGTGGCACTAGGACAAGGTCAGTTAGTGATGAATGTGGCACATTTTTGGGATGGGACACTACTTTTATATGTGGTCACATGATAATAAGACACATGCTATGGGGTTTTCATTTTTCCAGTTCATACATAATTTCATGTAGGTTTTTACTTTCTGTAGTTGTCATCCCAAGATTCCCTCTTTCTATAGTACATTTCAACTGTCTTATGTAGTGACTCACAAAGCTTTACATTGTCTGATTTTTTTTTTTCCTCCCTCCATTAAACAATGTGTTGCTTCTTCTCTTCTTCCTTATTTGGTCTTTTTGATGTAGTAACTGTAGTCTTTATATTTTTGTTTTTTTCTTTATTATTCCTGTAAACGACATTTAACTTTATTTTGCACCTTACCCATAACCATACACTCCACTACCTGTCTAGCTTCAAAGTTCTTATCTGTCATTTTGACACATTTACCCTTGTGATCACTTTGACTTGTGTTTGTGAGTATGAGCTGATTTTTTTTTTTTTTTTTTTTTTTGGTTGTTTTGTTAACCACTGGCTAATGCCGATCTTCTACACTCTACCATAGCCCAACTTCCCGTCCTGCCCAACTCTAAGATTATCAATCCTGTTATGAAAAGTGCAAGAAAGGAATCTATGGAAGTAAAGAGAGAGAAAAATAACATGTTGTATTCGCAATTTAAAACATCTTGAGTGGTCACCCTTGTATCATGAAGACAGCGCACTTTTATCAGGTTCTTCAGCTATAAATTCAGCCTTGTATTATTTTCCAGCCTCTTTAAAGAAGGAATTGATCCAAGGCTTTGCTAATGAGATGTTTTGCAGGCTTATATTAAAAGGTAATTAAGGTGGCCCTCCAAAATCCTGATATATGAACCAATCAGTTGTGCCATTTTTGTTTCTTATTATGGAAAAGTCCTAGCATCGTGTGCCTACACTATTTCATACTGTATGTTGAGTAAAGACTAAGCAGCATTGAAATTGCTTCAAGAACTCTCTGTAATTCCTTTAGTTTTATCATGAAGCTCAAACTCTAAGAAAACACAACATATGCTTAACTAGCCACTCATCAATAGCATTGTCTTTTTTAACTTTATTCAGCAGTATAAATGAAGACGAAGACTTGAACCCAGAACAGAAAGCAGAAAGAGAACGTGAAAGGAGAATGGCCAATAATGCCAGGGAGCGCTTGCGAGTTCGAGACATCAACGAAGCCTTCAAAGAACTGGGGCGTATGTGCCAGCTGCACCTGAAGAGTGAGAAACCTCAAACCAAACTCCTCATTCTGCATCAGGCCGTGGCGGTCATCCTTAGTCTAGAGCAGCAAGTACGAGGTCAGTGTACCCAGGACTTTATGGCATACTGTTTGTAAACCTTTCTAAATAGCCATGGCCCGCAATAGAGCCATCTGTGGCTAGAGTTGACTGTACTGATTGCAGAGTATATTTTTTTGCACGGCCAATCATCTTCAAAATTTTGATGTCAACCTTTAAAAACACATCAACCAAGGACCTAAGCTATAGATGTGCCATTTTGTATTGTGCACCTTTCAATGTATAACAGTTTCAAGTGAAGCTCCTCAGAAAATGTTAAAATGCCTTCTACTATATTTAAAACAGTTGTCCACTTAGCTCATTGTTTTGGAGCTTGCACTGAATACATTGCGTTGCCGTACCCACCACAAGACAAACCACCTGGATTGGGATCCAAGTGCAGCCGTGCAATGGGTGACACCTCAGCACCACACTGAATAGTGTGAGGTTTTGTTTACAGTGGCTGAAGTCCCAATCCTGCCACCAACCCACAAGGTTTCCCTGCAGGTTGGAGGACCTGCCCATAGAGAGAAAAAATATATACTTTGTAAATCTGATATAAGCCTTTATTGAGCCTGATGCATGGAAAAGGGTATCACTGGGGACTTGAGACATCATAGCTGCAATAACTATTAAATACTGACGGGATTCATTGTATGTAAAGATAAGTATCCATGGGTGAACTGGATATTTACAGTATATAGTTTCAGATGCTTTTTTCTGGATGCTATCCTTTTTAACAGAAGTCCTCTTAAAATCCTTACCTTTTAACTTGTTTATTTTGCAGAGAGGAATCTAAATCCCAAAGCAGCCTGCCTTAAGAGGAGAGAAGAGGAGAAAGTTTCTGCCGTATCGGCAGAGCCACCACCAGCACATGCAGGGGTGCACCCTGGACTCACAGACACTACAAACCCTATGGGTCACATGTAAAAAGAAAAAAAAAACAGCCAGGTGAGATTACATTACAACATTGCATTACCATGCAAGACACCCTCCAAAATCAACACCCAAGGAAAAGAACAGCTGTCCTTGAATTTGCACACTAAAAGCTTTCAGTACAGATGCCCTTTCCAGACTGAACTGCTACTGTTCAGTGTCTCTTTGACTACATTATATGGAAAGTTCTCTGGTGGTGCTGTTTACAAATAAATTTTCAAGCTTCTAAATAACCACACATTCTACAGTAATGCTGCGTTCAAATGAAAAATATGTGCTTCATTTTACATTAATGCCCTCTGAGGGTGGTAGCTGCCAGGGAGACAATTCACACGTACTGTAAATTTGTTACACACACATTTGTCAAGTTGTGACGTATTATAAATAGCCCTGTCAGTCAGAAATTGCATTTTTGTTATATTGTGTTTGACTAATGCAGTACACACATTACTTTTTATGTGGTTAGAGCAGCAAATCGTCAGCAACCTTGTGTTTCTTCCAAATTATAGATGGGAAATTAACAAGAACACAATGAAATGAGAAGGACAGACATCACAAGTGTTAGCTCCAAAAACTTCTAGACAGCATGAATGCAGTGTAATTTTCATCTTCAGTTTTTTCTAGTTAGGAAGATACTCGACGTAATATGCATGTGATGTGCAACACATATGTTAAGGGAAGCTTTGTTACGTGCTGCATATGTGTACCATGATGTTTATGCACTTGATGTGTATGTCTGTGTTTTGTATATTGTCTGCTTTTATAAACAGAATTAATTGCAGTGTTTTGTATAGCAGGCAAAATGACCATCTGCCATTTGTGCTCTTCTGCCACTGTAACAGTTGTCATGTGTAATAATTTGTTAATCAAACTATTTTTGCTGAATTGTACTTTTGAGCTATCTATTGTAGAGAGGATTGTTTTAATATAGTGCCCTCTTGTGGTAGTATCGGCCTATTTAGTGTGAAGGTGCATTATGTTCAGATTTAAATGCTCAGCCTGTATTTTCACGTGAACAGCTCTTTACAGATGATTTTGTCTACTGTACTAACCCAGCAACTCCTCTTGCATTTCATCCAGATCTCATCAGATGGATTTTATATCACAAGGAATGGATGACCGTTCTTCAGAGGGACAAACACGATTAACTCTATGTGACACAAATTTGAAAAAAGACAAACCACTTAGAGCAAAAACCTGGAAAAGCAATCTTGCGACTGAAGAAGCCTAAACTTCATCTGTCTATATATGCCTGTGACAACAGTGCAAAACAGAAAATCGGATTCCGAGAAATCCCCTCAAAAGTTCATTCTCCAAGCAAAGTGCAGCACCTGTCCTTTCCTGTTGCAAGCAGTGTGTGTCGCATCTGAACAATCAGAGACTGTCGCGATTCCCTCCACTTCATTGTGGAAGTTGACTTGTGCCTAAACTGAATTGACGAATGCATTGTAACCACAAAAAATTTATTTATTATGTTACTGAGCTTATACGCCTAAAGGGAAGATCATATCGTTACAAAATGCCTGACAAGGTTTCAGTTGATGCCAGCATTTGTTTAAAGCTGTTCATATGCAGAGAGCAAAACATTGTGAACTTTTCTTTGACCCTTCGCATTCCCCTGCTTACCTCTTAGTGTCTTAAGAAAGGGAGGAAAACATCTTGTGCTTTCTTTTCCTTTTGCCATAATAGTGTTGTCATTGTAAAGAAAAAAGAAAATGGAAAAAAAAATTTCATGATAGAGCGATTGTTTTTAGATGTTATTTTTGGTCTCTGGTTATCTGAACAGTTATGGTCATTGTTTAAGCCATTAGTAATAAAGTCCCTGCTTAAACGCTGTGTGGATCCAGCTGTGGAGGCAATGGTAGGAAGCAACACTTGAGACCACAGCATCAATTGGCTGATACCACCTTGCAGGTTTTTGTGTGTCAATGAAGAGAAATCTTCATACAAAGTAAAAGTTGGTTTTATTAGTAATTGTCCAAGTGGGAGAAGAAACTCTAGGCTTCATTGAAGTAGAAGAAAAAAATACTATAGAATTGCTTTGTTATTCAAGCAAGTAGCACAAAGCTGGAGGGGGAAAAAAAATTAGGGAGTCACCACTGTGTGACCCAATGTTCCTCTCAGGCAAATGGCAAAAAAAAAAAAAAAGAACAAAGAATCATGGTCACGATACGCTTCAAACGAAGACTGAAAGCTGCACTCTCCGATGTCACACGGGTGTGCGCGTCATGTGTGTTTTCTCTTTCTTCTCTCCGTTTCTCTGCTCCCAAATGGCTCGTCACTGGCAGGATTCAAAAAAGATGCTGGCTGTTCCCAAACTATGAAGCCGACTTGTTCAGTTTGCATTTACAATAACCAGGAAATAAATTGCCAGAGGCCACTTTCCTATTTATTTGTTGCCCCTCCAAACTTCCACATGAGCTGTCTTCCACTAGAGTGAGTTTCAGGGCACATTTTTATTTTGTATGTTGTTTGTGTTCATCTTGCCCAATTTCATATTATTGGTTGACAGCAAAATGATCAACTCAAAGAAATAAAAATAATATATATATGCATACGTTATTTTTAAGAACAAATTTAAACGTGTAGACTATATGAAATATCTTCTCCAAACTCTTGACCATATAATGTTTATCTATCTTTGCTTTTGTAATTATGTTAGAAAACCAAAAAAAAATAGCATTTATTGTCATCCAGTTGACTCTAAATGTGTTTTTATTCCTTATTTTGGTCTTTTCATGGACTAAATCAACACAGTTGAAATGAAGACATTGCTTAAAGAGCGCAAGAGTTGTCACAAGCCACTGCCTGGCCCTTTCTCCTTCCTTTTTTTTTTTTATTTTCTTTCTTCATCTAAGGTGGATTCTATGCTTGTCCTTTTGGCTCTGTTAGTCTTTGCAGTAACGCCCAGAAGCTTTTCTTCATATAAAAAGGAAGAAAAAAAGACAAAAAAAAGAGAAACATTTGGCTTATTTTTCACTGTAGTTAGTCTTTTATACAATAATCTTATAAGAAAATTTCTTGAATTCTAAATATTACTCTTTCTAGATTTTTGAAATCAAAAAGTTTTCAGTAAAAAGTTTCTTACTTTATTTTACTATATTAGGTAGTAAAAATGTAGGGTTATTTACCATAACCTGTCCATTAATATCAGAAATTTACAAATAGCATCCTAAGAACATAGTAGGGTTCTAGAAGCATACCGTGTAGTATGTATGGAGTATTGTACGAGCTAATTGTGCGAGATGAATTGCTTCTCATCTTGTTCTCCAGTTTCCATTGTTGGTTAATGCAGATTTGTACCTGTGTCAAATTTCAAGGTATTGTTAAGAAACATTTAAAACCAGCAGCGAAAAGTTCAATTTTTTCTGTTACTATAACAGAAAACGCGATATGTATATAACATTTATGTAGCAATAAATGTGCCATCTTTTTTTAACAAATCATTGCGTCATTTTTTTTTCCCCCCCTGTGTCTTCCAGTTTTAGGGGCAAAACCTGACTGTCTTCACCAGCTGAATGTTGTGCCCGTAAGTGAACTGTTCTCCGTCTCAGATGGGATGTCTTGACTGTTTCTAATTATATCTTTTGAGTTTGATTTGTTCTTCAGCTTCAAGCAGACATATTGAGTAGTGATTATGTCAATGTCTTGGCCTAATTTTTGTACTCTTTCTTTTGCTCCCTCTTTTTCAATTTGCCTATTTTAACAGTGCATTGAGTTGGCTCTTAATATGGTTTCTGCCATCCTAGCTGAGTCGGGGTCTGACAACCCTGGATGGCCAGAGGAAGTGGTTCAAAGTTTCCTGCAAAGCCTACTTTATAGACAGATTGATATTTTGAGGAGGAAGACCCCCCGCGACAGAGAATTTTACATTACAGCAATTAAGTTTGAGACTAACTGCCTCTCTGATGAAGCAGAAAAATGGCAAATACACACTAAGTGCTGACTTTATTTGGCCCACCCAATATCAGGACATCAAGTTGGGGCCAACCCCTGCAGTCAGGACAGACTGAGCTAATCTGGACATGGAACCCACAAGACATCAAACGTACGGCACACAATTGCTGCTCTGTCGTTACTGAAAAGCAGCTGGTGTTGATGGGATGTGTCGGTCGGGCGCTGTATGTTTTTTGAATAGTTAAACAGAAAAACAGACGGTCGTCTCCAAGATGGGGAAATAAGGTGCTTGTCTAGTCTGTGTATTTATGTATGTATTTCTTTTTTCCTCTCCTACTCCATTTGCAGAATTGCCTTTAAATGTGTGTGTGTTTGTAAGCAGATCATTGTTGTTGGTAGCAATTTAAATATTCAGAAGCTTCTATTTCCATTTATACAAATACTTCACTGCTGATGGTAGCCTATAAATAGCAAGTGAAAGGCTACAAGTTTTACCTGTTTATAAAAATGAACTGTAAATGTACCCCATGTGTGGATGATGATGCCAAGGATGAAGAAGCAGGAGGGTATAAACTTGGCAAAAGCACTGGGGTGACTCTGTTTGACTATTTCACAATTTCTTCTCTAAAGAAATGCTGTTAGCAAGCCTCTTTTTAAGTATTCTGTCATATAGTATGAAACACAGGTGAATGCAAACTTTTGAAGATGAGTCGACTTTGAAGGAGCACTCCCCTTCAATGCCATTCTAATAATAATACATTTTATTTAATAGCCGCCTTTCTTAACACTCAATGTCACCATACAATGAAATTAAACAACATTAATAAAATTAAAACAAAGAGAATGATAAATCAAAAAGCAATAATTAGCAAACAAATAAAGATAACAGGCAGTAACAGTGTATAATTCACATCTGGTATGTCAGTTTGAAAAGATAAGTTTTGAGGGCAGTTTTAAAATGTGTTATTGAATCGAGCTGATAAATATGAGAGGGATTAGAATTCCCGATTTTGAGGAGCACAATGAGAGACGCTCTAGCTCCCATAGAAGAGAGTTTGATGTGTGGTACAGAAAGTAGGGCTGCAGATGAGGGTCTCAGGGAGCGAGAGGAGTGCAAGTCTGGAGGAGATCAGTGAGGTAGGGAGGAGTGAGGTTGTGGAGAGCTTTAAATGTTAAGAGCAGCATTTTTTATTGTATTCGGTAGTTAACAGAGAGCCAGTGAAGTTAAGAGAACAGGCGTAATATGTTCAGTGGATTTAAAACAGATTATTATCCTGGCAGCAGAATTTTGAAGAAGTTGTAAGCGTTGGATACGTTTTTGTGGGATGCCAGATAGAATAGCATTACAGTAATCTATACGTGAGGTGACACGGGCATTAACCAATACTTCAGTACTGTGTTGCGTACTGTTTTATTCTTACCTATGGTCACTAACAAGGCTAGGCCTTTTTTCCAAGGTAGCTGAGTCAGGTTCACCATAAGGACAGAAACTGTCCAGTCATCTCTCAGAAGAACCTTACCCAATGGTATTAAATTTTGGAGCTCTGGAAAGCTTTTGGAACCATGGCCACACTGATTGGACCATGTACGCAGCGTCAGTGATGATTTTTGGTTGTTGAGTGGCCTTGTGTTTTCTACACCTACCCCTTCTTGTTTTCAATACTAAAATTGTAACTGCTATTGTTTGATTACATTTCACCAATGCTGGGTGCACTGATTAGTTATTAAAATGTTGTCACCCCAAAATAGTTGGATTTTGCACAGATAAGGGACATGTCACGCTCTGAGCCAGTTAACTGCGTTCCATCACAGCCTTGGTGTTCAAATTCGACAAGGTCCTTGTTCTGATCACTGCAGTGTCCGATTCTTCTTGAATCATCTCAGCATACTGCTGGCCTTATGGAGTAACCTTTTGCTGAAAGTCGAATTCTTTTGTCAATTTGTTCATTTGTCCATTCTGTCCATTTCTTATTTCATATTTAATTTAATTGACAACCCCATGTTGGCAAAAGTAGATGGTGATTTTGGAAATGCTTAATTGTGGAGCACTAAATGCTTCACTGAAAATGAACTTGACTAAAATGAGGGGCCTATTTATTACAGCCACCTATTTCTTACCAAGGAAGAATTCCCTTTTACTCTTTCAACAACTTGAATTTTTCATGGCATCCATCCATCCATTGGGGTACTGGAAACATCCTTGAGAGATTCTGCACCATGTTTACTTGATGGCTCCTTAACCCACTCATTCTCTTCATGAATGTTCTGCCCTACCTCATCATAATGGTGTTCTGCTCAATTAGGATGTGGACCTGTGCAGACTCTTCCAAGTAAACGGAGGGTTGTAGCGGTTCATCCATAATTGGGGAAAATCAGGAACTTGCAAGCTTGATCCAGCCTTCACACACAAATGTTGGTTAGAAGAAAGGAGAGAGTGAGAAGGAGGTTGGGAGTATGCGCTGATTACAGCACATTGCCACACCCCCCACACAACCAACTAACCAGATTGAGATCCAAGTGCAGCCGTGCACCACACTGAACAGTGTGAGATTTCTCACAGTGGCTGAAGTGCCAATCCTGCCACCAACACCCAGGTTTTCCCTGTAAGTTGGAGGACCTGCTTGCAGGGTCGGATGCAGATTAACGTCATACTCTGGAAAGAGCAATTGCAGGTTAAGGGTCTTGCTCAGGGGCCCAATGGAGTAGAGTCTCTTCTGGCATTTATGGGATTCAAACCAGTAACCTTTTCGATTGCCAGCACAGATCCCTAACCTCAGAGCCACCACTCCGCCCCACAAGAAGAAAGAAGGCCATCATGAAAAAACGACCAGCTACATAAACACTGCAAATAAGTGAGACACCGCAGAGATGTCTTTGGACTGTCAGAAGGCTCACCGTGTGTAGACTTCAGCCACCTGTGCAGAGTATAGAAAGGGGAAACACAAAGGGACCACTGGCCTGTTAAGACGTGACCACCTCAACAAGGTGGTCCTCTAAAATCCACCGACCATGGATAGTTTCTGGAAGTACCCTGTGAAGCTCAGCTTATGGAGTTGAGGTGAGTGAAGATGGTGCCTCAGATCAAAAGTGAGCACAGGGAGACCTTAAATCAGCACAGCTGGTGGACATGGAATAAGAGTGAGATGATGATCAGCGGTGTGGCAGACATCATAAGGTGCCAGTCCATTCCTCTGTCTTCCACCTAAAAAAATATGAAACAATTGTGCAATGTAGTAGAACGAATAAAGTTCTCGCGTCACGATTTGTGAAGAGTTCAAATCCCAACATAAAGCAGGTTACTCCTTGCAACATGAAGAGGTCGATCTGGGTGTACACCAGCGAGAACCAGAAGGTGTGAAATGTAAGCCACATTGAAGGCTTTGAAACGAATGGCTCTCCCTTCTCTCCTCCTCCTCTGTTTTAGAGCACATGTTCACCAGGCCTCCAAACCTGTAAGGATTTGTGGTGGCACACAGCAGGCCCATGCACATCCACTATGTGATGACTACCACGTCACCAGCTGGAGGTGAGGCGTGCTTTGTGACAACGGTACGTTAATCTGCAGTAGACATCCACTTCATGAAGAGAACATAGAAGCCATAAAGGAATGGCCACGGTCATCAGCAGTATGAGAAGACTCTGAAGTCAAATGGCGCTCATTTTAGATTGGGAGGAACAACCATCCTGTACTACTGAGACACAGGAGGATGGACCGAAGACAGATACCCTGCCTGCTCTCCTTAAACGGGGCATGTTCACCCGCTTCTTTAAGATCATCCATACCCAATGCCATAATGAACAAACTTGGCATCTCCTTTGTGACTAATGTCAGCCCAAGCCCTGTTCCCACCACTTGTTAGCTGCATTCGGTCTGTGGTCGCCATCAGTATGGGCTTCTCTGCCATGATGCCAGATCGAGTCCTTGCTAATCCTGGGTGTGATTTTTATGCACTTTCTAATATCCATGTTACCATTTTTGAAAAGACAATGCTGTGTGGGGTTGACTGGCAACCTTTACGTTGGATTGCTGCCTGGTTACTCAATCGGCCATTTCCCCGTGCCACTCACAAAGTCGTATTGTTACTGATTTTTATTTATTTATTTTTTTTCCCAGATGCTGACATGTGACTTAATGAGACCAAACCCCCATCCAGTAGACTGGCAGCCCCTATGGAGCTGGGGGTCTTCATTCAGCTGGAATGCACTTTTCCATGTCCCTCAACAGAGCATTTTGTGACTTTGCTTCTCTGTCCCCTTTGGACACAGCCAGACTTCTACAGGGGCCAACAGTCTGGAGTCCCGTAATTAACCAAGATTTCTCTCTATTATATAAAAAAAATCCTTAGACGAGACAAGACTTTTTGGAAGAGATTTATTCAAGTCCTGCCCAGGGCCAGATTAAGGTGGGTGCTATTGATGCTGCGGTATTAGGCCCATTCCTAAAATAGGCCCAGATGAAAACAGACAAGAATTTTCCGGAAGCTGAACAGTTTTCCTTTACTATATTAACCTCAAAATAATTCTTAGAATTAAATTTGGAGTCCGACTTTCGGACTAAGTCGTTATGATTATTCATGTTCAATAAAGGCTGGCTTGCTTCCGTCGCAAGCAATTAATGCTCCTTGGTTGGTCTGAGTGCGCATATACGGTGAGTGTTGAATGCACATGCACCAATGCCGAGAAAAAATAGGCATTTTTTGAGCTGCAGCATCAGGCCCAATTTCGTCTTAATCTGGTCCTGCCCTCCTCTCAACCACGCACACGGTCCTCTCACCTCTCATTTGTGTGCCTGCTTTTGACAGACTCAGTTCCTGCTTTCTCAGCTCTTATAAATGTTAGCGTTTTCCTCACTTTAAGTTCCCAATTAAAGAAGACTTATTATGTCCAAATCTTATTGAAGAATTTCATCACAAAGGGTTATCAACCGAAAAAAATGAGTACACGGGCAATCCTAGCACCGAGAAACAAGGAAGTCAAACAAATTCACGCCAAAAATGTCAAGTGATTACATGGCAAATTGGTTAAATGCGTATCAATAGACTCTGCTGAAACAGTTGGTGGTGATCGTATGGAAGATGAAAGCATCAGCCTACAATATCACTAAGAATATCTACAACCGTTAACACCCTCCAGTCTTCCACCGCACGAATTACTGCAGAAAGAAGGATGTGTCCAAGAAAGGTAATGTAGTATATCTCCCGCAGATAACATTAGACACCAAAGGAGATTTTTATATGCCATTCAGAAGTTTCCCATTAGAATAGCTTTTGCAAAGACAATTAACAAATCTCAGGACCAAACATTCGAAAAAGTCGTTTTATTTATTAGAGAGAAAGAAACAAAATTAAATCACGGGCCGTTATACGTTGTATTGATGCATATGTAACAATTCCCATGAAAACAAAAATCTGTTTAAATTGTGCATCCGCATCCCCATACACGAGTGGCAGAACAGCAAAGAGGCTAGCAGGTAGTGCAGGCCAGGGGTTGGTGAGCGAAGCGAGCA
Source organism: Polypterus bichir lapradei (assembly GCA_026402145.1). Classification (NCBI taxonomy): domain Eukaryota; kingdom Metazoa; phylum Chordata; class Cladistia; order Polypteriformes; family Polypteridae; genus Polypterus; species Polypterus bichir. The sequence goes on from JANRMT010062827.1 coordinate 19,793,820, forward strand.
GGGGGCAAATCCCCCTAGTATGAAAAATAAAACGTTTTCTCTTTTGATTTTTTTTTTTTTTTTTTTTTTTTAATGTTCCTCCTGCTCAAATTGCTGATCTAGCCCACTAACTCCTTTCCCATCATCCCTGAGATAACTCAGCCACTGTCACTCACACACACACACACACAACCCGCCATCCCAGAGTGCAGTCGCCTTCAGGGAGCGGCGGCTGTGGCTTAGCATTAGCAGCAGGAGAGCTGAAAATGGGCCGTTGGTGATTTGTTGTGTTCAAATTGTGAGGTTAGCGCTATAGGTCGGCTCATCATGAAGCAAACGAATGTGATGATGTTACATGAACTGTAACTCTGACACCACTTCTGGATTAGGTTGGTTTAAAAAGAGCTTTGGGTGGCTTTCAAAGGTGTCGCTCAGAGACTCCCAGGGCGTAAGGAGATGATTGTGGATTTGCGCAGGTCTAAGCTCCCTCTTCAGCCTGTTATCGTCCGAGGGGAGGACATATCTAGGTTGTCCCCCTTGATAACAGACTGGACAGGTCTATGAACACAGATGTCCCCTACAGGAAGGGGCAGAGCAGGCTCGGATCATTCAGTATACAGTATGTTGGGAAATGCCATCTTTGTTCTATCAGACAGTTGTTGACAGTGTTCTGCCCTTTGTTGGAGAAGCAGTATGGCCCTCATGGGGCCAACATTAAGTTTTTCAGAAATTTGTGCTATAGGACCTCTCGTTTGGGATTGGACCAGACAGGCTTGCCTTTGCTCCCCATGTGCATCAATGAGCCTTCGGTGCCCACAACCCCATCACCAGTTTATGGCCACTTTTGGTAGGTACTAACTACCACATGCCATGAACATCCCACGTGAACTTCTGTTTTGAAGATGCACTTACCCAGTTGGCTAGCCATCACAACTTGGCCCTTGTAAAAGTTTTTCAGATCCTTACATTTGCCCATTTTTCCTCCTTCTAACACATCACCATCAATAACTGACTGTTCACTTGCTACCTAACATATCGCAGTCCTAGATAGGTGCCATACGTCGCTCACAGTCTCAGCTGGTGTTTTTGTGGTGTTTGCTGCTATCCTCACACTATTTGCTGTTCTTGTGCAAGGCTAGTTCAAGTTTAGGTGACTCCTAGGCTTTGACATTCCATGGTAGATTTTCCCATGGTTCCCTCAGAACATCGATGCCCCTCCCCCCATTGTGAACACGCGCTCCAGTGTTACCCATGCCCTTTGGGTTTTGTTCCCACGTGACCTGGTGGTGGTTCACTCTGATTCCAGTGTGAGCATACAAGGGTGAGTGAGCAGCCCGTCCTAGTCAGATTACATTGCAAACCCAGGTGGTCCGAGTGGGTGGCCACACTTCATCATCCCTCAGCACAAGGGCTCCTCTGGGCTGTGTTCTGAGCCCTCCGCTTTACTTTTATTCATATGACAGTAAGGCTGCACTTGACTCTAACTTCATGGTCCAGTCTACTGATGCCACAGCTGTGGTCGACCTAATCTCTAACAACAATGAGGAGGCCTTCCTGGATGAAGGGAAGAGTCTGCCACACTGATGTCAGGACAACAGTCTATGCCTGAATGGCAGCAAGACAAAGGATTTCATTGTGGTTGTTGGAAGATAACAAATGAGACACTACCAGCTCCTTCAGAATTAACACCATTAGAGGTCCCTTGGTGAGGACCTGACCTGATTCAAGCACTCAAGATACCTTGGTGAAGACACGGCCACATCTTTATCACCTCGATCACCTCAGAGGTTTTGGGCTGCCCTCCCAAATACTAAAGAACTTGTTCACTTTCACCACTGAAAGTATCCTGAAAGGAAGAGTATCACCATCTGGTTTTGGAAATGGTGCACAGCAGGACCACAAGGCTCTACACTGGGTGGTATGGTCAGTCAAACACTCCCTAACTTTGAGGACATCTATCTACACCAAGCCATGGTAGACCAGGGCAAGGAAAATTAGGAGAGATACCAACCATCCAAACCGCGGCCTCTTCTCAGTGCCTGCGGGCAGATAAAGACCAGAGAGACTCAGGAAGATCTTCTGTCTGCAGTCCATCTGCATCCTAAATGATGCCTTATTGTTAATTCTCTTATATTATTACCTATTTAATTTTAATAAAATGTCTACAGTTGATGTTTTTTATTGATGTTTATAAGGTTGTGTGTAGTTGTTTGTCTTTTATCTACAATATATTACTAAACGAAGGTTGTATATATGCACGGATGCCAGAAGCAAGCCGTGCACAGTACGAACGCGAACGCGCACACCACTGCATATATATACTCAGCAAAAAAAGAAACGTCCCCTGACTTTCAACTGTTTTTACTTTCAGTAGACTTAATGTGTAAATATTTGTATGAACACTAAAAGAGTCAACACCATAAGACAAAAACTAAAAATGTTTCACAATGTGTCCCTGAATGAAGGGAGGCTCAAAATCAAAAGTACCAGTCAGTATCTGGTGTGGCCACCAGCTGCTTGAAGTACTGCAGTGCATCTCCTCCTCATGGACTGGACCAGATTTGTCAGTTCTTGCTGTGAGATGTTACCCCACTCTTCCACCAAGGCACCTGCAAGTTCCTGGACATTTCTGGGGGGAATGGCCCTAGCCCTCACCCTGCGATCCAACAGGTCCCAGACGTGCTCAATGGGATTGAGATCTGGGCTCTTCGCTGGCCATGGCAGAACACTGACATTGCTGTCATGCAGAAACTTTTTGCCACTCCTGTCTGGTCCAGCGAAGGTGGGTTTGTGCCCATAGGCGGCGTTGTTGCTGGTGATGTCTGGTAAGGACCTGCCTTACAACAGGCCTGCAAGCCCTCAGTCCAGCCTCTCTCAGCCTATTGCGGACAGTCTGAGCACTGATGGAGGGATTGTGTGTTCCTGGTGTGACTCGGGCAGTTGTTGTGGCCATCCTGTACCTGTCACGCAGGTGTGATATTCGGATGTACCGATCCTGTGCAGGTGTTGTTACACGTGGTCTTCCACTGCGAGGATGATCAGCTGTCCTTCCTGTCTCCCTGTAGCGCTGTCTTAGGCGTCTCACAGTGTGGACATGGCAATTTATTGCCCTAGCCACATCAGCAGTCCTCATGCCTCCCTGCAGCATGCCTAATGCACGTTCACGCAGATGAGCAGGGACCCTGGGCATCTTTCTTTGGGTGTTTTTCACAGTCGGTAGACAAGTCTCTTTAGTGTCCTGCGTTTTTAGAACTGTGACCTTAAATGCCTACTTTCTGTAAGCTGTTAAGGTCTTAACGACCATTCCACAGGTGCATGTTAATTAATTGATTATGGTTAATTGAACATGCATGGAAAACATTGTTTAAACAATTTACAATGAAGATCTGTAAAGTTATTTGGTTTTTTAAAACATTATTGTTGAAATACACAGTCCTGAAAAAGGGACGTTTCTTTTTTTGCTGAGTATACAACCTTTAGTAATGTACTGTAGATCTCCAAGCTGGGATCCGCCGCCATGGTCACTTCAGGACTCCATCATGGAACTAGGTGGCGCCGAAAGCGCACGCGCACAGCGCCCCAGCGGCTTCCCAGAGTCAGTAGGTGGCGCCCAAACAACACAACACAACCTGTAAAGTAAACTTGAGGTAAAGCGTGCACGCTAACAAGTTGCCATGGTGACATATTTAAACTTGAGGTAGTAGAGACTACTGACAGTGCCAGCAGTCAGTGTTCTCCACTCCAAAGTGCCACCAGCTACTCCACTACACAGTGCCAGCAGTCAGTGTGGCTTATTTGAATCACATTAGGGTAATTCAGCGTTAAAACTGAGTTCAATTATGATTCCTAACAGCAAACGACTTCTAGCTAACGACACAGCCACAGAAAAACAAAAACGAGCCCGCATGGATAAAAACAATGAACGAAGGCGCCTACAACGCGCTTCTTTCTGAAACACCAGAAGCTGAAGAGGCTCGGCTCCAAAAAGAAAGAGCTCAGGTATCGGACAGGCGTGCAAACGAGACAACAGGACAACGAGAGATGCTTTTGGAAGGCTTGCGCAATTGTTCATCATAAAGAATATCAGAGGAAACCCCAAGGACAAAAAGTAGGGATTTACCTGTCTGAGCCTGTATTTGGACACGGACAACTTTATGTTGCCTTTTCAAGAGTCCGGCGTTCGTGTCACGTTACAAGTGAAGGTTATAACTACTCCATACCAGGCAGAGCTGATTCAAGGACAGGAAACCATCTTTACCAAAAATGTTGATTATAAGGAAATTTTTGATTAACTATTTTGAATTTATCATTTTATGAATTTTTTTGTTTCCAATTTACTTCATTTAAATCTTTGCACTCCGGTATTTTTTTTGCTTATGAGTGCAGCAACTCAAAGACATTTTGGACTTGAATAATATAACAATTATATTTCAATTTTAGTTTTAATAAATTGGTTAATTTTAGTACAAATATTTATTTAATTAATTAAATGAAAACTTTCTCAGGACTCCCCCACCCTCCATGATTTTTCATCCCTACAAAGATCGAAGGGAACAGAAAGTGATTGTCATTCTTGGATTTGCGATTCTAATGCACAGTCGTACAGTTTAGTGTTTATAAGCATCTTACTACAATTGTATGTGACCTATAAAATGAGATGTGATTTGACTTACACATTCGAGCTCCCCGAGACCCTTCACCGAATAAACGAATATTCAGATGAAGGCCCGGCTGGATTTTGGTGGTAAGCACTCCTCTGTCGGGAGGCGGCGGGGCTGCCCGGTGTTCTGTCCTAGTGAAGTGTGCCTCTGCATATGCGCAGTATACGCTTATTCTAAAACTAGTCAATAAATAAGTTTCTTAAATAAATTAATTAAAACAGACCCTACTAAAATGTAGTCGTTTAATTAGGAGCAAACGTATCCAGTTCCTCAAGCCAGTGCTTGCCCCATTTTAATCTGTTCTTGGTCCAGCATTATGTGATTGTAATTAAACATGATGAGTATGTTCAACCTTAGAAAAGAAAAATCGACTGATGGTAATGCCATAAAAATGTCATGTTCATTTCGACGTTTTCGTTTTCAGACGTGTAAATATTTGCACGTGTAGCTTATTTCGACAAAACGGCGGCGGTGACGCTCCGTCTTCTAACTCACGGGGCGCTCATCTGCGGTCGGTACAGGAATGGTGGCAGGCGATTTGGGACCGTACGAGATCTTCGCTATGCTTTAACTATTTCAGTCGGCAGTGCCAAGAATCGGATCTGAAAGTCCACTCTCACTTCGCACACACAAAAAGCAACGCCGCCAGCCTCGCGGATGTAAAGAAACAGACAGGGACGACAAAGAGGCGCGGGCACATCGCTCGCTCCCGCCGCACACGGACCGGTCGAAACGCGCCGCGCTCGCTCCCGCCAAACTTGCCTTTGATGTCGGACCATCTTTTTTCCCCATAGATGATTTGAATTCAGTGCAACTTTTTAAAGCTGTAAATCTCGAGCGCGCTTTGCACCACCTCACCATCTCACCTACTGAGTCTTGCGTGCCGCGGCTGAGTTTCAAACTTTAAGGTTCATCAGAGCTGCAGCGACCCTTATAGGCTCTCAAGCGCGTTCCCGTACCTTCCGTTAAAATCCGAGCATTCGAGGAGTTTTGTAAATCTGTGACGTATCATAAATGTCCAATCAAACAAGTAGGGCGACAGATTAAAACCAATTGGTGTACTGCTCAATGCCTGGGCACTGGCCTTCTGTGCCACCCTGAGATGGAGAACCGGCTTGGAGAAATTCATTCATTCATTTTTAAGTCGGCATATTAGTTCACTGGTTGCGATCTCCATACTTCTCCGCTGTGGTCTTTCAAAAGTTTTCCCTGGACCAATGTGTCCACTAATTTCTGATATGCTTTATGTACAAAAATGAAAAAAACCCGCAACAAAATATCAAACAATTACCCAACAGAACATAACATTCTCAAACCGTTAATTCAAGTCAGGGTCAGCAGACAGAAGCCAGGCCTGTGAAAACAGCTTCACTCAGACCACCACACCAATAGGGGTGGTAGTTAAAATAAAATGCTGGTAGAGGGGGCTCGTGGAGGCCGCATCCTGCTGTACCCCCCTATTTCAGTAATTCTAACTGCAATTATTGGCACCCCAGCAGCTTAAAATGCACGTTGCTCTTTAGCATTTAAAATGAATACTCATCAGGAGCCCCCCCCCCCCCCCCCCCCCCACGGACAGGGTGGGTGCCAGCGGCTCGCAGTGCCCACTCGCTCACACTGAGCCACTTTGGAACCGCCGATTGACCTGAGCGGCTCGAGTTTGGAGGAGCGCACGAAAAGCCTATAACTGAAACAGAGAGATCGTGCCAGCTCCACTCGAGCAGCTCAAACTCTGGGTTTGCAGAGTTCAAACTGTGCCACTCAAGAAAAATGACACCTTTTATAAAAATGCTCCCCAGTTTTTGAAATCTGCTGTCACTTTGACCCTGTAATCGCTTCAGCGCTGCACAGATCCTCAGTCGGACTTTTCGGTGTGTGGTTTGCCTCTTAGTTTTTCGGTATTTAAATGTCAATAATCGCTAGATGGCGCTTTAGGCTTAAAAGTATTGAAGTCTCAGAAATCCTGAAGCTCCGCTTATCCGACAGCACAATCGCGCGCTGCACATGACGAATGAGGCGCCGTCGTCTTCGCCGCAGAAGCGGACATGAGAATAATAACAGTAGCTGAAAACAGCGAGGAGCCCTGAACATTCACTCTGCAAAACGAAGATTTTGTTTGTTGAATACATTTGTGTGTAATCTTATGGATTTGGCCAGCTAATCACAAAAATCATCTTTAAATTCTATTATCGTGTGCTGTAATCGGCTTCTGATTTCCACTCATATTTTTAAGTGTACAGGTATATATACACGGCATTGGGGGCGGCAACCCAATGTATGGGGGAACAGCCTGCACGTGTGATGCAGTCTCCCATTGTCCCCTGTAGGTGGTCTCCCGACCAGGAAGGCGTACCTAAGTAAGGAAAGACAGTCCATCCGTTACAACACATCAAGTGACTGTGGCAGTCGTAATCGAACAAGCCGATGCAGTTCATGCGTGTACTGTAAACAGATTAGATTACATTAGATACACTTTATTGATCCCAAGGGGAAATTTAATTTCATGTCTGTGCTCCATCCCCATCCCCTCTTCTCTTTAGGCTCCCTCTACACTCTTGGACTGCCTGTTATCCTGGAAGGGCCTCAGAGTGTCCACAAAGGTACCCTGTGGCCCCCTCGCTGCCAGTCTGAGGGGGTTTATCTGCCTTTGTTGCAATCGTTGCCCGGGTGTCTCCTGTCAGGACGCGGTGTGCACTTTAAATGGTGGGACTTTAGGCCGAATGTGAACATCCAGACGAGACGTGGAGCCAAAAGGCTCAGATGCTGAGGAGGAGTTTGAAACGACAAGGAGTGAGATGGGCGTCAACAGATCTCAACCGGCTGATGGGTTTATATGACGTTAGAATTTTACATGGGAACTCTGGGAAGCTTATTAGTCAGTGGGGGGGATTTCATGATAGAACTGCATGGGGTCCGAGAGTGACTTGCGGGTGTGGACTGATGTTAGAAAGCGCTGTTCTAGTTTTCTCCATATTGTACAGTAAGAGCTGAGCAACCCATTTTAAATTATTGAATGAGTCCATATTGAGAATTTAACAACTGATGGATTTGTTTTATATAGCGCCTTTCTATAGTAAACAGCTCTGCATGCGCTTCACTGTCGCTGTCCACTGCTGTCTTCATATTTATACGACGTGAGGCGAGGCACTTGACCACAAGTCAGCCAGAAAACTCGGCGTTTGGGACTGATGGAACCATCTTGTTATTTTATACAGTGCCTTACTACACTTAACACAAACGGTCCTGAACGGCAGTTATTTGCTAATTCCTCTAATGTAAGAATTGCCAGCCTCTGCAGGTCAGTCACGGATGACGGCTGATTTACGACTCCAGATTCCGTGTCCTTTGTGAGGAGGTTTGGCTCATCCTTTGTCGTTGTTGCCGCCTGCCTGCGTTTCTCTAATCGCTTTAGAGACATAGAGGACATTTACTGCCCCGATTCTGAGGTGCCAGTCCTGCCCCGTCCTCGACTGATTCGCGCATGGAGAGACTAGGCGTCAATTTGAAGCTGCGCACTTTGCTTTACAGTTTAACAAGTTAGCCACTAGATGGCACACTTTCAGTTTAATTTGAAGAGCAGCCGACAAGGCGACTCGAAGTTCAAATTCTGGAAGTTCATTGAACGGACCGTTTGGTTGTTGTCAGCTGCGTTTGGAAAGAAACCATTCCTCCATGTTTCATTCACACTTCACACCAGCACATTGCTGTCGCAAATAATTTAATGATGGAGCCTTTGGCACGTCCAGGGCCGTGTGGGGAGTGCGCAGTAAACTGTGATTAATAACTGTGTATTCATATTTAAGGTCTGCCGAAAGAGCGATGATGAGGAACAGATGGAATTGGACATTTTGTTATTTTTTTAGACATTTATTTTAGAAAATAGCGGAGTGACATCCCCAGTGGTACGGAGTGAAGGCGAGGACCCTGGCCGGCGCAGAACGCAAGTCCATCGCTCTCAACTCGCATCGTGAGCCGCTGATCGACCGGCTGTGTCGCAGCACGAATCCATAGTTATGTCCGTCTATCCGTGGTACCCCATCGTAAAACACCAAAAACACCATCGCCATAGTGTGTGAAACCCTCCAGACCCAACCCGTTAGTGGGAAAAAAGATTCTCCTTTGTATCACTTGACTTAAAATCTGCTGTCTGTAAATAGAGTGAAGCTCTGCCGGCACAAGCTTACCTGGGCTCGGTGTTAATTATACGATAATGTCAAGTACTGCTAAGAAACGTGGCTCGAATCCAGCCGGGGAAGATGGAGCCGAACCCAGCAGCATGGGAAACAAGGCAGGAGCAACACCTGGAGGGGTCGCCAGTCCATCGCAGACATGTCCTTTAAACATGTCGACTCGTTTTATTATCATTGTTATTTCTAAAAATCACAGTAAAATATTTACTGTGCAAAAAAGTGAGATAAAGTCAATAAAGAAAAATTGAGAAAACCCTAAACTAGCTAATTAAGTCCCCGAATGCTCCAAAATGTCATGCAGTGCCAACATTTTCTAATTTGTTTCTATTGTTGAACTGGAAAATGTAAGGATCTGAAATTCTATAGCCGAGCTCCCTGGACCCTGACCTCGCACATCTTAATCCCGGGACTTGGGGTTTCAAACCGTCTGTGTGTGTCGAGTCCGTTTAAGGACAATCAGTCACCCTGAGAACAAGACAAGCCCTTCATCCTCCTCCCAACGCGCCTTCACGTTGCTGAGGTTTCTTTCAAGGGAACATCAAAGGTGGCATTGAAATAAGAACAAAGGCCGTCCTGAAGAGCAACCTTCATTTCTCTACACATTTTAATTTGAAATTGATCCACACTTAAATGTTCCCTGGAACTGAATATATTTGGGAAGATGACATATTGATATAAAACGATTAATGGCCAACAGCAAATGACACGCTCTGCTTATGTTAGGTTTGGAAAATCTGAAAGTCAGGAGAAGGAGCCACAAGTTGTAAAATATTTGTTATGCTAAACGGAAACTGAGACCCTTACAGCACTTCTCACCTTCAGTCTCTCACTAAACACACGAGCGCCGACGATCAGCAAGTCGAAGAAATCGCCAACAACGAACACGAAGCGGACATAAAACTCCCTGCGTGGCCGACAACTAAGAGACAGAAAGTGAAAGGGAAGCAGACCTGCTGGGGCTTATGGGCGTCGCAAATTAGGAGCAAATCTGTGGGGACGTAATGGCTGTCTGTCGGGGACCACCTGTATTATATAGTGCCTTTCACATCTATCTATCTATCTATTATATAGTGCCTTTCACATCTATCTATCATGTCTATCTATCTATCTATCTATCTATCTTATTGTCTGTCTGTCTCTCTATAACCAATGAACATCTAAAATGGCCAAATCTCATTCTGTTTCCTTCCTTTGTATTTCTGATTTTCCTGTGTTTTCTTTGGATTGCTTTTGAAGTGACTTGTTATATCTGATGATCTTATTATTACGTGTTTGATCTAGTAGTACACCATTGTAATGTTCTGGTTTTGAAAATAAAACAAAAATGTCTAAAACTGAAACAGATTTGAAATGGCTCCTAAGATCCAACTCTAATTCAGGCTTCTCGGCCTCCTGCTCGTTTTTGGATCGTCTCCCTTAACTCGGTGAGAGTTGCTGCTGCTGTTGTTGCTTCTTCTTCTTCTTCTTCTTCTTCTGGTCCAGCTTTTCCGTTTTGCCAGCAGTCCCAGTCCAGTAGCTGACCAGTTGTGTGTGTACAGGCGAGTCTGTGTCAAGCCCACCAGTTCCGACAGCAGCCCCCCTTATGCTGTAAATCAGCGGACACAAACCCGTAGCCCCAGCACAGCCTCCATGTGGTCATCTCCTTTCACTTGAACGTTTAACCCATGGCGTTTACTAGTTTCTTTACCGCTTGGGGGTTTTGAAACATGAAGAATTCAGAATCCACATTCATTTTGGCAATGAACATTTGTTTAAAGTTTTTGATGCATTTTTTCATTTTACGGCCACACCGTGTTGTGTTCCTATGGGTGCCGTCATCTTCTTCTTCCAGCGTTGCTCTGCCCTGAAACTGAAGGTGCTCAGTTGTGAGAACGTCGACGTGATCAGACAAAGATCAGCACATCAGTTATGGACGAAGAGTCTGCAGGCGGCTCTGCACATTGATTCTCTGGTTCAAAAAGTCAGAGTTAGAATTTAGGGCTTTGTTTTAGATTTGATACAACGAAAGTGGCAGAGAAATCTAAGAAAGTACAGGAAAGTAGGACGAGGTGGTGACATGTGAATGAGACACGTGATGAGGGGTGACAGTGAATATGTGGGCAAAGAGTGATGGGGATGGAAGCCCAGGAGACCAAAGCGAAGGTGGACGGATAAAGCAGAAGCAGATCTGCAGGGCACGGCCTTGACGGCTGAGGAGGTGGAGGACCGAGCTGAATGGAGGAGGCTGATGAAGCACATCGACCACCACGTACAGTCAAAGTAAAAAGTATGTGAACCCTTTAGAATTATCTGGTTTACTGCATGAATTGGTCATAAAAAGTGATCTGATCTTCATCTAAGTCACAGGTACTGATATACACAATGAGCTTAAGCCAATGACACACACAAAATTTAGTTCTTCCATGTCTTTATTGTACAAACACATTCAACGTTCACAGTGGTAGTGGAAAAAGTAAGTGAACCTTGGGATTTAATAACTGGTTGACCCTCCTTTGGCAGCAATGACCTCAACCTGGCGCTTCCTGTAACTGCAGATCAGACCTGCACATCGTGCGGGGGGAATTTTAGCCCATTCTTCCCTGCAGAACTGCCTTAACTCTTCCATATTCTTTGGTTGTCTTCTGTGTATGGCTCTCTTCAAGACATTCCACAGCATCTCAATAGGATTGAGATCTGGGCTCTGACTGGGCCACTCCAGAAGGTGCAGTTTGTTCTTCTGAAGCCATTGTGCTGTGGATTTGCTGCGATGTTTGGGGTCATTGTCCTATTGCATCACCCAGCCTCTTCTGAGCTTATGTTGACGGACAGACACCCTCGCATTATCCTGTTGATAAAACTTGTGAATTCATTTTCCCCACAATGTTGGCAAGATGTCCAGGCCCTGATGCAGCAAAGCAGGCCCAAATCATGATGTTCCCTCCACCATACTTTACTGTAGGGATGATATTTCGATGTTGATATGCAGTGCCCTTTTTACGCCAAATTAAGTTCTGCTTGTTCTTCCCAAATAGTTCAATTTTGGTTTCATCACTTCACAAAACATTTTCCCAGTACTGTTGTGGAGTGTCCATGTGCTCTTTCGCAAACTTCAGGTGTTCGTCATTGTTCTTTTTTGATAACAGTGGCTTCCTTCTGGGTGTTCTACCATGGACTCCTTTCTTGTTCAATGTTTTGCATATGGCTGACTCATGAACAGAGATGTTAGCTAGTTCTAATGACTTCTCCAAGTACTTTGCTGTCACTCTAGGGTTCTTCTTTACCTCATTGCTGACTCTTGGGGTCATCTTGGCAGGGCACCCACTTCTAGGCAGAGTACCCACAACACCAAATTGTCTCCATTTATAGACAACTTGCCTAACAGTAGACTGATGAATATCTAAAATCTTTGAGATGACTTTGTAACCCTTTCCAGCCTTATGTAGATTAACAATTCTCGATCGTAGCTCCTCAGACAGCTCTTTTGTGTGAGGCTTGATTCCCATCTGGATATGCTTCTTGTCAAAAGCTCAAACTCAAACTTGATAGTGTATTTTATCAATCAAAGTAATTCTAGGCCACACCTCTGAACTCGTTTCATTAATTGGACTCCAGGGGCCTCATGTAACGGTGCGTACGCACAGAAATGTTGCGTAAGAACGTTTCCACGTTAAAATCGCGATGTATAAAACCTACACTTGGCGTAAAGCCACGCACATTTCCACAGTACCTCATACCTTGTCGTACGCAAGTTCTCTGTCCGGTTTTGCAGACTGGCGGCACCCAGCGTCAAAGCAATGCTACTGTTTCTGTGTGGTTATCCTTTCCTTTCCTGATGCGGCTTTATAAATACACTGAAATTAACCGCATATTGTTTATTAGTGTAATGCATCTGATTGTAATTAACCTGTGACAATATAATGGTCCAGGGAATAGCCATAGTATTCCAAATACCATAGCTGTTTTAGCGTTGCTACTCTTATTGCACCTTCTTTTTCTTCTTCTTCTTTCAGCTGCTCCCGTTAGGAGTTGCCACAGCAGATTATCATTTTCCATATTACTCTCACTGCACCACTTGGAGTATTTATATCACTGTGTGAATCACAGCAGCAGCTGATCGGAAAGAGAATTATCGGTATACAGCATCAAGCACACGCTGTCTCAGCCACGGCAAAACATTTCAAAGCCTTTCCTGTACGGACCTCATGGTTTGGAAACAGTTTAATCCCAAGAACTTTAAACGCACTCAATCAATTGCTCCTTGTAGAACTATCTGTACTTATAAGTACAATCACCTCACTGTAAACTTGCACTACTGTTATAATATTACACAACCTGAGCCACTTTATAAAGCGCGTATTTACATATGATGACGATATCATTTTTAAGATGAAATGCAGCAAAATATGTTTATTATATTATACAGATAAAACTTTAACTTCATTTAAATAATCTATATTCTTCACTGGGACTGGCGTGAAGGATAGAATAATTAAACCTGTACTACGAAGATATTTCAATGTTCCTTAAATGTTTTGAAGAATCGGCGCTCTAAGCTTACAGATGGCTTAACGTCTATTACAGAGCTGATTGTGTGGCGATCGGTTACTTGGAGAAAGAAAAGCAAGGACTGCAGGGACGGCCACGCCAATATATATTGAATATAAAACAGAAAGAGAAAATAACGACACAGCTAAAAACGCAGCGGCAAATTTCAACAAAAGTTAAACGCTTGTGTCACGAGCACGAGGCGGCTATGCAGTGTCCGCAATGGACGTGGCCATCCACCGTGCAAAAGATATCATATTGACATTGGCGGGCGAAGGGGCCACCGATTCTTTCTCTGCCCAGGGCCACCATGAGTCTAGAGCCGCCCATGAGTACTGCTGCAATTAATAATTTCATCGATGGTCACCCACAATCGCTGCGCTGTGAAACCCATGTTTAATAACTTGCTTTAACTATCATCATGAAAACGATATCACGTATACTTCTCAGTATTTTAGTTATTCAGAGAGCTGTAATATCACGAATGTAATGGATTCTGTGTCCAGTCGGAGGAAGAGAGCCGGTTTAAGAAGCACTAGTGATTCACACACATAGAGCACATAGAAGATCACATACAAAACAAAGCATTTAATATGCTACTTTAATTACGATGTGATTTGAGAAACTGGTTAATTAAACGATTTTAAGATGAAGTTTATGATGTTCTACTTTAATGACAAAATAAACTACATGATTAAAGTGGAAATTTCGAGATTGAAGTTGACATTTTGTGCTTTTTCCCCACTGTGTGCCTTTTTTTTCTCTGTACCCTAATAAGCTTTCATATGACACTCAGAAGGTGGGCTAAGACTCGCCTTTTCACGGCGACTTTGATATGTGACTTCTTTTTTATTTCTGGCACTGTGCGACTTTGTGAACTTGAGCTTTCAAGTTTCTCCAACACGCTATGTCACTCGATCAGCTTCCTTTTGTTGATTATACCACGGTTTAAATCAACAAATAGTATGTTTTTCCTTTGCCTCCACTTGGTATTCGCTGAAATTCTTATATTTTCCCCCGTGCTTTTCCCATTGTCTTTTCACAGAGGGCTGAACTTAAGGGCGATTTATATTGATTTGCATATTCAAAGAGGCGTAATTCTGGGAGGAGTTGGGGCGTTACATAAAGCGCGTGCACAAGCGTTACTTTTCACGCTGATCGGGATTTATGTAGCGGAAGAACGTGGAAGTTGGAGTACGCACAGATTCCTGCATGTGGATAACGCCATGTTAGAGTGCGAATTCTACGCACGGCGTTATTCATGAGGCCCCAGGTGTGCTAAATTCTGACTGCAATGAGCTTTTTAAAAAGTCATTAGCTTAGGGTTCACTTACTTTTTCCAACCTTCAGTTTCACGGTTTGAATGATTTATTCAATATGGTCAAAAATTCTCTGAAAATCTGTGTATCTTTAGTTATAGGAGACTGTGTTTGTTCATTATTGTGACTGACATGAAGATACGACAATGTTTTATATGGGAATTAGACATAAATATAGATAATTCCTAGGGGTTCACATACTTTTTCCTTTGACTGTAGAAGTGGGAAAAGCCCCCCATCATTAGGACAGCACTGCGCGTTTCCAGGGGCGTGTCCTCTGAGGCTGTGACCAGTGGGTGACTCACACGACGGGTTCAAAGGTCTTCTGAAAGTCACATCCTCCACCGGGTTGTGGATTCATTACGACGTCCTTTCCTTAATACTTTTCTCATTTAATGTTTTAGTGCCTTTTACCATTTTGCCAATAGTTTTTGACTTGGATCTTTGTTCCACGTCTTGTCTTAATGATTTTGTCTCCTGATTTTGACCTTCATTTTGTCCCACATCTTCCTCCTGATTAGTAACACCGGTCAACAAGCATTTTGCTACTGAGATTCTTTCATGTGTATTTTAACAAAGTTCTCTTGCTGACTCCAAATCTGAAAACCGTTTTCGTCCAGCAGCACGTCCCATTTTTTAGTTATGATGTTCCAGGACTTGGACAACTAGGGTGACTGGACAGTAAAGGCGATGCGTTTCAGCATTTAAGAAATAAGTTTGGTCTCGAAAAAAGTGAAGCTAAAATTAAGGAAGGCGTTTTTGTTGGCCCTGAAATCCGTGAACTGATGCTTGACGAGGAGTTCCAAAGGAAACTGAAGCCCACTGAATCAGCCCCCTCATTCGTGCGGGTTGTCCAGAATTTTCTTGACAGTCACAGAGCAGAGAATTATACTGAGCTTGTGGAGAACCTGCTGAAAGTACATCAGTTTACGGGAGCCAGAATGTCACTGAAGACGCATTTTTTAACATTCTCATCTCGACTTTTTTCCACCAAATCTAAGCGATGTCAGAGAGGAGTATGGGGAAAGGTTTCATCAAGATACAAAGGTGATGGAAAACTGATATCGGGGAAAAATTCACTCCGAGCATGATGGGTGACTACTGTTGGTTCTTGCAAAGAGAGACGGATGTGCAGTACAAGAGCAAAAGCGAGGGCCTCCAACATTTTTGGGCACGCTGGCCTCACTTTTATATTGAGGTAAACTGACATAAATATGCTTTAACGTGCCTCTGGTATCGTCTTCTGGTTTGTTTTCAGAATAAGCACATCAAAACAATTCTGGTGGGGGTGACGATGCGGGTTCGCTCCATGCTCCCATCTTGCCTCTGGGAACCCTTGAACCCCACACCGTCGGTAATGTTACAGACGAGCTAGGCAGTGAGGCGCAACATAGCAAGGGGATGGTGCAAAAGTGCAAAGTGCTTTTATTAAAACAATAATCAAAAACAAAGTCCAAATTAAATGAAGTGCAGTGCTTCAAACGTCAATAAATAATCCATAAAAACAGAAGTGAAAGTGGAAGTTAAAATCCATTAGAAAAAATCTTAAAACAACAAAGTTAAAATAACGCAGGAAGCAATCCTTTAAAAACACAAAGCCCGGTGTCTTCTTTACCTGGCGGCTCCCCTGCTTCTACTGTCTGGGCTTCTCAACAGGGGAGTCGCCCTACCTGCAGCTGACCTTCTCTCTGCCTGCTTCAGTTGATCGGATCGCCTCACCGACCCCTGGCTCCTGTAGGCTCCTCCAGACAGCGACTTGGGCTCCACAGCGACCAGAGCGCCCACAATGGGGAATACACACCCTAAGTCCCGACTCCCGCTGCCTTCCGCGGCCTTATGCGGAGAGTCATCCTCCTTCTGGTCACTCCCATTCTTCAAAATAAACTCAGCGGGAGCAACCATTACGACTACTCCCCGGACGTCGGCCCAACACCCAGGCTCCCAGTCCAGCTGCCCGCGAACCTGCATGCGCTCGCTTGCTCTCCCGCACCGGCTTTCTCTCTCTGTCTCTGTCTCTGTCTCTGTCTCTGTCTCTGTCTCTCTCTCTCTCTCTCTCTCTCCACTGCTTCTAGGCAACTCGCGCTTCTATTTATGAAGGGGAACGTGGTAGTCGTGGCAATCAGCAGCTCCTGGGAACAATTACGGATGTGGACCGTCTCTGACCTGGGCAAGAAACGCCCACATCACAGACTCCTCAGGAACCACTTCGGCCACATACCACCACGCCCCCTCGCTAAGCCGCAAGCGCAGTGATTATTTATTAAAGCTGGCCTTAGAAAGGGAGCTGTGGACCTGCTTATACCACAGTGGGACAGAGTCCAAACTCCAGATATCGTTGTGATATATTATATTGATATTGAAAAGTGTCAAAACGTCAATAATGTGGATTTCAAAAACCTGACGTGCTAGCTTAATTCCGACTTCATTTATGAAATCAGTATAATAAACTTAATAAAGAGATGCTCTGAAGTTCCCAGAAGCAAACAAAAAATATTTTTTTGTAGGCCAGTGTTATTCGTTTAGCATATTTCTAGTGCTGACAGACTTCACTTTGTTTTTTGATTTTTGGCTCTGCGATTAGTATTTGTAAAAAGATAATTTTGACATCCTGGTGACACACATTTTCTTCCCACGTCTCTTCTCCCAGGCCCGTCTGTCCTTCTACAAACAGAACACCACTAGCCGAACATGCGCGCTGCGTCCGGACATTGGACCTGTTAGTTAGCCGCCTGAGCGGAGCCATTTGCCTCTCTACCTGTCAGGTGTTCTCTTTACGTGTCTCCATTTCGTGATTCTCTTGTGCTTCTTTGCACCATCTGGATTTACTCATTTTAACGTATCACAGTGCGGAATTCGAATTCCTTTGAACTGGTGAATGGCAAATTAATTAAAACATATATATATATTTTTAAATTTTATTTATTTTATTGTAATCACACAACATTCCACACAAACAGATACATTTTTACAAAAATAGGATCGAAAACAAATCAACCCCCACCCCTGAGAAAGAGAGCATGGCCGGCAGAGTAAAACTTAAAGCTAGTAAAAATAAGTAGATAGATGAATTAATAAGTGAATAAAGATAACATATTCTTAAACTTATAGCATAAGAAAACAATATTTATATTGTTGTTTAGACTGTGGGTTTAAGTAGAGAAAACGACGACTATTATGCAGCTGTTGCTTTTTATGAAGGCTTAGCGGTTTATGATTTTCCGCTTCCTCCATTCTCTTTCCCTTTTTGCTTGATCTCTGCATCCGAGTTCCTTCCATCTGTGGCTCCTGTCCATTGTTGTGAGTTTATGTCTGCTCTCTTTCCTCCAATTTGCCCTTGGTTGGCCTTTGCACACATCCTTTCCTCTTTCTGAATCTGTGTTGTCTGCTACAAGATCTCAAAGAGTCAAAGTGTACGCCTGTGGTGGCGTCGGTGCATCACGGATCCAACATGACCTTCTGCTCATACAACCTTATCCTTGGATCAAGTGAGATTAATTATAGTAATTCTTTACATTTATTTAGCACTTTTCTCACTACTCAAAGTACTTTTCTTACTGAGTGGAGAGCCACTACAATCACCACTAACATGCAGCATCCACCTGGATGATGCAACGGCAGCCAGTTTGGCACCAGTGTGCTCACCGCACATTAGCTGTTAGGTGGTGAAGTGGTGAGAGATTGTTAGCCAATTAGAGACAGGGGATGATTAGGGGGCCAGAATGACTAGGCCATGGTGGGCAATTTAGAGTGGACATCAGGATACATCCCAGTCTTTATGAAGGATACCCAAGAATCTTTAATGACCCCAGAGAGCCAGGACCTCGGTTTTATGTCTCATCCAAAGGACGGTGCCATTTTTACAGCACAGTGTCCCCTTCACTGCACTGCGGCATTGGGACCCACAGAAAGACCACAGGATAAGTGCCCTCTACTGGCCTCGTCAACACCTCTTCCAGCAGCAGCCTAAGCTTTTCCTAAATGGTCTCCTATCCAGGTACTGGCCGGGCCTGAACATGCTTGGCCTTTTCTGAAGTGTTGGTGGTTTGGCTGCTGGTCATAAATGGAAGGATTTTAAATGTGCAGCCCAGGAACTTGAAAAGGTGCAAATGTTAGTTCTGGAGTCCAAGTGGTGATTGAGCAAGCCTGGCAAAGAACTGGCATCCATTCACATTAACCAGCGTTAAACATTATTCTGCATTTTGTCCATTTCATTTGGAGCGTTAAACATTATTCTGCATTTTGTCCATTTCATTTGGACTTTAATGGACACCCCTAATGTTTAAATGTGCCACTACTCAATCAGATATCAGCCTGCTCTACTGGCACTGTCAACTTTTACATAGGTGGATGATTTATTTTTCATAATGTCATTCTCTAGTTGGTTAAATTACTTTTCAAACACAATTTAAAACATTTCTGAGCAGCGTTTTATTTTCATTTGAACTGCTTTATGTACAGTGAGCCAGTTTATGGACACAGGCCCAGGGGCACAAGTTGGCATATATTAGGCGTCTTAGTGTCTGCTTTCTGTCCCTCATTGTCAAGCACTGGTGTCTCTTAAGGGAAGGTGGGGCACTGCCACCCATCTCCCAGCAGATGGTGCTCTTGTGTGAAAATTAAATAAGCAGTAAACTCACCTCGATGTAAATGCTTGAATGGATGAATTCGCATCATAACTGGGACAAAGACTGATGATAACAGATGGACTACATTAATGGAGTTGCAATACGGCTGGGAAAGCTCTAGGTTGGTACCCCAGTTGTGGCACTCATATAATGAACAAACTGGTTACCAAGGACAGTTTATCCCACGGGGGGGTGAAAGGTGGCAGTGCTACCCTGGAACGATTCCATTTTGGACTCCAGCAGGGTTCCATGGGACCCTTAGTTCAGAAGATCAACCCTGTCAGGGTCCCTGGGTACCACCAGAGGGTGCTGGCAGAAGAAGAACTTTCGCATGACCTGGGAGTGTTTCCACCATGCAGTGTCGCAATATCAGAAGTCCAACATAAAAGTAGCCATCTCGCCTCACTTAGGTGAGTCAAAGTTGGAGGCAAAGGGCAAAGGTCACCTGGAGGAGTTCAATTAGAAGAACTTGTAGAACCGTGGTTGTATTTTTTAGCCATTATCTACCTGCCACAGTTCTATTTAATAAACTTGTCAACCCCCCGGCCTGCGCTACGCGCCAGCCACTTCGCATCTCTGCTGCTAGCATATGTGGATTTCACTTTCACCAAACGGCAAATCTTTTAATTCTCATGGATAGGCATCTTCATTGGGAAGAAACACTACTTTTCCCTGATGGCAACATGAATTAGAAGAGCTACAAGTCTCCAACTTAAAGTTTAAAGCCAAACAATATCTACATACTTCTGTCATATCACCTATGTCCATATATTCAATCTCTTTTCGGTGTTCCGTTATTTCACCGAGTAATAATTTCCTTTTGTTTGCGCTAATGCGATCTTTATTATCAGTTTTTTGAGATTTTGAATTTTAGCACTTTCATAATCTCTAACCTGCTCTGCATGTGTATCACACCCATGTTTTTGAACCTCTTTACGACGTTCTACTTTGTCTTCAACTCTTTGTCTTTTATTTCCAACCCTGCTTGTAGCTGCGAGCGCAGGAACTGTGTCTGACAATAGCATTCACACAAATGAGAAGTGAGTGGAATGTGGATGTGGTTATAAATGTTTGAGAGGAGGGTGGGATTTGTCAAAGGCTCTTGGCAAAAAGTCTTGTCTCGCAGGACCTGAAATTATCTCTTGCGGGAGTTGAAATTATCTCTGAGAAAGTATTGTCTCAGGATTTCCTTTTATAAGAGACAGATCTCATTTGTTTAAACCCTGTAGCTGTGTTGGTAGAGTTGCATCTTGTGTTTGCGGCTCTGGGGTGCCCCTTTGTGGTCAAATGTATTGTTAAAAAATTTATAGAAAACTCATCTTAGTTGTCATAATCAGGGTTTTCCAGTTTTTTACAATGTGCCCAATCCAATTATTATTGAGAAAAGTATTTCTTTTCCGATTATGTGAAATTGCTGTTGTGCCTGGTGCTGCTAGCCTGTTTCCGGGTTACTTGCTGAGGCTCTCAGACCCTGCAATCTTCAGCCATATCTTTGCTCAGCCTTGTAACTTGATTTTGAAGGGCGAGTGGACTTCATAATCTGAGTAGATGTCGTCATTATCATGTATCACATTGATTATTTATCTACAGTATGATTTATCACTTTGTCCACTGAACAAATTTATGAATATTCATTTGAATTTCTGCTTTCAGGGTATTTGTTGTTGATACTGAAATATCTTTTAATGCTGTCCTTTGTTTTCATTGTATCATAGATCTTCATTTTGTGTGATTTTTATGGTATTATTTAGATGACATTTTATAATCACTGGTTCTTGTAGCCTAGTAGATTGTAGAGTGCAAGGTCTCTTCTTTGGCCCCTCATATGAGGTTTACTGGAAGATGTCTCCTTCCTTGGCTTCCCTCCAACCTGCAGCTGCTGTTCCAATCTTTCACACCTCCGTCCATGCGACCCCAATGATCCTTCTTCTGCCGTGTCCACTGCCTGCACTTTCACTCATTCACTGCTCTGCCTCATGCCACTTAAATGGGGTCAAAGGAAACTTTCTCCAACTCTGTCAACTGAACCAAGTGAAATTCCTTCCCGAGACTCGCCAGTGTCCACATACCAAGGCCGATGAATTTAAGCAGAGGAGCGGGACTCTTTAAATGCCTGATCATCTCACTCTCTTATACACACCGACACACACATCTTAGGATGGCTCTGCCCCTTCTGACAGCACCCCTTTTCCCAGGACTGTGGGTCCCCACCAGAATCTTCATGCCAAAGACACTACTGGTGTCAACATGTCAAATGTCACACTCCAAACTGGAGACTTAATGAACTCGTGTGCTCTGTGTAATTGATTAATGGAATTTCTTGTTGGCTCGTGTCATGCTGATATTTGTCTTTACACCTTTAACTTGTCTAAAAGAGAAAAAGAAAATGACTTACTGATGTGATAAAAGTCAACTTAAATCAAAAATTTTCACAGTGTGGGACACATGACAGCCGATAGAAGGGGCAGCAGGAGTGTGTAAGCAGCATACTGTTGTATAAACTGTTGGTATTCTTTTGTTGGTTGATTTGTTGTTACAGTAAGTTTAATTGCTTTATGGATTCTTAATCTATGACTGTAAAGTTATTACTTAGTACATCTCTTCACTTGTGGCAATCAACTTTTGTTACCTTACACTTGCTGAACAAACAGGCCCTAATGTTACTCGATTATGTTTACCTTTTCTGTAAGTCACTTTGGATAAAAGCAAATAAATGTAAATGTATATACTGTAGCAAATTCTTCATATACGTAAGAAAGCTGTAAACTGTGTCGTGATTTGAGCCTGTCTGAAACCAGAAAGCTGGTGCTATAAAAAGGGGATTAGCTAGTATAACATTTTCACATTGAGTTTTAGATTTTATATGTGCTCCTCACATTTACCCTGCTGATATACATCTTGTGTTTGTCGTTTTTGGAATTAATTTAAGATTATATATGATATTAGCTGTCCCCTGTGGCTCCGCCCGCGTAGCAGTGAAACAGGACAAACTTTAAAAATCAAAAAATGTAATAATTTGTATTGAGAAGAATTTATATTGATAGCTTTCATATCCCAGGGCCTCTGGATATACAATATTTTTGGTTTTGCTATCAGGAGCGAGAATGTAGCTGTGATCTCTTTGCCAAAAATGTAAAAAGTTGGCAAGGTATCTCTGGCTAAGCGGAAGGTTGGTACGCTAAAACGTCAGACATCGCCACTCTATCTGATCGTGTTCAGTTCTGATGGGAGAGGGTCCCCCACGTGGGGAGAAGAGCACATGGGCATGATATCTCTGGCAGTCAGCAGCTACCCTCTAAAACGCACGCAGCTCTGATCTCTGTCTCTCAAAAACATCAAACGTTACTCTTTAACAACCTGTAGATGATAATGTCTGCTGGATAAATAGGTATCGCTAGCTAAGCGGAGGCTCCAACACGTGGCGAGAGGTGGAGCGACTCGAACGGAGGCTGGCGCGAGAGTGAGGAAGGTCCCGTCCACCTCCCTACTCCTGAGGTCCTGCCTCCCTCTCCCCTCAGCCCCCAGCCTGTCTCTCGGATTTGCATGAATAAATCTGTGCTTCAACCAAACTATGATACCTAGCGTAATGAGAGAAGTCACAAAATCGAACGGAACGTTCAAGCAAGAGGACCAGGCGGGATCTCCCGTGAATGGTCTGCGGGAAAGGGAGAAAAAGAGTCAGTGCACTCTGCCACATCCCGGTATGATTCGGAACTGTCCTTATTCAAGCCCTTTAGCTGCCTCCCGTGCGCACGTGTGTGACACTGTATAAACCATATAAAAATTGACATTTAAGCTAAATATTTGGCATATCAGTGAAACATTTCCCATATATGTTGGATTATTTGATATGTTAGATGAATATTAAATGTATCAGCAAAGTATTTGTTGTACAGTATAACATACTGTAACTGAGGTGTTTGCCACATAAGATTGATATTTGACATTTAGGTCATCCATTTGTCATATAATGTGCATATTGGATATTTAAACTGAATATTTGACATTTCAGTGAGACATTTGCCATATAACATGAGTATGTGCCACATAATTGAGACTTCTTCATATAAGATGAACAGATTTGCCATGCAAATTTGGTATTTGACACATAGATTTAACATTTACCCTGTTGCACAGAAAAAAAAAATTAAAAAGATCATGTTAACATGGGTGGCGCAGTGGTAGCGCTGCTGCCTCTCAGTAAGGAGACCTGAGTTCGCTTCCCGGGTCCTCCCTGCGTGGAGTTTGCATGTTCTCCCTGTGTCTGCGTGGGTTTCCTCCGGACGCTCCGGTTTACTCCCACAGTCCAAAGACATGCAGGTTAGGTGCATTGGCGATTTTAAGTTGGCCCGTGTTTGTGTGTGTCCTGCGGTGGGTTGCCACCCTGCCCAGGATTGGATTTCTGCCTTGTGCCCTGTGTTGGCTGGGATTGGCTCCAGCAGACCCCTGTGACACTGTGTTCGGATTCAGCGGGTTGGAAAATGGATGGATGTTAACATTTTGCATTCTCTAAATGTAGGAATAAAAAACGACACCACAAAAACAAGTGTACCTCTTAGCAAATGGCTTCAGCAGACAGAATTGTAATCCTTCACCAGCCGGCCCCACTCAGGTAAGAAGAAACGGGCAATTCCTAAAGTCAATAAACAAGGCTCAAGTCCCGGCCCCCTAATCTGGTCTGATTTGCGACATCAGTGATAAACCCTTTCTAACACACTTCCTCTAATGGTGTGGGAATGAAAATAATGAGTCGGAAATGACTTTAGATGGGCCTGGGTGTGTCAGGCTGTCACTTACTGGCGCTTACTCCATTCATCGGTCTTTGTAATTCAGTGACCGGTCCACCTGTCAGCTTTACAGTAGCTCATCTCCTCCTCCTCCACCTCCTCCGCTTCCTCTCATTCCTTACATGACATCAGCCATTACTTCAATCTTCCTCATTTTATACGTGAGTATTAATTCACATGCAGAGATCCAGACAATTGGATCTGATCTTTGACACTTTGTGAAAGGCTGTAAACTTTCTTATGTTCTTTTCAGTCTATTGGGTAGACAACTCCAGAGAGCTGAATGAGTGTTTGCTAAGAGTTTTGTAAAAATTTACAGCATTAGACACTGTCTGAAAGTTATAGATAAGCATCCCAAAAACAGTTTTGATGAAGGAACCTCAATGTTTTAGTTCACTTGGTTTTGATTCTCCTTCTCATGTCAAGGAAACATCTGTCCACTCATTTGTTTTTTGAATACTCCATGACAACATTTGGCCTGAGACAGAAACCATCCTACAGTACATTAGAATGTGAGTTAGAGTTGCCAATTACATTAACAGGGTTCCTTTACACACTTCAAGTCAGTAGGAGCAAAACCAGAATAAAGGCAGAAAACTAACACAATAATGTGGAAAATGTGCAAACTCTACTAACAGTGACCAAGAACCCGGCTCAAACCTCAGCCCCACCATGGTGCCCGTAGAACCAAAACCCTTGATATTATATAGCAGCTTTGCATACTGAACACCATCACAATATGTGTAGCTACAGAACTGACCAGGCATTCTTGTCCAATACCTTAAACTTCTGCATGAGCCTATGCTGTAGGTACACTGTTGTCCACATCCAGAGGGGGCCTTAGGGGTGTGCGGAGCCTCAGGCTGACCAACCCCATGTGGGGCCAGTTACGTCAAACACTGTTACCGGTATGTGTGGACCGTATAAACTTGCATGCGAATTTAATAAAAATAATGTTAACATACACCAGATTTTCTCATTACAGTGTTCAGCTAAATTTTTGCAATATAACACACGGATTTTATCAAAATATAACTGGAGAATATACAGTGTATCCGGAAAGTATTCACAGCGCATCACTTTTTCCACATTTTGTTATGTTACAGCCTTATTCCAAAATGGATTAAATTCATTTTTTTCCTCAGAATTCTACACACAACACCCCATAATGACAACCTGAAAAAGTTTACTTGAGGTTTCTGCAAATTTATTAAAAATAAATCACATATACATAAGTATTCACAGCCTTTGCTCAATACTTTGTCGATGCACCTTTGGCAGCAATTACAGCCTCAAGTCTTTTTGAATATGATGCCACAAGCTTGGCACACCTATCCTTGGCCAGTTTCGCCCATTCCTCTTTGCAGGATCTCTCAAGCTCCATCAGGTTGGATGGGAAGTTTCGGTGCACAGCCATTTTAAGATCTCTCCAGAGATGTTCAATCGGATTCAAGTCTGGGCTCTGGCTGGGCCACTCAAGGACATTCACAGAGTTGTCCTGAAGCCACTCCTTTGATATCTTGGCTGTGTGCTTAGGGTCGTCGTCCTGCTGAAAGATGAACCGTTGCCCCAGTCTGAGGTCAAGAGCGCTCTGGAGCAGGTTTTCATCCAGGATGTCTCTGTACATTGCTGCAGTCATCTTTCCCTTTATCCTGACCAGTCTCCCAGTTCCGGGCTGCCATGTGCCTTTTACTAAGGAGTGGCTTCTGTCTGGCCACTCTACCATACAGGCCTGATTGGTGGATTGCTGCAGAGATGGTTGTCCTTCTGGAAGGTTCTCCTCTCTCCACAGAGGACCTCTGAAGCTCCGACAGAGTGACCATCGGGTTCTTGGTCACCTCCTTGACTAAGGCCCTTCTCCCCCGATCGCTCAGTTTAGATGGCCGGCCAGCTCTAGGAAGAGTCCAGGTGGTTTCGAACTTCTTCCACTTATGGATGATGGAGGCCACTGTGCTCATTGGGACCTTCAAAGCAGCAGAAATTGTTCTGTAACCTTCCCCAGATTTGTGCCTCGAGACAATCCTGTCTCGGAGGTCTACAGACAATTCCTTTGACTTCATGCTTGGTTTGTGCTCTGACATGAACTCTCAACTGTGGGACCTTCTATAGACAGGTGTGTGCCTTTCCAAATCATGTCCAATCAACTGAATTTACCACAGGTGGACTCCAATTAAGCTGCAGAAACATCTCAAGGATGATCAGGGGAAACAGGATGCATCTGAGCTCAATTTTGAGCTTCATGGCAAAGGCTGTGAATACTTACAACAACAACATTTATTTATATAGCACATTTTCATACAAACAGTAGCTCAAAGTGCTTTACATAATAAAGAATAGAAAAAAAAAAAAAAAACACAATAAGAAAACAAAATAAATCAGCATTAATTAACATCGAATAAGAGTAAGGTCCAATGGCCAGGGGGGACAGAAAAAACAAAAAAAACTCCAGACGGCTGGAGAAAAAAAAAAAAAATCTGTAGGGATTCCAGACCATGAGACCGCCCAGTCCCCTCTGGACATTCTACCTAACATAAATGAAACAGTCCTCTTTGGATTTAGGGTTCTCACGGAAAAGCTTGATGATGATGGTCACGTAGAATTCTGCCTTTTAGTCCATCCATCATTGTTGGAGCATCATGAAGCTTTGAGTAGGTGGAGGTGGCACAGGCCACCACCACAAAGAAACCGGAAAAAGAAACAGAAAAGAGAGTAGGGGTCAGTACGGACTTATGTACAGGTGCTTTCTCAGTTTTTTTATTTTTAATAAATTTGCAAAACTCTCAAGTAAACTTTTTTCACGTTGACATTATGGGGTGTTGTGTGTAGAATTCTGAGGAAAAACATGAATTTAATCCATTTTTGAATAAGGCTGTAACATAACAAAATGTGGAAAAAGTGATGTGCTATGAATACTTTCCGGATGCACTGTAACTTGACAAAACCGCTCGAACAGGACATGTGGACCCCAAAAGTTGGGCCCCTTTAAGCACGGGGCTTGGGGCAGTCGCCCCACTTGCCACCCCCAAACGCCTGTGGCATAGTCTGATGCATACCTCTTCAAAAATGTGACTACGCATCTAATTGACTTGAACCCTGCACAGACCCATGTAACTCTGATTGGACTGTTGGGTATCTTCAGATTTCCTGAAATGGATTTCCATTCAAATGTATGGAAAAATGTGAAGGACAAATACAAAGGAAGACATATGGATGAAAATGTGTAGCAAGAGGAGAGGGAATCCTGCAGGGAGAAAACTGACATGCATTTTAACGGATTATTCGCTTTTCTTGCATGCTACAAACTCCGTCAATGGTGTGACGCAGAAGTATAAACAGCTAACAATGGCATACCCTGCACCATAACTATGGTGTAGGTTTGACACAGAAGTGTAAATCAGCGTTTAGCCACTAGGACACACTTTCTACAAATGGTTCAGCCTGCAGTTGACTGTTATACTGTATGTTTAAATGACCTGCTTTAATTCTTTCCTACTTATACTTTTCACAAGTTTATATCTAATAGACCAACATTCTCCCTGTCCACTGAGTCTGATTGATCTCTCTGTGTTCAAATGCCATTACTCTGGGAACTTTAGTTGTCTTTCACAGGCCAAAAGATGTGCAGGTTAGGTTGATTGGTGACTTTAACACTCCACTAACTAGATTTTCCATTACCTTCTTTGCCAAATTACTGCTTTTACTATACTGTAACATCCTTCTAGAACACAAAGAAATGCCTGTTATGTAGATTGCCAACAGTAAATTTGCCCAGTGTGAAGAGTAGTGATGTTGATTTTCTATATACTTTCCTATTATATGGCTCTGCTTAGCACCTACAGACATTATTCTGCTCCTAGTGACCCACCCAAATAAAACTGAATTCAGAACATGGCTTCTATACATCAGGTTCTATATATCTGGTTTACAATGTGGCTCCTTCACAGATAAGACTTAATTTCCCACCACTGGTGCCTTCAGTGTGGTCTCATCCTCACTTTCGCATTAGTCATTATTGCAGTTAATGCTTGCTGCGCTTAGGACCCTGGAATTGGAGAGGGGCCCTAACTCACACAAAGTAAATTCTGTTTCAGCAATAAGTAAATGGGTCAAAACCATAAAATGATGAGAAGCAGCTCTGGCTTCAACATTACAATAGATTGCTGAAGGGCATGCTGGTTGATTGCCAAAACTAAATTAGCCCAGTTTTGATGGGACTGGAAAACAGAACCTCTGTACTGATGATGCACAGATCTTCTTCTGATTTTCCTCTTACAACCCACAGAACCTCCACCTCAGGAAGAATGCTCATCACCTTCAACTTAACCTTTCTCCTTCCACAGTTATGTCTCTAAGCATTGTTCTTGAAGATGTCATCCTTACACCAGCAGTCATGATCAGGAATCTTGTTGTGACTCTTACTGTCATTTATTGAATATATTTCTTCACTGACTCAATCACGTTTTTCTTCATAATATTCAGGGAATCTGACCATTCCTCACTTAGTATGACAAACAACTCCTTGTTTGAGCACCGGTTTTCTCTCTGCTGGACTATTGAAACTGCTATCTGACCTCGCCAGTTCCACCAGAATTCTGCTGCTTTACTGGTGTTTTCTGTTCCTCAATTCACTCCTTACTCCTCCTCCACTTTGGTCTATTCACTGACATCCTGTTGCTGCAAAGATTCAGTTCAAAACTCATGTCTTGATGTGTGGTTCTCTGAACAGCTCTGCTCCTCACTATATCCAGTGTTTGGTCCCTCCATGGGACTCTTCAACAAGTCTCCGTTCTGTCTCTGCCTGACCGCTGACCATCCCTCCCTCTTGCCACACCTGCCAAGACTGAATAATACTTCTCCATTCTGGCTCCAAAGCTGTGGAATGATCTTCCCCGGGCTATTCAAACTGTACCCAATGTACTCATGTTTAGGCGTCTTTTGAAAACGCACTTTTTCATTAAATCTTTTGGAATGGCTCAGCGTCTCTTCTACAGAGTATCTGCTGTTGTACTGACAGAAGTGTACTGATCTGAGCCTTCGTTTAGTTGAAGGTACAATCATATAGTAATACTGCTGTTTTTTTAACCTGTTCTCAGTTGTGTTTGGTGCTTGCACCTTCTAATCATTCGTGTATGTCTTATAACTGGCTTTGTAAGTCGCCTTGGATAAAGGCGGCTGCAAAATAAATAAATAATAATGAGTTTAAGCAGCCGCCCTTTTGCCGGCACGTCGTGTTTCCTTTCTTGTGTCGAACCCAGGCAGGCGCAGGCTAAGTTATAGCGATTGTTTTACACCAGTCGCCCCTCAAAACCTGCCTTGCACTCCACTATTGACATTTGGTTCCCCCGAGTCTCCGAATCTGATACTCCGTTGCGCCCTTTTCTGTTTGCATTAATTAAGCGCACATCTGTGATCTATTATTCCAACGTAGGATCTCTGACAAGTAATTTTCTTCGCAGGCTTATGCGGCCCCGATGACAGCATGTGCAAAGTTTTTATTCACTTCACCCAAGGAGAACAGCTGTGATAACAATACAAAGAAGAAAAGAGAGCAAAAAATGTCGATTTAGACGGTATTTTGATTGTAATCGTGTGCGAATCTAAACTTACGACTTTTAAACTTCACATAGACGGCAATAGCCTTACATTCCAGGGCCCCAACCCACCTCCGAGTTGCCAGGATACCCTAGTTACTTTTTACCTGGTCGCCTAACTGGCACGAGCCCGCCTAGCCGAGCCAATCACAATGTGCAGTGGGGTACGAGTGGGCGGGACCTCCTCCGTTGGGGGTTTGGCTCTCGTCTCGGCTGCTACAGTGAACGGACTGGTGTCTGAGTCCAGTCAAAGTTTATCGTTCGGAGTCTGGAGCTGCCGCGGGATGGCGTGCGGTGCGTTGATCGTGAAATGCCGTTGAAAGTCGAAAGCAAAGCAGTACTTTACAGACACACGGTAAGTGTCAGCCATTGGGCCGATTTTAGGTAATCCAGTAAAAACGACAACAATTTAAGGCTTGCAGGCTTTCGCAAGTTACGCGGTCTCGGAGGGCATTGCTCCGGACACTGAGTGCCTGTTGGCAGATTTTTTTTCCCTTAAACGTTTGAAAGTGACACTTATATGGACTTGCCGTGGCCGTGTGGGAAACATATGGTTTCACAAATATTTTTTGAATTCATTCATTTGATTACAGAGTAAGAAATAAAGATAAAGGCGCCGTGATTTTTTTCATCCTCGGTGTTTTCGGCGGACTTGGACTTGCCCCAAGCGCTATACTTCGCCGCTTTTCTCATATGCACCCATAAATGAAATAACTGTGTTTTAATTTAAACAAACACCCAACAAACCATGGAACAACCTTGATTTTAAGACTGTGTCGATACCGATGATAGCCGTGCAGACGGGCGTTCAGCCGGGCGCGGCGAAGATGTAGCAACTTTTCTTCGTAAAAGCCTTATTTTTTTTTTTACTTTTCCATAAACTAGTATGATTTATTTTTCGTGTTAGTGCCCCAACTCTCTCTCTCCCTCTCCCTCTGCAGATCTAACGTTAAGCGAATCATCGAGGTCTTTTATTTCGTAAAGTTTAATTTTATTACGTACGGCATTTTATCCATTATTTACAAATGCGCTCTTGATTACATTTCTTTCGTAGTGTTCTATCCAAAATCGGAAACAACTTTAGTTTCTTGGTTGAGAGAGGCGGGCCTATTACTTATTATTTATATCAAGGATCAATCAAATCTGATTTTCACAACGCTTTTAACATTTTGAAACCAAATAAAAATCCGTCCTTTTGATGAACACGCGCATTTTTAGTACAGACACACAGTGCAGGATAGGACTGGAATCTGCCGTGCACAGGACTCCAGTCCATCACAAGATATTCACCACACCCAACTGAGAGTTTCTAGTCCACCATAGAGCTTGTGCTTGTTACATGGGAGGAAGCTTGAAGCCTATGACTCCTCAGAAGGGGGGTACCTAAATATTTAATCTGTACCCATATCTTGGAAAAAGAGTGTTCTTAGGGAGGTTCAGTTTAGTCCAGTAGCAGTAGGCTTAAGGTAGGAACCAAACCTGGAGGAGCTATCAGTCCATCACAGATATTGATATTTGGGCAGTTTCGTATAGCATGGTCAACTGTCAGAGCTGTGGGTGGAAACAATGGGCAAACACAGTGTCCTTTATCTCTCTGTGTGCCAGCTGGCAATTACGCATTTGAGAGGAGCTGAAGTTTATCACAGCTGCAATGAAAATAAGTGCCCAGTATGGATGGGACAGCCGTCCGTTACTATGCACAATTGCACAAATTTACACCATTTACTAGAGTTGTGGGATGTGAATGCGAATTTAATTAACAGTAGATGTCATTGTGTTAAATTTCACAGTCGTGAATGGTCATTAATGTCGCTAATCTTGTGTTTTTACGTTTACATAAAATAAACATTGTATGTTTGCACTGTTTTACAGTTGTCTTATGTAAAATAAATATTCATTTGATTGGCGTGTGCTAACCTGTTCTATTAATTTTAAGTGTTTTTTTTTAAACCTGCATTAAATCTGGGTATTCTTCATCTTTGCATGTGAACATTTTTAGCACACAATGAATTTTAAAATCAGCGTTGCTTCTTTGCTTTCTTTTTGGGAATGTTTTGGTAAACTCTAGACATATACAGACTAAGCCAAGAAAATGGATAGTACTCTGTGTAACTCCTACCATCTGGAAGAAGCTGAAAATGGTTAGAATTTATGTTTTTTAGTTAATGGTAAGCACTGTCTGTGTGGAGTCGGTTTGTTCTCATTGTGTTTGTGTCACTCTCCCTGTTTGTCCTCCTACATTTCATGGATGTGCCTTTTTGGTTAACAGGCAGCTGTAAATTGGCCCAGTAGAAGCGTGTGTCATCCTAGGTTGATTCCTGCCATACTGTGAGGATTGGCACTGGCTTCTCATGACTCTCAATTAGACAAGTGAGTTGGCAAATGGGTGCACTTTTAAAAAGTGCTGGGTCTTTGTTGGGTTGTGTGGTTCCTCGTTGAACCTTTGCTTGATAAAGCACCATTTTATTCTGGGAAGGGTCCTTTGCATATGAAATTGGTTCTTTGCGCTTTAAAAAACTTCCTAATACAGGGAGTCCTCGGGTTACAACGTCTCGACATACAACGTTTCGAGTTTACAACGCTCACTCCCATAAAAACTTAAAAAAAAAAAAATTGAGACGTGAGAAGGAATAAAGGTAAGGATTTTTTTTACACTCATTTTTTCTGTTACATAATACAGTGTACAGTACAGTATATTTATGTACTTTTTCTGTGGCTTAGTTTTGTTTTTATGTTCTAGATTATGATTTTGCAAATGTGTTAGGATAGGTAAGTGACTTAGGCTAGGGTGTGTTTCGACTTACACCAAAATTCGGGTTACATCACTGTTGTAGGAATGGAACTGTGTCATAACCTGAGGACCCCCTGTATGTAGAAAAAAAGAATGAAATATTTTAATGGATGGTTGGCAATTTAGCAGGACACTAACAGGTTAAGAACGCCTCAATTTGGCTTGTGTTACTGTATGCAGAGAGAGTCCTATTCAGACCAGGAGCCAATGATATTTCACAAATTTGTTACCATTTGTTCTGGGCTCTTTACTGTATGAAGCCTGTTACGAGTCTAAATAAGTAAAGGGTCTTTCTGGTTCCCCTATGGCATTGCTCTGAAGAACCACTCCAGTACTTTTATTTCTAAGAGTGTTGGTGGATGGAAGCTGGACTAGTGTGAGTAAGAGTGGATATGTGAGAGTGCCCCATGATGAACTGGCACCTTTTCCACTGTTGTTTCTTGCATTGAGCAAAATGCTGCTGGCAGTCGGCTTAGGCCCCCACATGAGCCTGTGCTTGACTTGTGCGTTCTGATTAATAGAACAGACTGCTAGGAGGTCCATCCAACACACTTCTGAATGTTCACCATCTTAGAAAAGCTTGAAGTGGGCTTTGTGGTGTCATAACTAAGACAATGTCTATAGCAATAAAAGATAGTTTCGTTTTATTGAATATTATATGGAGCTTTATTTAAATAAAATTATTTTAAATGTGCCTTTTTACAGTGGCCCTACATTGGAATTAACAGACGAGAAAAGCACATGTTAGAATAAATATTTGCAAATGTGTAAGATACTCTGAGCGTCACAATTATATAAAAATTAAGTGAGTGATGGCAGAGCTTTTATTTAAACATACACCTATTTCTCAGTGAATTGTTCTGTAATGACAGTTCCTGAATCTTAAGCTGCATATTTGAAATACTGCACTGTAGTTATGCGAGTTACAGGTGCTGTTTAAAAATCGAGCCATCTGCAATGTTTGCAGAACATTAAGGAATGAGATTGCTCAGCTGGTTGGTTTTCATTCTCAAGAGAACTTGATAAGCAGGTAATCCTATCAGTAACATTGTGAAAACACAGTTTCTACCCTCATTCATTTCATCCTGAGCAGAACATAGCAAACCGCATTTGAAGCTTTAAAGAAAAAGATGCTGCTGAAGTTGTTATGGCTGGCTGAGGACTCTGACAACTGAAGGGATTTACATCTAAACTCTTCCTGTGCTTAAAAAAACGTTAGCAGTCGTGTAGTTGTTTGCATAACAAAGTTAAGAAAGGCAGGGAGACCGTTCTGCTCGTCTACCACACTCGGTTAGCTATTAGCTAATTTATCCAGGGGAGCGCTTCCTGTTGGTTTAAGCTATCAAATCACCTTTTTGAGTTTTTCAGAAATCACCAATTAAAACATCAAACTCAGTTACTTCCCCTTTTGATATGCTTTACTACAGTTATGCTTATTTTAAATGAGTGTTTGAATGAACTTTTTGACTCATTAAGTCAAGTCTTCACACTGTTTGATTTTTTTTTTGCGACCTTAAGACTCCATTTTTGCGAACCTTCATTGTTTTGCAGAAATATGCGTGGAAAGGCCTTACATTAAATGGGACTCAGTGTAAGAACATACACATAGCATGTCGTTTTTTTTTAAATATACCAGGAGGCAGCGCTGATAAGGGTGCATTTTGCTATTAGTGAATGTGTGCACTGTGTGTGTGGCCTAGCGAGTGAAGCATTGAGCTGTAAACCCCAAGGCTGCCAGTTCTCTTCTTCGGCGTCTCATTGTGTGAACAATAATGAGGCCCACATTATGAAAATATCGTTGCAGATCTGTGCTTTGTAATGTTTTAGAAAAACCTTCTACTGATAAAGTTAAAATTACTGGAGTATGTGAATTTCCCCTCGGGATTAATAAAGTATCAATCTGTCTATCTGTCTATATTATAGAGCCTTTCACATCTATCTGTCTGTCTGTCTGTCTGTCTCTATCTATCTATCTTATAGAGCCTTTCACATCTATCTGTCTATCTATCTATCTATCTATCTTATAGAGCCTTTCACATCTATCTATCTGTCTGTCTGTCTATCTATCTTTCTATCTATCTATCTATCTATCTTATAGAGCCTTTCACATCTATCTATCTATCTATCTATCTATCTATCTATCTTAGATAGATGTGAAAGGCTCTATAAGATAGATAGACAGATAGATAGATGTGAAAGGCTCTATA
>JANRMT010062827.1:19828893-19867007 GCA_026402145.1 Polypterus bichir lapradei
ATCTATCTATCTATCTATCTATCTATCTATCTATCTATCTATCTATCTTATAGAGCCTTTCACATCTATCTATCTGTCTGTCTGTCTATCTATCTATCTATCTATCTATCTATCTATCTATCTATCTATCTATCTATCTATCTATCTATTTAAAATAGAGTAAAATAAACTTACTAATACACAAACTAATAATCCAGTTTATATTTTTGCTATCTCTTCTGTTTATTCAAAATTTTTTTTCAAATTTAATAAAAAACATAGTTTTGGAAAACTATTACAGGAATATCAATTTCTTTTAGGCTGATCTTGAAAAGCCCCTTGAACCTTGGTAGCTCAGTCTGATTACGTGGGAGTTTGGCCGCCAACCACAAAGTCCCCAGTTCATTCCCTCACAGTGTGACCCGAGAGAGTCATTTCACCTGCCTGTGCTCACTTTGTTTGAATGTGGGGACGATTTTACTGTATCTGTGAAACACTTTAAGTTGGGAGCATACGTTGATTTTACAGCACCACACGATGAACCAACCGGTGCAGCGAGAAACACGTTTTGATGGTGTAACTATGGAAAGATGTCTGAAATACGCCAATGCCAGTTCATTCTCCACAGTGGACATCCAATCAGTCATCCTTTACCCCTCCACATGTACAGGTTTTGTACGATTGCTTGTAAACCCTTGTTATCTGCATGTTTGACTACATAAATGAAATGTAAATAAACAACTGTATTTTTAACCACTTATTTTTTTGTGCTCTTAAGAATTACTTATGGACGTTTTGAAATCACTAATTTTTTTGTTGTCTGGCTCATCCTGACTCAACAGTACAAGCAAATCCCCACATATGATGTACCATTTGACTCGTTTTGGTGTCTAGTTATGCTTGGCATCAAGTTTTTTTTTAATGATTTTTAGCTGGCCCGCTAGACCACAAGAAACACTCATTTTTAGGCCGTTTTTATGATAACAAGTAAACCAATAGACGTCTCCAGCAGAAATGATCAGAAGGACCTGAAGCTGTGCAGGCCACACCAGCAAGTCCTAGGGGATCACCCTTATGTGATACAGAGGAGTAAAAGTTCCTCTTTTTTGCAAAACTTTGAACAAATGGGCACTGGTAGTATAAACATGTGGGTTGCTGATAACGATTTTGATCATAGTTTTGATATTTGATTCTGTACTGGTGGTCCCAGAAAGTTAAAAATGTAATATTTTAAGCATAAGCACATAGAGTATCATTTTACACTATTTCAAGGTCAGTGATTACGAACATGATTCTATTTTTCATCCATTACTAACCATCTATGGGGCTGTATCAGTGGGTGGAAAATGACAAATTTCTGTTACAGCTGAGAATATCGAAACTTCAGACATTTAAATTGAAGTACACATTGTAATATTTCAAATATCTGATGCGACTGTTCTTATTATGTACTTCAACCTCATGATTTAAATCATTATATTTCTCATGAACACCTTGAATTAAGATGTTATGTGGTAATTCAGACTTTTATTTAATTCAATTAAATTTTTGTTGCTTCTGGATTAGAGTTAGAATTATTTCTTCACTTTGTACTTTTCTATGAGGTACCATAGACCTTTGCAGCCTGATTTGTATCAGCTTTTAGGAGGTGAAGACAGGTTAGGTTATTATTGCAGCCATCAGAGTTCCACCGCAGCTGGTGTTGGAAGGCCAGTAGGGAGAGCTTGTCCCACTGAACCAGTAAATGTCCTCTCAGCACTGGGATGCAATACCGTCATTTATATTAAACATTATCTCAAGTTCTTGGCTCTTCTAGATTATCAAGATGTGTTTTGTACCAGTTAATATCCTGGTCCTCTTTTTCAATAGTTAAGGTGCCAGCTTGACCCACACCTCAAAAAACACCAACTGATTAAAATCCTCAGCCCTTCATTTTTTTTGTTTATACCATCTGGCACCCAAATGCACCCGAGTATGTGCTTTGTTGTCCTTGTGCTCCGAGGTGACTCTCTTTTTACCACCGTGATGGAAGTACTCAGACTAATGGGATGGAGGCCGGTCTGGGCTGGCTGTGTAAATACGTACTTAATTGCCTGCACAAATACTTAACTTGCTACATCTGTGAACTGGTTGACCACAAATTGTCACTCTTTATTTTGCTCTCCTTGCATTAACATGTTAGCTGGTAATAAAATGTGTTTTCTTTGGGCATAATTAACAGAACAATGTGTATTCTTGTTATGCGTCCTGATTCTGTTTCATCCAGGAGTGAATCTGTTGCATTAAAAATCCAGTTTCTGAGATGCCTTTCCACTCGGTCTGCTTTGGTGTTAATGAAAGGTGTGAGAACATGGAGACCTAGGATTATTGGGTGTATACCATTGTATGCTGCAACCCCAGAAAGGCGCTATTAGGCTAAGTAATGACTTTATAGGTATTGCTGAGGAATAAACTCATAGCTTGTAAAATGTAAATCAGGTGTCAAGTGCCATAATACATTTTTGTAGGTTTCAGCTGAGGAACGAAACTGTTTCAGAAAAGGAAACAACTCAATGTTTAATGACAAATTTCCTTTTTTTTTGGTTCAGGATGTGAAGGTCTTAAACAGAATGTTAGATATTTTATGACCCTTATAGTGGTAAGTATCAGTAATCTGGAGGAGGCCCCTGGGGCTTTTTTTGTGTGTTTTTAGGTTGGGTTAATGTCTACGCTTCACATATTTCTATGTTACTGACTGAATATTATTTAAGTTCTACGGGGCTCCGCCACCTGCTCGCTTTGATCGCCCACCCCCGGGTTTGGTTTACCGGATATACAATTTAAAGAGATTATTATTATTGTTACATATGTATTATTTTCACTTTTACTTTAATACTTTTGTAAAAACAATACTTGTCCTTTATTTCTATCCCCGGGCGAGGTTAAATCTCTTTCTCGTAGGATGTATAACGCTGCTCGTGTTGTGAAGGTGGGGTGGCTGAACACACGCTAAGGAGAAGCGGTCGGATCATCTGCTGACTTGCTGCTGGCGAGCTGCGTGTTCTGCTTGTCGCTTGTCATTGTTTTAAGAGCTGGGAGCACAAGAAGTGTGGCTGCCAAAAGCATTCCAACAACTGCTTGGTTAGATGTCCATGAACTTGTTTTAAATGTTGTCTCACTGCATTGTCTTGCATGACGTTAAAGTGTCTCTCGCGGGACATCATATTGTCTTCCGAGAAGATCACGTCTCGTCTCCCTCCTAAGATTTTTTTTTATAATAGAGAGACATTTGCTGCGTATGTAGAAGAGTAACTAGGTAGCTGTGCCACGTCTGCTGTCTGCTCATACGTCTCCATGAAGCATTGCTGGTCTGGCACTGGCTATGATTGATAAATAAGACGAAGTCTGAAGTTTCGTTTAAAAATAACATCAATAAGTAACTGGAAATGACAATCTTTGGATCAAAATAGTTGTCTGCCCCAGGTTGTTATTAATTGGCATAATCTCTTAGCGGTGTTCTTTGGAAATGTTAAATTAATCCAGTTCTTTCATCCTTTTCCAATTAAGGCCATTGGAACTTTGTATTATTAGATAGGTCAATCATATGAAACTGAGACAATTGTTTCAAAATTTTAAGCCCTACAATTTCATGGCATGTTACTGTGCCAACACACAGATTGCCATGTCATTTTTTGCTTGAGTAGATCGAACAATGCTTTATTTGGACAAGACAAGACAGAGAACTTGCAAGGAGTTCTTTTTTCCTTCTGTGCTGAGATGCAGCATATTACAACTTTTAAAGTGATGGGACTAATCCGGTTTCTAGGTTTTACTTTAGGTATTTGAAAAATGCTAACGTGTTGAGTGCGCAGCAGAGAGACTTCATCAAGCAGACATTGATTAATACTGTAATTTAAAATATCTGTTCACGATTTTAGAATAACGTGCATACACTGGCACAGTTAATCATTTCTAAGTTGTGTGTGGGTCATACATGAGAGAAGTGTCTGCAGTGCTTTTCTAGTAATATATCCGTTTATTTTTCTGATTTTTGTTTTGTTTGAGATTTTCGTAAGTTTTTGGTTTACCATATCAGAAACACAGAAATAAGGCTTTACTGGACCACTGGAATTATGCAGGGTACTTCCAGTGGAATTTATAGGTAGAGTGATCCCTGTTAGTCAAAAAATACACACACTTGTGGCTCTCTTTCATATTTAATAGAAAGTGAATTATTGTAAACATAATTAATTGTTGAGAATCTCCAGTTGATACATTGTCATGTTTTCCATATACAGGCAGTCCCCGGGTTACGTACGAGATAGGGACTGTAGGTTTGTACTTAAATTGAATTTGTATGGAACAGGTACATTATTTTAATAAATGCTATTGTTGACCAACTGTAACCAAGTGCTCTTCCAATGAATGATGGAGTTTTACCTCTCTCTGGCCTTTTTATTATTTATACTTTATTTTCCATGGTGATGGTTTTTCTCTTTTTTACTGTATCACCAGCACTTGCATCAGATTTGTGTTTCAGAGACATTGTTGAAGGGTAGAGACAAAAGGTTAAGATGAGCTCTTCTGCACAGCACTGTACACGCTATCACAGCAGGAAGGCACCCGTCGTCAACACGTCTGATGTACTGACGAGAGACAACTTCCTGCTATGTGTATAACAGTACAAGCAGGCCTGGTATTGAGAATGAATGGGGGCGGCGAGAGGTGGTTCACTACCCGCCCACCACGCAGTCTCTTCCACTACAGTATGCTGCCTGCAGCGTCTGCCCACCGTGAACGAACATGGTGCGGCCAAAGGCAGGTAGTGAATCACCCACCACTGCCCCCATTCAACAGGCAGCCACCCGAGGCACACTACAATGCTACCCCCTGCCACCCTGTTCACCCTCAATGGCATCCATTCAACCACAACCGGGTCACCGCTTGTACCATCACCTGCCGTCCACTGAGAACGAACGAGGCAGCCGTGTGTGGTGGGCGGGCGGGCAGCGAATTGCCCCATCAAGCCTCTGTCCTGCACACGAGTGATGGCTGTGGCCCTGGTGACTATGGACCACGGGTCACCGCTTGCCACCGGGAGCCACGCGAGGGACACTACACTGCGTGACAAGCGAAATTGCCCCCCTCCAGCCTCTGTCCAGCCACTGCTTGCAGCGTACCCAGGCCGAAGATGACGGAGCGGCAGTTACTGAGGCGCATGCGTCGCAGCTGCAGCCCCGTTCGTAAGTCGTAGGTCGGATGTCCGTAACCTCTAGACTACCTGTACTCTAATTATGAAATGTTTTGAATTGGTTATAGTAGTTATTTTATACATGATTCATTTTATTAGAGAAAGACTTGCATATTCCTTTGATATATTAGACATTGAACAGCATTAATCTTGTGTTGTCATTTTTAGTTTTTTTTGCTACAATTTTATGTATAGTGTGGTAGATAAACAAAAATTTAATTAGCAGGTGAAAACATATTATGTCATACCAATTCTTTCATTTTTTAAAACCCTCTTATTCTAATGCAGGATTTCTGGGTGCCACAGCCTATCCTAGTGACATTGTGTACAAGGCAGGAACCGATCCTGGGCACTAACCCAAGCCAGACCCTCACCCACAGTTACTCACAGCAAGCTAATTTAGAATCACCAGGCGACCTACAGGCACATCTGTGGCACACGGGAGGAAACTATAGCCGAACAGTAAGATATCATTTCAATATATGAATTAATTTGTTTTTCAAACCTATTTATCAAAATTTAGGGTTGCAAAGGACCTAAACCTGTAACAGCAGCATGGCATGTCACACTTTAACTTGTGTACATATTAAGTTTGCTATCAGAGATATGTAGTGACTTGACACTCATTGGCATGACAGTTTTTTTGAGGGGGTACCAGTAGGTGTTTTAATAAGAACCGTCAGTGTGTTTAGTATTTCACAAAGACCCCTTCACACCTTGAATGTGAATTGAACCTACTTGTCATTACTTTAAATGTTACATTCACACACTTGAGGTATATATGTGTTACCAACAAAACATGAAATTAGGTAATGCTAAAAAAATGTTAAGTATTAATATTTCATGTGTGTGTTTTGGTTTTTGGCAAACAATGAAATCAAAAAGTCTTTCATTTGTGACATTTCATAAAATACTGTGAGTGTTGTTTTGCCCGCACCCTTTGTCTTGGTTTTGGTTAACAAGAATGTTCAGAACCCCTCAGTTAATGGAATTTGGAGAAACTATCAGTGATTAGGTCATAACAGTGGTTGTATATTACTGGACCACAAAATTATGATTACATCAATGAACAGAATTTTCTTTACCAATTAACATTGCTAGGCATCTATGGCTGAAGTGACAAATGTCAAAAGAGCACTCAAAACAAATCCTCTGCTGTTGTGTCCTATGAATGCTTACAGACTAGTAATATCATAAACCTGATCAAAAAAAGAAGTAGTGCAGAGTTGAGTTATGTTTTACACAGTTAATGTTCTTATTTTCTTCAGTTGACACATTATTTATTTGAAACAATGAACATAAGTGTATGATCAAGGAGCTGTCAGAATAGTACAAGAGTGTTGCGTGCGTTGATAATGAACTGTTTATTCACTTGTGGTAGCCGTGTCAGCAAAAATGGAAACCATCAAGAAAATGAACCTTTCTTAAACAGCTCATTTTCTCATTTGCAGAGATTCTTGTTGGCATTTTTGTAAAATGTGTTGGTATTTTATATAGCTACTGGGTGAACTTTTATATTAACATGAAAAGATACTCCTAATGTACATGTTTTGGCAAAAATTGCTAGGCACAGTGGTCTTTTCAAAAGTTACCAATAGTATGGGCACATGTACAATGTATAGTGTTTAAGAGTATATTTATAAATACAAACAAATAAAATTCTACCTGCAGTGTATATAAAGTACATATAGTATTTTGTATCAGTTTCTTGTCCTTCCTGCCACAGTTTACTCCCCTTCTTCTCTTGATCTTATGATCATCCCAGCTGTGGAATGAGAAAATGAGTAACATGCTCTGCCAAGCTAAAGGAAAACTCTTGTAGCCCTTGAAATGTCTGCTGCTCTTCATTGTGAATTGGTGTAGTTTACTCCACTGGTTAGCTTAACATGACAAGTTCAATCCTACATCTCATATGCTACATCACTATCTCATGAGTTGGAAGTTCTTCATATGATATTGAAAAATGTAAAAACTGTTTAGGCATTTTTAGATGACTTAGATTTATTTATTTTTCCCGACATTTCTTAAATGAAGAAATAAATTTGATGACTAGAAAACCTAAAAATCATAAATTTGCCCACATCTAATACAGAGAGATTCTACAGACCAGACATGAGTGGTAGGTTCTGCCTGTGACTTCATGTGCTCCTGAATTTGTACTCACTTCTCCCATTTCCTCCTACAGAGACATGTTACTTGTGATGTCATTTCTTCTGTTTGTAGTTTTTGTGATCTTGGCATATCTGTAACCAGTTAAGGAATTATTATAACTACTTGCCAAATCTGTGCCCAGTCTGCACCCCCCATTTTAAGGTATGAAACACACCAGTTATGCCATCATAAGAAAAAAAACTTGGTGACCCCAGGTTCTACTCTTTCTTATGTTGAGATCAGATTTGAGTTTACTGACCATCATTCCTTTTTAATGATTTTAAATATCCCCTTTATGACATGAATTGGACAGCACGATGGTGCGCCATTTAATGCTCTGGTCTCACAGCTTTAGGGCTTTGGGTTCAAATCCCTGTCTCTCTGGAGTTAACACATTCTCCTTGAGGATTTTCTACAGTTTCTTAAATCAGTCTAAACGTTTGCAGTTTAGCTTGACTGGCTACTCTGAATGGCCTGCCACGTCCAGGTGTGTTTTCCAATGTACAGACTCCTTGTTTGAGGTTAGTTTGTGCTTTTTGTCCAAAGCTGCTTGGCATAAGAAAATGGATGGATGGGTGAAATGCATCAGAACATTTTAGTTCAGACTGCTTCATGTACTATGGAAAGTAAGTTATTTTTTACTAAACTAAATGTGTGTGTATGTATGCCTTGTGATGGACCTTTCTTTGCCCTAGCCCAGACCAGATGACCTTTCAGTATTATAGTTTACTGTAAAGCAAAAGTAAACAAGGAAATTTTTTTTGCAGTCATTATCCAAAATGAAACTGAGAAACTCTTTTTGGTGAGAGTGTTTCTCTGACATTTAACCTTTGCTATCGTG
The DNA here is from genome assembly GCA_026402145.1 of Polypterus bichir lapradei. NCBI lineage: Eukaryota > Metazoa > Chordata > Cladistia > Polypteriformes > Polypteridae > Polypterus > Polypterus bichir. The sequence goes on from JANRMT010062827.1 coordinate 19,837,095, forward strand.
GAGAGGTTTATGTGCAGGATTACTTCTGAAAGTAGCTCGCCAGGAACCTATGGAGCAGAGCTGCCACTTCCTCTTTGACAGAAGGCAGTGAGCAGCACAATGTAAGGAAAATAGCAGTGCTGGATACATGTGATACTTGGACTCAAAGCAGCTATTGTATCCTCAAAGCTAAATTGTTTTTCTTAGGATAAGGGCCTCTAGTCTGGATGGCTCATTCATATTGTGTTCTCTTTTGGAGTTGTGCTCTTCCCCCACCCCTCCCTAATCTTTGCAGGGTTTGTGGAAAGTATGAGATGTGTTTTATCAGAAAATCTGCTTAAAACTGATTTTGGAAAATGCAGATTAAAAGTACTGTTTTCTTTTTCTTTTTTTTTTCTTTTTTAATGCACGTCTCATTCTTTCCCTGTAACACTAGCTGCTTTGTTCTGTGTAGGCTTTGCTCTTTAAAAAATAACCATGATACAAGCAGGTTTTACTACCTGCTCTATTTGTTGAATGCGGCCTACATTTTGTCAATATAAACGGCAATTTTTTCTTTTTTTTGCATCTGTGAGGTCGGAGTGAATGGCTAAGTAGAGGTTTATAGCTCAAGTACACAGATTTTCGCTTGCCTTCTTAATATGTAAATCTGGGTGTGAAGTGTGGGTATACGACGTGTTCAGTGTAATTATTTAAAAATCTCCTACCCACTGTGAACTGTCAGTGCGAGACTAGACATCATTTAATTTACACAATGCCTTTTTTTTGGTAAACACATACGAAAAAATTACACGGTACAAGTTAACACAGTGCACAGTTTTTTACACCTAGACAACTTGAAGGTCTTCAGCTGTATTGTGTCAACACTGACATGACCAGTCCAGTTTTCCGCAACCTGCTTCCATTATGTATATCGTTCTGCTGCCACAGTGAGTAGTACAAATGGCTCAGTGCTCCAGAAAACTAGGCTTGATGTCTGACCTGTGCCCATATTTATCAAGCGTCCCAGAAATACTCCGAGGAGTTGCAGTAAACGTCTGACTAGGATAAGAGTTTATCCAACCTCAGAGTAGGACATGAGAAGCAGTTATGAAGTGTCCTACTTCCACTCTTAGCAAGGAGTAGGAGGCTAACATTGGGGCCTTGAACAGTCCTGGATAGCGATTTCCTAATTAGCTGTTAATGAAATCTGTTACTTAATTAACTCTTTGAGGGCCGAATATTTTTCCAGAAAACTCAGTTTTCTGAAAAGCGCACAAAGCAATGGTTTTACACATAAATCAACATAAAATGTCTATTGCTACGTGCTGTGGCTGCTGTTGGCGCATGTTTGGGATCTCTGGCGGCAGTGGCTGCACAGGGGCACCTTGATGGCCAGCAGGAATGAACGTAGGGCAGCGGTAGCAGTCGCAGTGTGACGCAATATGGTTTGAACCTTTTGTCATCATAAGTGGTGGTCCTCCCAGGCAAATGCTGCTGTAGGCGTATCATCTGCTGTGGAATCTGGCCCGGACACAGACAGATGAACATCGTTGGCTCCACCACACACTGTTTATTTACAATATTTACAATAAATCACGTGCACACAAACCCCAGTGCCTCCAACACCAATTCCCCCAATGTCCAGGCTTCACAGTCTTTGTGCCTTCCTCCTGGCCACCTCCAGTCCTCTCTCAAGCTCCGTCCTCTTCCACCCGACTTCCGCTCCTGATTGAAGGGAGGCGGCCCCTTAAATAGGAACCCGGATGGGCTCCAGCTGCTTCCCGGCATTCCTCCGAAGACACGCCCCAGTGTGGCGGAAATGCCGGCTGCGCACGCGGAAGCTCTCCGGGTGTCCCCTGTCTTCTTCCCCCCAGCACTTCCTGGTGTGGCGGAAGTGCTGGGCTCCAGACTTCTACAGGCACCGGGGCGCCGCCTGGCGGTGGCCACGGGTCCGTACAGGGCTGGGCTTCCACGCCCTTTACCCGAGGCCCCCAACACAACCAGGGCGGACGCCCCCTCGCGGTCTGGAGGAGGCACAAGCCCTCCTCCGGTCCTCCTGGGCGTCCCGGCCGGATGCCACACTGCGCAAACGTGTTCAGCGCCACAGTCAACTGGGTACTGATCAGCTGATGCTGGAACCTCATTTTCATTTTCAATATCCATCTCCTGATCACTTGCATCAAATTCCAAGTCCAAAAATTAAAAGTCCGATTCAACGATAATATGTAAAACGTCCATGGAGTATTTAGTCTCTTGCCAGATGTCGATGCCATTTTAGAGGTTGTTTGCTCTTTGCTACTCACGCAGGGAATCGAGGTTAAATCAACAAAGCTACTTAACTTTCCTTCTAGCAAAGAGAGTCAGAACTAAAACATAAGGGCGAGTTTTATCACAGCTTATAGCCGATTGCCGTCCTCTACCTATGAATTTCGACAAAAGTCGACATCAGCCCTGAAAGAGTTAAAAGGTTGTCAGTGTTCTCATTTTATCACATCAGTCATTATATCACCATCTAAATGCTTTGTAGACCACAGCTAATGAGTATTTCTCAAACCTTCATTTTTATCTTTTAAAAAGTTTTATTGAGACAGATATTGTATGAAAGACTCGGGTATAAATGAGATCAAAGTTAGCCTGGTCACAGGTTGGTTTGAATTACATCTCATTATTGTTTGACTGCTGTTTAAAGAAAAAATGAAACCATTAAAATGCAAGTCATTTAAAATCAAGACAACGAAGTATGTTTCATCAGCATTAGGGATTCATTAATAATGGAGAACATGGCTGGAATAAAAACCTGCAACCTCTGCAGCCATCCAGGAACTGAGTTTAACACTCCAGATTGTGTGTGTGTTATTGCCTGTTGTCCTCGTGGATTTTCTGATTTCATCTTGCATTCCAAAGATATCTTTTAAATGTCACCTGGTTACTAGAGTAAATTAAATGGCATGTTCCTCTTCTTTGTGGTGAGCAGGAGAAGAGCTCTTTTGAGTTCAGGTTTTCTATTTGCTTGAAACTGGTTTTTAGTTTTGCTTTCAAGTGATCTTCTGAAAAGTTATGAAAGTGTAGATTTGTTAAGATAACGCTGCAGTTCTATAACTGTGTAACTTTGCTAGGAAAATGCAGCAATCTGCATTTTTCATCCATCACTCCTTGTGTTACTTTTTTTCTTCCTCCAGTTCAACTAAAGCCTGTCCTGACTACACTGGACACAAAGCAGACACCCACCTTAGGTGGGACTTGGCCATAGCGGTAAATTTAGAGTCATCAGTTGATATTGTACATAACTTCTTTGGGATATGGGGGAAAAAAGTGGAGTCCATGGAGAAAATCCATGCAGGTGTGGAGAACGTACCTATCCCACACAGAGAGTGATTGGACTGCGATTTTAATATGCAGGATGGTGGCCTGTCAGGTAGCAGTGCTATGCACTGTGCGCTTGTGTTTTCCCCCTGTCAAAAAACTGTAAGGTTTGAGATGACTCTTTGTGTAACCAATTGGCCACAATGACAAGCTGAAATAGGCCCTTAGGCATAGTATCTCTTAGCTTTGTTCCTTCCCGACAGTGTGTTTGTTTTGTTCTAGACTTAATAAGATGTTTAGGAATAAGAAAACTGTGATTTTAGCGAGTTTACGTCACCAGTGATTATAACGTTGGTAAATATGAAAGGAAGTATAACCTGTCTCTGACATGAATGCTAAACTGTTGTGATTTAAATCTTGCAAAATTAAAATAACTGTGCTTTTGCTATTTTTGTTTTGGAGCACACTATATGATTTGCTAGTAGAAGCGTGAAATTGTATTGTTTTATCTCTTATAATTTGAATGGCCAAAGAACAATTAAAATATTTTCACAGAATCCTTAGTGATAAGAGAGGTACATAGTAGTGAATGTTGAGCAACAATTTAATTGTTGTATTTAGCACCACATCACATTGGTCTGTCTCAAGGTGGTGCACACAGTGCTATCTGTTAAAAGGCACACAGAGCATGTTATTGTGTTTCTTTGATTCCCTTCTCTGCCTTGTTTATATTTTTGACATATATGTGATTCAGTTTTTAATTTTTCTCAAGCAGAGCCTTCCCTAGTCAGCACCACCACAGTAATGTAATAAGCTGTAGTAATAATAAAAATAATAATATATTTTATTTATATAGCGCCTTTCCCATGCTCAAGGCGCTTTACAGAGGTTAAGAAAGAACGGCAGGGTATACAGTATAAAGCATTGTACAAACCAGAAAAATAAGTAAAGAAGAGTAAGAGAGTAAATTCAGAGAAAAGCCTAACAGACAACATAATTGATAGTCTAGAACTCACACACAGGTTGCATGAACATCTTGACAGAGAGGTAAACTGAGAGAAGGGTAATAAAGTCAAGTAGAGCTAAAAGCCTTCCTGAACAGATGAGTTTTGAGTTGTTTTTTAAAAGAATTCATGGAGTCAGCTGACCTGATTAATTTTGGTAGGTCATTCCAGAGTCTGGGTGCTATACAGCTGAATGCCCGGCTGTCACCCATGGAGTGTAGATTAGTGTGGAGCACAACAAGATTGCCAGAATCAGAGGACCTTAGTAGGCGGGCAGGCACCTAGTGATGGAGAAGGTCGTTTAAGGCTTTGTAGGTTATTAGCAGAATTTTAAATTCGATTCTATAAGACGCAGGGAGCCAGTGAAGTGCGGAGCAGGATGGGTGTTATGTGCTCGCTGATGCTGGTTCGAGTAAGTTTTGAATAAGCTGGAGCTTTGATATAAGATTAGAAGGGGCACCTGCCAGCAGCGAGTTACAATAATCGATGTGGGATGTGATAAAAGCAGGGACAAGTTTCTCAGTGTTAGAAAAGGAGAGGAATGAGTGAACATGGGATATGCTACGGAGGTGAAAGTAAGAAAGTTTCTTAATGTGGTGTATGTGGGCAGAATAAGAAAGGGAGGAATCAAAAATGACACCAAGATTCTTTGCAGTAGAGGCAGGTCTAATGAGATCACCGCCAAGATGGACTGGGAAGGAGCTCATTTTATTAAGTTGCAGTACAAGATAACAAGGCGAATATAAAGCTATGAGGATTTTTTTTTAAGATGAATGCAACTTAAATTCTTTAATCCAAGAAGATTTAACTCAAAATAATCTGAAAGAATACAAATTGTGAAGTGTTTCCAAGTTTGGCTTAATATTTCTCAAGGGGTGTTAATGGTGGGCCCCCAGAACTTCAAACAAACTAGTAAATTATTTGAGACAGCACCTGAGTGGGGGAGATGGACAAAAAAGATGACTCTGGGCTAAACGTGGCCAGTGATTCTGACACTCACTTTCTTTTGGCATGCATACACGGGAAGCCATTGTGGAGTGTGTACCATTCTGCTTTGGCAATACTTAATATTTATTGTTGGGACGTGTTTGATTGAGCCCATGAACAGGCCTAATCCTTCATTTTATTTCAGTTTGTGCATAGTGTTTGTTTATTTCTGTGGATGTGTGATGCAGCGTGTTTATGGATGGAGCATTTCTATGTCACATGTTTCCTTTTCCTGTGGAAATTAAATGCTAGCCAGCCAGTCAGGCCTTGCAGATCTGTCTGAAGCATTCTCTGTTTAACTTCAGGTAGAACTAGCTATTGTCGGTGGGAACAATGAAATGAGAGACATTGTGCAATCGGAAGCTTTTTTTTGTGTTGTGGTGTGCTTAACTTGTCAGGTTGTCTTTGAAAATTTTGTTCAAGGGGTAGATGATCAAAGTTGCTTTACTGGTTGCATATTTTTAACACAGTTTTGTATGAAAACTTGGTATTATTTTTAACTTTAACTGAGCTTCTTGCGTAGTTGCAGCACATCATGGTCTACTTTGCTATATACCGCATTGATAAAAGAACTCTCCCTGTGATGTGTATTTGGCAGTTTGGACAGTCTGTACACCTGACTAAGTTTTAATCCTGATTCTGCTCACATGGCTTAAATACTCTATACAGTATTTGTTACTTCATAAGTAAAGTGCTTTAGGTAATCATGCAAACACTTTATTTATAAAATACAGATTGGATTATTTAGACAGTATGCTGAAATGAAAGAGAAATTTGCAGGTTTAGCCGATGAATGATTGTTCATGCTCCCAAGACACATCTTTATGCAGGCAGATAGATGTTCTAAACTGTACAAAACTGGCTTGTAGCTGTGAATTTAGCACTTGTAAAACTAATCAAGTAAAAGTTTTTGTTAAGCAAGCAGTGCAAGTCAGGGTATGAAATAAGCCTCATATCTGGGTATGTATCTGCAAAACTGCTTGTATTCTGTCCTGTGTTGGGCAGTTCATTTATTTCAAAAAATCAGCTCATTTCTGAGGAGTGACATATACAGTAGTGTGAAAGATGGACAATATAATAATCCATTGATATCCATTCTTTCTGGCATTTTTCATAGCTGTTACAAAGCAGGTGTCTTGGCTTTTAGAGACGTATCTGGTCAATCGAAACGCTCTGTATTATAGGCTTGATTTTTGAAACAATAGGCTTGGATCCAAAACTGACTAACAGTTTCCTAATATGTGACTAATACCCATGCTTCCAAGTTCATTTTAAATATATGTAAGCAAACAGCTATTCCTACTAAGGAAGGAATTCACATGCAGGTGGAAATAGATTGTAACCAGCACCTGCCAATACCATCACCATCCTAGGGTAAGCATCTCAAATCTTGTTTAAATTTGAGTGGATTTCACAGCTTCAGACATTCAGAAGTTAGTCATTATATTAATTGATGCTTTTGACACAATCTGATTTACACTGGGATTCAGTGCTGGGGAATGAACTCACTGGCATGGTGGGCTTGTAGGTTGAAACTGATATGGAGCAATGCTGACTGATTCATGATTATAGTAACTTAGCTGACCCCACAACCATATATGGGAATAAGCAGGTTTGGAAAATAAAGATATTTAGCTGATAATAGTATCCAAATAGATTATTTGTCTAATCATTCTGTGTCACGTGACTGCTGCCATAACTTTTCCTTGTGGAATATGTAAGTTTCTATCATTTACTATCAACTCTGTACAACACCCTGTGTGACTTACTTTATGTGTCAGTGTGGAAATATGGAAATAATTCTTCTTTTTTTTGGATGGACGAAGACTTACATAGGTAACCTGGTAGGTCAAAGTCCAACACAGTAACCACTAGACCATACGTACATGTTATCAAAATGTAGGCATGTGAGAAACTGACTCTTATAACTTTCATAATCTGCTATGCACATGGAAGGAACTGGGATATTACAAAAGAGGAAGTTACTGTGATTGATGCTTTAGCCAGTAGCAGACTTTTTAAAAATGTTTTTTTTTTACCTTCAGATGTATATCTCAGTTTAGTAGTAGGCTGCTTTTTATATAGTTCCTTTTGTACTTTGAACAAGCAAAGAGTAATGCAAATTACATTACAGTAAATCAAGAGTTGTGTAATGATTAATCTGCAATATAAACAAATACAAATTGTTTCAATAAATTACTTCAATATTTTTGATGCAACACAAGATTCTAACCTTCTCTAGCATTTTTCAATGTATATCTTTGCTTTATTGAAATAGCCAAAATAATATGTGGAACAATGAAGTTTATTTGGAATGTTTTGAAGTGGATTGGTTTGTACGCTTGCTGCTAATAACGATTCACTCAAATAGATAGATAGATAGATAGATAGATACTTTATTAATCCCAAGGGGAAATTTACATAATCCAGCAGCAGTATACTGATACAAAGAAACAATATTAAATTAAATAGTAATAATAATAATAAAAAAAAATGTTAGCATTTACTCCCCCTAATATATACTAATATTAGGACTGGATGGCACAGTGTTGCAGAGAGTATTATTTTGGACTCAAGAGCCTGGCTTTACTTCAGGCTGGGCTGCTGTCTGTGTAGTCTGCTTGTTCTCCCCATCTTTCTCTACTTTTTCCAAGTGGGTCTACGTTTCCCCCTGTAGTCCAGTGAGGGGCAGTCAAACAAATCAGCAGCTGTAAAGAGTTAGGAGTGTCCAGTCAGGGCTGCTTCTCCTGCAGAGACTTGCCAAGTAGCACATTACCCTCTGTGAGGTGCAGTTTTATGGAGTATTAAAGGTCAGAAAAAAGATTGTTTAATACATTTTAAAGGTTAGTACATTTAACAAACTATATTTGTGGAATGGACATGTTGTATAGTGCTTGTGTTCTTGAAAGCAGTCTTTCCAAATAAACGATTCCTACTTTTCAAACTGCTCTTGTCATGATTCTGTGGTTTTGGACACTGCCGAATGTATTTCTGTGCATATTTTCTACTTTTATTTTTCTTTTATGTTTTTACAATAATTATAACTTTGTTTACGGTGTTATTGCACTGTGATTTTTGTTTTATTGGTCATCATTGTCTAGATGTCGCTAAGAGGTTTTGATGGATAATTTCACCGACTGTTTGCTGTTTAAGATAGCAGATTGCTATTCAAATCATCCAAGATTCTTTATTTCAAAAAAACAGTGTAATCAATGATGCAGTGAGCCAGGATTTTTTTGCATTTGCATTGTTTTCATCTTCTTCTGGGATGTGTACTGGGCTCCTCTTTTAACTTGGCTTCTTTGATTTTTTTGGTTTTGACCTTGGTCCGGTTTAACTTTGATTTTTTTTTTTTCTTCGTATCTCCTGGTGTTTGTGAAACTCATTTTTCATTTGCGTCCCTTGTATTATGGTGTCAGACGAGCTTTATTTTATCATGTTTGTGCCAAATATTCTTCAATGCAGTTAATAGCTGCATTTGGTTATTTTCTATTTTTGGTAATCCAACGATTCAGAGAAAAAGGCTAAAAAATAAACAGAAAGTAACATTTTTGGTTACTATTTGTTTTTTTTTTAGCATTATTGGTGACATCATCTCAACAACATTTTTGCGATGTTTGTTTCTCACAGGTGTATTCTTTTTATGTTCAATATTGTTTTTAACTATGGAGCCCATCGCCAGCCATGTGTTTGCCAGCATTGCAACACGAAACATCATCACATAGTTCTTATTTAATGTGACAGAATTCTTATTCGAACATCTTATCTTTGGATCTCTTTATTTGGAAAACAAACTTTAGTAGTGTAGTGAGGGGTAAACCAAAGCAAAGTAGTGTTAGGATTCTTGGTGCGAAACTGATTTTTAAACAATGATTTGGCTTTAGTGACTTTGGTTTGCCAATTAGTTTATCCCAAGGCCATCAAGCAATTAAAATTTTGAATCACTATCAGTTGAAAAATGTCACTCAATTATTCTCGATTAGCTGTGTGTTTAGCCAAATAATTCAGGAAAGTTCAGTAGCCCCCTGTGAATATTACAGCTGAACAAAACAGAGGGAGACTCTGATGTTGCATGTTTTACCCACCACAGCAGAAAGCGGTTTTAAGTTGCTGTACTGTAAATTCTTTGCAAATTGTTTACACATGTCTTAAACAACTATTATCATACACTGATAATTTCTGTATTATTTATTATTTATTTATTATATTACATATCTATTGACAATGTTTATGTATCTAGATTGCAAATACCATACATTGCATCAATGTTCATATTGCTAGCTACACGTCAATATTGCTGCTACTTCTTTGTCTTGTGTTTGCACAATGTCTTGTCTTGTTTGTGTTTTAGTTTTAAATTAAAATTTTAATTCAATTTTTAATTTATTATTTGCACTTCATGTTGTTACACTGTGGATCCTGACCTTCGCAATTTCGTTCGTCTGTATACTTGTATATGGTTGAGACGTCAATAAAGTTCACTTTGACTTTGACAGACACTGCCTCTGTCGAAGAGCACATTATTAGTTGTCAGAGAAAGGGGTGAGCGCTCAGTCCTCTGAAAATGTGCGGGACCATTGTCACTTAGTTGCATAATTTGACATACCTTGCTAGTTGTGTACAATGACATCCTCAGACGATCAAGATCAAAAATGCCAGTTGTCATGTTTGACATCCCATCTGACTAGAGGTCATGTAATGTGACATGGGCTTAACTTGGTGTTGACGGGTTGATTCTTTCCTGGCCAGTTAGGCTGTTTGTTCATTTTCAACCCTTTTTTCCCCAAATAAAAATACTTAAAGCAATGCTAAGTTTCAATTCAAGATTAGTCAATCTGCATAAACGAATGCCTCTTTTGTTGATCATGTAATATGTTAGTGCTTGCAAATTACTCATACAGCTGGAGAAAGTCCATTTTTCTGACTGCCAGGGGTTCTTAGTGGATTTTGAGATGTTAGGCTGGTTTGTGAACCGTCTGGCAAGCCTGAACTAATTGCAATAACAGCAAGAGATGTTTTTTATCAGCCCAGCTATTTTTTGTCCTGATAGAACAAAGGTGTATAAATATTGTAATGTACATGTTAAATATGGCAAATGAGCATGTTACTATATAGCCTAAATAGAAAGTCACTGTTCTGCAAGTTTAAACTAAAAGATTTATTTTTATTTTTATCTAAAGGCATTTGAGGTTCAAGTCATTATTCTAAATCACTTCCCATAGTAACCTGCTCTTGTAGCAGGGGTATCTGGGTTTATGAGCAAATGCAGACACAGCCACACGATGAGGTAGGAGTTGATGTTCTTGGTTGCATTTTGCAGCTGAGTAAGATAGGTCTGTCATCGTGCACAGTGGGGTCAGAAATATAGTTGCTGCTGCCACATTAATTTGCCGGAATCCCACTCACTTTTAAGGAGTGCTCGCTCTGAGTTATTCACAGGAATTTGCAGTATTCAGGACAAAACACCAAATGCTGTGGAAAATGGGAAAAAAAAGACTTCTAAATTGTTTTTAAATAGAGTTAATTTATTAGATATAAAATGCAAATACAAATGAGCTGGTAAATACCTGTTGCTTGCTTATCATTTTATACAGTATATAATTTAGTTTCTGGTAATTCAGACAGGTAAAATAAGATCGATTATCATAATAGTCCCTAACATTGTTGAAAGACAGAAATCTAAAACAGAGTTCTAATGAAGAGCCCACAAGGGATTGCATCACCCAACCAGCCCTACAAAATCGGGAGTGAAATAACTAGTTTTTGTCAGAAATGCCTCAAAACAAATGAGAACTAATGCAATGTGGAAAAACATGTAAATTCTTCCTACGTGCAAATTAAGTTGTAAAAATAATTTGAACCAAACAGAGTCTATTTTCTGACATTCGGCAGATGTTCTGACAGTTGAGCAAAATTCCTTGCTGTTCCGTTTTTTCAACATGGAGTCACCATCTTCACATATGACAAATGACAGAGAGGTGGCATTGTCACAGTGCGACTTCTGACATGATATGGAAATGGCATAATCACTTTTAACAGTCAGTCAGTCATTGTCCAGCCCATTATAAACTAACTACAGGGTCACGGGGGTCTGCTGGAGCCTATCCTAGCCAGCACAGGGCGCAAGGCAGGAACAAACCCTAAGCAGGGTGCCAGCCCACCACAGGGCACACACACCAAGCACACACTAGGGACAATTTAGGATCACCAATGCACCTAACCTGCATGTCTTTGGACTGTGGGAGGAAACCCACGCAGACACGGGGAGAACATGCAAACTCCACGCAGGGAGGACCCAGGAAGTGAACCGAGGTCTCCTTACTGCGAGGCAGCAGCGCTACCACTGCGCCACCATGCCGCCCCACTTTTAACAATGGAGAAGAAATGTTCAAAATTGAGCAATACCACGTTCAAATGGTTGCCGAACCTTATACTAGGCAGAATCTGCAAAAATGATGAGAAAGTTTGTCCTTTAGTCTAAAATATAATTTTATTTTTACAGTAAGTTGTTTGTATTTTTAAATGTGATGAGGGTTTCATTATTTCAGCTGCTAATTGGATTTTTGTTTCTTTTCAGTTTTGTTGGACTGTTTGTTTGTCTGAACTCTACAATGGACTCTTATAAGTTAGCTGGTGATCCCAGCAGTCAGCTGAGACAGGATTACCTGCCATATGAACATTCCGGAAGACTAACCAATAAACCTGGAAGTTATGGAGTCAGCATTCGGGTGCAGGGAATAGACGGTCACCCTTATGTTGTGCTAAATAACCGAGACAGGCAACTTCAAACATTTGAGACAGCTGCTGAAAATGGCTATTCTGATTCATCTAGAGATGTGCACAGAACACTTTCAAGTAAAAGTAATGAGTATGATTCTATGAAAAATACAACAAATGGAGAAGTGCCACATTCAGAAGTCCCTCATTTGGAATACAAGTCCCAAAAACATATGCAATTAAGTGGTTCACAGAATGGCAGTACAGAGTTCAAACAGTCCTCTAGAAAAACGGCCACTTTGCTTAATTTCCAACGACACCCTGAACTTTTAAAGCCCTATGATCCTGAGAAGAATACTTTAAACTTGGGTGGATTTCCAACAGTTCCTGCACAAGTTTCAGCTACTTCCGATAAAGAAAACAAGGAAAACAAGCAATGGGATACTTTGCCCAAGACTTCTTCCTCATTTAAATTTCACCATAGGCCTTCTGTAGAATCTGAAAACCTTAAACAAAGTAGAAATGGACCAATTACTACTGCACCCTCCATATTCCAATCTGAACCACCTATAAAACTTCACAATTCTGCTAATAATTCGGGTAACTCTTTAAAACTTGTTAGTGGATCTTCTAGTGCTGTGAGCAGTGCCAATTCCAGTTTGGAGCACAAAAAAACAAGACCAGATGTTCTTCCTCTGCGTAGACAAGAGTCAAGTGGACCAGTATTGGATACCTCAAGGTCAAGAAGATCTTCAGCTTCATCTACAACACCAACTTCAATCTGCTCTTCCAACAAATTTGGTCTAGAAGATCAAGATGATGCTCTTTGTGCTGAAAATGTAAATAGGCATGAGAATAGAAGGTATATACCTTTTCTACCAGGGACAGGACGTGACATTGACACTGGATCGATCCCAGCAGTAGATGAATTAATAGATAAATTTGATGGAAAAGATAGCCCACAAAGAAGGGGTCGGTCAGGACGTAGAAACAGGATCAATCCAGAAGATCGCAAGAGGTCTAGAAGTGTTGACAGTGCATTTCCTTTTGGCCTTCGGGGTGAATCTGAATATTTGGATGAGTTTAGCAGAAACCAAGGCAGGTCAACTGAACACTTGCTTCGCCCATCCCAATTACGGCAACAAAATTCATCCATGAGATCAGACACTGTTACTGATGGAGTGAGAGCCAACAAGCTGTCCTATATGGCCAAATACACTTCCACCACTGCAACTTCTAAAAGCCAAGAAGAACCAATCTACCAAGATCCAGTGCGAAAGCTTCAGGATAAAATTGGCACTGATAAGAGTGCAGCGTACAACGTTAGCCGAAGTGTTTTAAACAGAAATTCTGCTTTACCTTATGGCTTTAAGGGAGCTGAAGAAAAGAGTGTGCGGTCAGTGAAAGTGCTGTCCACAAACACTGCACAACCTTCTACTACTAACAGGAACTTGACCAAGGCTACAGCTTCAGAGCAGGATGTTCAGGTATTTATTACAAATTAAAATATGAGGGTAAACTGAAAGTATACAATAAAAATGTGACTGCATTGTTTTGAATATAAACACACCACAGCATTCTACAAATAGTTTGAATTGTTTCCTTGTTTTGTAATATATTAGCCTGTCAGTGATGCTTGGACTTTTTTTTTGTTAGTAATATGAATTAAATTACTTTTAGATAAAGTTTGACAGGTGCACCTGGCAATAATATTTTCTACCCTTAGTATTTAGCCGTATATACTTTACTTGACTTTCTTAACTTTTTTCCCCCAGTATGAAAGGGGAAGTTTGAGTTTTATCACATACAGCTCATTGTAGTACTTACAAGGGCTCGGTGTCAATGTCCCAAACCCTTTGAATCTTTGACTTGAATAAAACAGTATTAACCTTATTCTACCTCTGCACTACCTGTTCCACAGGAACCTTTCTTATACTGCTGCATCCTGTGTGACTTCAGACTTCCTCATCAGTTGCAGTTTTGGCACATTTTTTTTTTCATATCAAATATTTCAGTAGTACAAACTATTACTTCATTTTGTTTTGTTTACAGAATAAATTGTAAGTGATGGCAAAACATCTGTTTGTGAGCAATACGCGATTATGCGAAGGTGATGAGCCTGTTGTATTGCACTTTGACGATCTTCTTATTTGCTATCTTAATGAGCAACAGTAAAAATGCTGATTTGTCTTTCCCTTCATAAATATGAAAGAAAATAGCTTAAGCAGATCAGGTCATCCTCTGTTGGCTAGAAATGTTTTTTAAGATGGCAAAAATGCTTTTCAGGAAGGTATTTCCATCCATTGTTATTTGCAAAATAAATTGATGACATTGTTGTGTATTCAAAATTAGTGCAAACCCCACAATATTTTGAAAAAGCTGTCCTTATCCTAAAGGAAAGAAGAGCATGTGATGTTTAGTGCATAATCTTTTCACTTCATCTCATATTCTGATAGCAAAGTGTCATAACAAGTACTGCTACTAAAATATTTCCTGTTATCACCACTGAAACCTATTGTGACAGATACATTTGTAAAATTGAAAAAGAAAGGAGTCATAAGTAGTGAAAAGTTCAGACACAGGAGTTGGAGTCATTGGTAGGTAGAGTAAGGATGCGCTAAATTTACTGTAATGCTGCATTCCATTTGAAGTGAGAAGTTGGAATTTACGAGTCGCCAGTCAGAATTTTCAACAGAAACTCACACTTAAGTTGGATTTTGAACTCGGAAACTCGGTAATGGTCTGTCAAGCCCAATTTATCTGACTTCAGATCATGACGTTAATCCAAAATGGCGATTTACGAAGCAAACTTTAGTGAAAGCTGTAGCATTATACTGTTTATTTCATTGTGTTTCATTAAATCGGTCGCACACACAGTACTGCCCCACTTCTATCTGTGGACATGTTGTACGGTGTTTCAATATGCAAAATACAACATGTTGCATTGTTATCAACTGCTGCTTATTCTGATGGAGCAAGCCTAGACGCATTCATATTGATTTTCCAAATGTTTAACTAGAACACGGTCAACTTGGGTGTGATGTCATTCCCAGCTCCGACATATGACTTTCGAGGTAAATGGAATGCAGCCTAACACCTTTTATGTGGATTTGTGCATGAATGTGTTCTGCATTAGACTTTTACAGGATAACTTTGGCAAGGATAGATAGCATACCAATGCTCCAGCTGTAGAAATAAGGAAACAAATGTGTTATTTAATATGCTACTTTGGGCTTGTAAATAAATATAAACACAAGCTAATGCCGAGCCTCCCAGCCACTGACTGCATCTGTCCATTCCCCACTATGTTGACGTGTGTTGAAGCAGTCCATTATCTGGTGTGTGGTTGTGTATGTGAGATGTTTATTGTATACTATTTTGATTGTGTTCTAGTGGTCATTTTCAATTTTCATTTTTTCCAATGTACATAGGCATGTCCAGATCTTTTAAAAGGTCAGCAAGACCTCGCACAGCAGACAAATGAGGAGACTGCAAAACAGATCCTATTTAATTACCTCAAAGATGGGTTAGTATGAAAGTAAAAATAAGAATCAAAATTTGCTCCAGTATGATTTACTAGGTGATCATGAGTGAATATGGATATTTTGAAATTATTATTAAAAACTGAAACTTTTGGAGATATGTGTGGATGTTATGTAGAGTTTGTATCGAGCAAGATGCCTTATTGCATATTTTTTAAAGGATATTAGCTTGGTGTAGATATTCTAACCAGTAGGTGTTAAGCTGTCTTAACCCTTGTAAAGGGCAATAGGCATTAAGTGTATCTGAATTAAATGTCAGCCTGAGATACGTATTGTAAGACTGTTAACATATTTTTATGTAAATGAACAAAGACAAGCATCATTACATGAGTTTTAATCGAGACAATCAATATACAAAATATTTTAATAGGCTTCACAGAGTACAGAAGTGATTTGGTGCTCATTTGGTGATTACTCTAATAAGCAGAGCCAGAAAAGTAAAATGCCTAAAATATGATCTGATTGTAATAAATTGTATCTATGGAGAAATACAGCTGATCACTTAATATTTCAACGTCTAATTTATTTATCATGCCAGATTCAAAGGAATATTACACCCACAAATAATATATTTTTTTTTGCCTGGGGTTTGTTTCCTGCCTTGCGCCCTGTGTTGGCTGGGATTGGCTCCAGCAGACCCCTGTGACCTTGTAGTTAGGATATAGCAGGTTGGATAATGGATGGATGGATGTTACATTTTTTAAAATAATGTTTTCATGTATAATGAAGATAACAAAGTTTCTAATATAATAGGTATCTATGTGGGCCAATGCTGGACAACAGCAAGTGATACCAAAAGTACATGAAAACATCTTATGTTTCTTGTGTCGCATAATCCACAAGTCATCCAGTCATATGCTGATAGTCCTAAGCACATGTTTTTTACTAAGATATTGTTAAGTAAACAACTTCTGGAAAAACCCACTCTTGTGAATGTAAATAGATTGAACTCAGATGGCCCACCCCCCCCCAAAGTATTTGAAAGGAAGACCCACCTCTCAGCTGCATTTATTGGTCAGGAGTCTAGCCTAATAACAGCATATTCATTGGTTAACATTGTGCTTCACATGACATCATCAAAAAGCATGCAATGAGAGACATGTTAAATGTCAACTCACCTGTGTAGTTTCACAGAGTGCTGCTAAAAAATTTCAAGGTACTCCGGTTGTGTCTCACAGCTATTAATATAAATGTTGTGATGGCTGACGGGTCTACAGTTCAAATGTTCATTCATGCATAAGCGTGTTCCATTTTCTTTAATGAGAGTATTTTCCGGAGGTGGTTTATTTCACCATATTTAAATAAAAATACAGATGTTTTGGACATTGTTAGCATATGCCTGGATGATTTGAGATGTGAATTATGCACATGAATAATATGTGCATTTTTTCATTAACCCTTTTTACATTATTTGCTGTCAACCAGCACTGGTCACCATAGATGCCCATTACATGTTATCGCTGTTCTTCATGAACACATAAGATTAACAATTTTTCTTGATCATTACTACAAACTACATGGGATAAGTAAAGTATAAAAATATAATGCTTGGGTGGAGTACTCCTTAAATTGTTCCATTCTCCTGCTTAAGTTCATACTCTTATACCTCCCTACATACTTTAAATAACATTTCTTGCACACATAATGCTGTCACCTACTGGGTGGCCATAAATATTTAGGCAGGAGAAGTGTCCTTAATAAAGTGGCCACATAATGTCAAAGTGAAAGCTGTAGTAGCTTGTCTTTGATAGTGAAATTAGGTTAATTGTCAGTCAGTCAGTCATTGTCCAACCTGCTATATCCTAATACAGGGTCATGGGGGTCTGCTGGAGCTGATCCCAGACAGCACAGGGCACCAGGCAGGAACAAACCCTGGGCAGGGTGCCAGCCCACCACAGGGCACCACACCAAGCACACACTAGGGACAATTTAGGATCGCCAATGCACCTAACCTGCATGTCTTTGGACTGTGGGAGGAAACCGGAGCACCAGGAAGAAACCCACGAAAACACGGGAGGAACATGCAAAATTCACATAGGGAGGACCCAGGAAGCAAACCCAGGTCTCCTTATTGTGAGGCAAGCAGTGCTAATTTTAGACACAATATTCAACCTTTGTGTTTGTGTGTGTGTGTAAATTTTCCTTACAGTAATGAATAATTAAATGTGTCTTTTTAAAATGTTACAGATAGTTATGCAGTAAATTTAAAATATTGTTTCAGTAAGGAGAACCATGTTCTGCCGTTCTACTATTATGACAAAAGTGAGTGGAGATGTGACAGCGAAGCGCGCCTGTGTTTTGTGTGAAGCTGTAATATGATATACTAAATGATGTCTGGAAGTCTTGTAAATTGCAAAAGCGTTATGCCCTCTGTCATTATTTAACTTGTGGTTTTTGGAGTAAATAGCATTTTTGGCAGCTAATAGTCTTATGCTAAATCCAAACACAAATATATTTGTCTGATCTGCCTGAACATGGCAATCAGCAAATATTGTCTGAAACATAATTTACATTATATTATAATTATAGTTTGTAGGTGTGCTGTGAGTCAAGTGTTGTAAAGAGGCCTATTTCAAATAAAACTGTGCTTCAGTTACAGACTTTTTTTTACTTGATGTAACATATTGTTCTGTTTGACTATTTGTACACATATACAAGTACAGATATTTCTTTGTTAATGGTATACCACTCGATAGCTTAATAATGTGAAAATCGATGAGATACTCACGCCTGAAATTGACTAATAAAACTAGCAGCTGTTGAACTCGTCATTGAGTGGGAGCTGTGAGGTAGACATGATGAACTATAAGTTTGAGGTTTTGAATGATGCATTATTTTTTTTTCTCATTCCTGTGAAGACTTCCACTTGAATAACCTTAAAAATGAACAATACAGATGATACTCTGTTAATTATTACCTTTCATTTTAGGAGTAATGATAATGACGATGCTACCAAGAAGAAAGTGAACTTGGTTTTTGAGAAAATCCAGACCTTAAAATCCAGAGCTGCTGGAAGCATGCAAACTGACAACAAAGTAAAGAAGTATTCTTGTTTATAATTGGGCTGAAATTAATTTAATAAAGTAGTGGAGCTTTCTTATAATCAAACAAAAAATGTATGATGGGGCTGATAATGCATGTTGTGAGTGACTAGGGAAAACACTGATTTTTTTTTTTTTACCAATTTATTCAGTTTTGGTACAAATTGCTAAATCAGTATAGTAGTCTGATCAAGTTAGAGAATAGATAAGGAGGCATCTATAAAGAGAAACTCCAGCAATCAAAGGGAACAGTTCAAGATGACCATTGGTCTGGCACTAAATCTGTATCATTGCTCATAATTGTGATTTTGATGTAGTATTAGGTTGTACAGTATTTCAATTAAAATATAATTTATACAACTAATAACATTAAGGACTGTAAATGTGTCTGTGCATTCAACATGCAATATTTGCAAGAAACATCTTTATACTCTATATCATTATAAGTCATAATCAAGATCTCTGTCCTCGGCCCATGTCTATCTGTAGCCAGCATTTTGTGTTGAGTTAAACCAGGCAGCATTTTGTTATACTCTGTTAGATATGGAACAGTGACAAAGCCTTGGCTTCTACATTCAGTACAGATCTGTTGTAAGACTAGTTAAGTTTATAATTAGAGGGAAAAAAGCAAAATTATAACTTTGTAAGAAAAGTAGTAGACTTAAGAATGGAGATATTGTGAAAAGCATAATTTGCACCGCTGCCCATTAACCTTCCAGATGATTTACAAGAACCAGTATTAATGTCCACTTTATGTAAAGGTCATAGTTTGTTCCTTTTTATTAACAGACTGTAGATTCCCCATCAGAGTTGAGGGCACTGCAAGAACAGAAGAGCGAGCTTGAGAAGACTGTGGTAGAATTGAGAAAAAAACTGGAACAAGAAGCAAAGGTAGGGGAGCTGAATCATCAACTGACAGTTCTGAAATATTTGTTTGTAATTTATCTTTTAAAACTTTGTTTCTATTCTAATCAGTCTTTGAATAAAATGTTAAATGAAAAATTTTCTCTTTAACAGCTTTCCCTTATACCATTAAGTAATGAATGCCTGAGGCATCCACACATGTAACACTCTTGTGTTATCATTTAGAATCACCAGACCACTTTAGAAGCAAAGAAGCGAGAAAATGCAAACAAAAACGATTTACATAAGAGTTTAGAGGAGAGTCTAGAGGAAAGCAACCGCCTCCGAGAACAGCTAGCCAAAACAGAGAAGGACTTGCGGACAACTCTGGAGGAGTAAGTAGTGAGATGTTGCCAAAGTTTGTAATGATGAAAACAGTTTCTTCTTGGCATTGATTGCAAGAAAACACTTCCTTAACCTCCCTTGACTTCAGTACTTTGTGTTAGCAGACTTTTATCAAATATAGGGTCTCCAGGCAAGAGTAATGTGCACTCTGTTCTTGTAATTCTTAGACTTTCCTCTGCCCAAATGATATGATGCAGGGACAAAATAAAATGTATTATCTGACTGGGACAAACTTCAGCATCAGCATTTTGCCTAGGGTCACAATGTCAAAGTGGGACAATTACTACCCCAGTGCAGCTAAAGGATTTCATTATTTTTTTTATGAAGCATTTTGTAGATTTTCTTTTTTCTATAGGCTGCATTGGTGTTTGTTGAAATCACACATGTGGAAAATGTAGAACAGTTAGATGATTTCCTTTTTCGTTAGAAGTGTTTTTTTTTATGTTTTCTGTGCAACTTACCAGGTTTTGAATGCCAGTGTATGAAACATGACACTTTATAATGAAAATAAATGTTTAAATATCTTAACCCAGCTAATACTAGTTCTACCAAAGATAAACTGGTGGCAACAAGTTCAGACAGTATTTGTGCTAGTCAGGTCAGTACTCAAATTAATAAAGAGCAAGTCCCATGTCAAAAAAAAAAATAGTTTGTAAATCCAGCAAGCAAGCAGAACAGTTCGTCTAAGTGAAACTTTGCAAAACTAAATGAATTCAGTTTTAGATACTATATTGTCATTGGCTCAGAGAGAGTATAAAGTTTTACATATTTGGCCTCTCTGAGTTTTATATCTATATTCCCCTTTTGCAGGGTTAAACCTAACCAATTAAAATTAAGAGGCCCTAACAGAGAATAGGCAATTAAAAATACAATATCCATCAGCACAACAATATGCGTCAGATTACTTTTATATAAGCACTCTTTTTCCTATCTTTTATTTTGCATGCTTGCCTAATGAAATTAATTCTAGAATAACAGAGTATTTTGAAAATAACAAGATTACATAAAACAGTGACTTTACAAGAATTCCTAAAACCTTATAGGGCTCTTTCGTTCATTGCTTGCCATTTCCTGTTTCTCATTACCCTTTGGTTATACTGATGGTTGCACAACACCATTTATATGAAAATTGTTACTAAAGTTCTATAACTTGATTACCATTATTATTTTAAACAGCTGAAACACAAGGGGAATATAAAGCTTATTTTCTGCCTATTGTCAAACTAACTACTAACAAATGTATTTAAGAACAAGAACTGAAAGTTCTGCAGTTATCAACTGTTCTTATGAAATATTTTGTTTGATTTTTTTTATGATACTTTGACTAAACATATGCCATTTTTATTAATTAATTTACTGTATCTGCTGAATTCAGTGTTGGAGTTGTAGGTGGGGAGGAACCCAGAAGAATTTGGCACAAAGCTGGAGAAATCCTTTGATGGAGCACCAGCCCATCAGAGGGCACATACTGTGCCCACCTTTCTTACAGCTGCCACTTTAGTTAACCTGAACAAATCTGTGATTGTACCGCTGTGCTTCTCTTGCCTGTTGTTTAAAATATTTTAAAACATCTCTGATGAATAATTTAATAATATTAAGATAAAACCAGTATTTTTTTTAAATATGCAAGTACTGTGACTGCATTTTATTTAGACTGTTCCAGGTGAAGATGGAAAGAGAGCAGTGCCAGACGGAAGTTCGAGACCTTCAGGATCAGCTGTCAGAAATGCACGATGAACTGGATGCTTCAAAACAAGCCAGATCTGACACTGAAGAAAAACAGGTTCTTATGAAGGTGAAGTTTCCTTGTAATAGTTGGCTTTGTCTAGTCTTCTGCAGATCACTGTTTAAAATCAAAACATGTTTCAGGGAGTTGTAAAATGTAATTTTTCTAATGCTATGGGCTGTGAGGGTGCAGGAAGGGGTGAGCGTTATTTGCAATTTTGAAAGAAGGTTGTTAGTGCTGCTGTCAGAAACATGCAGAGACACGAGTCAAGGCACAGCCTTTGAGCGCTTTCAATGTACTCAATGAGTTTATGTGCAGTGGCAACAGGCATGATGACAACTATGTTTAACTTTTGCAATTTCCCACGCTGGTCTGTCAATGGTGCAAATGATTTATGGAATATTGCTGTTAGTGCATTGTGATTTAGTGCCCATCAATATTAACATTGGGATCTATAAATTTTATAATAACTGTAATTGAATAAATCACTGAAAAAATATACCAAAGACTTTTCTAGCCGCTTGCTGTTTGTAAGGGAAGCATCACTTTTCAGGGAGTGTATCGTCATGGTTAATGTCTGACAGGTCTGTGGATTTTCATTCATTATCATGAATCCTGCTTAGCCATCAGATTTGGCCAATTTGACCTTTAGTTTATTTAATGTTTAAGCACACTTCTTATACTATCTTATTACCTTTTTATAAGTCGTCTTTATTAACCCCTGCAGCGTTGTTCAGGACTGAGCAGGTTAGAAAATGACGCATTGTGCTTAATATTAAGTTTTTGCCTACTTAATTTCTTGACTGTTGTGATGTTTTTAAATGTATGCAAGTGTCTGTCTAAATTACAGTCAGTTGGCGTGTATTTTTTGTTTAAAGATCTTAGCTATACACTAGCTGCCCGCCATGCCTTTTTTAACGCAGAATACTAGGTCTCCCAATAGGCTATGGACAAATAATTCAGGAAGAACTGACAATTTAATGCCTTTGGAAAATGGTAACAACTAGATTATTGAAAACTAGTGTTGAATTCATCTCTACTCGCTCATTGCATGTTACATGTTAGCTAGTCCCCAGATCTCCAAAGTTCTTTGACTAACAACCTAACCATGTGGTTTTGTCTGGATTTATACACGGGTCACATTTAGCATAGCTTTTTTGACAACTGCCCAAATGAACATTGTTCCTGAAAGATGGTGGATCCATGAAGACTTGTTTATGAAGCAGACGTTGGTATATTGTTATAAATCAGAACTATGGTGCAATTTAGAAGTCAGATAACAAAAATGATGTATTCACAGGTTGTTAACAGATGAGGATTGAGATGACCAGTAATATCTCTGTGCATGAGCCCTTCAAGGTCATTGAATATATGGAAAAATATTGGACATGTGCTTCTATAGATTTATTGCCCAGTAGCAACCAAAATGCAGATGCTTGGTCTGTTTTACTGTTGCTGATCTGTTAACAGGAATTTCATTTCTTTATTCATCTGTATGCAATCCATGTGTTCCTTAGAGTGAAGTTCATTGTTTTGTTCATGGCAGATGCGTTAAACATCTTTCAGTAAAGAAGTCTCGGTCCAATATGTCTACCACTAGCAAACTATCCCCTGTCATCTTTACAATTTTAAGCTTCAATTTATTTGTAAATCTTTCTTATATACAATATGTACAGATTCTGTGATAGTGTGTCTGATAGTGGGTATTTAACCATGTACTGTATATATGTTAAAATTGTATTTTTCAGAGTCTACTGCAAATGAAGCAAGAGTTAGAGGATGTTGTTTTTGTAAAAGAGGAACAAGAAGAGATGCTGAGAAAACGAGAACGTGAATTAACAGCTCTAAAAGGGGCATTGAAAGAAGAAGTATCCTGCCATGACAAGGAAATAGACCGTTTGAAAGAGCAACATGACATGGAGATGAGAAAACTAAAAGTAAACCTTGATGAAGCAACCCAGGTAACAAATGACAAGTGTGTTGTAGTGTTTACGTGAACGAAATTAAAACCAGTCAAGCCAGGGCTCAGTCCTTCTGAGGTTAGGGAATGTTATGATTATTATGATGTTGTTGTATTTTTACTCTGGTATGGAGAAAATGAATGATTTAATTTTGGCAAACTGATACAAAAGACTATTGTTGTATGTTGACATACTGAAGGGGGCAATATAAAATAATCTGACTAATGATCAGTATCTTTTAATTCTATTTATTTAAGGTGAAGTTTTCATAAAATGTTGTTAAAAGCATATGCGCTATGCTGTTGTTGTGAAAATCGTGCTTGACATTGATGCATTCTAAGAGCAAATGAGATGGCAGCTTTCATCAGACCAACTGAGAAGTGCAGAAAGAATGGTATTTTCTTTCTAATTCAAAGTTAAAAGCAATATCTTCCTTCCAGTGGTAGTAAACACCACATTATGAAGTGCTGAACTTCTTTCAATAATTCACCAAGTTATTAAGGAAAATGAGGAAGTTAAGAAAAATATTTTATTTGTCGGGCCATAATTTTTTTTCTTTTATATTCCAGACAAAAATGGAGATACAGCATCATGTACTGATACTACATGAAAGGCAGTATACAGATTTATTGATTGAGATTAATAAAACAGAGGGATTCTTCGCTGTGCTAGGCATAGCCTGAAGTTGATCATTTTAAAGGTCACTTAGAAGTAGATAATTATGCCTCAGATAGAATCTTTGCATACTTGTACATGACACTCATTTCAGACTTTTCCTTTTTTTTGGTATGTTTATTTGCTTAGTCACATTTTATCTTTTAAAAACCACACAACCAGACAAAGATATGGGTTGTTTTGGAAAAGTGCTGAAAGCCCCGTGTGCTCTGCTTGACACCTGTGTACCATCCAAACTTGTTGTTGTGTTTAAAAATCTGAATTTGATGAGGTTTTTCTTTTCAAGCATCTCCTTTTCCAAAGTTTTAAACAACATCCTGTCTGTTGCTTGGCATGGTGCATCCTCTCCATGAAGTAATTTCCTTTATCCGTCATATTCTTGTCGGTCATAATCTACAGGTTGTCTTCTCTTCACAAATTCAGCTTCCTGAATGACTTTTTTTGCATGCTGGCCTTTCTGTTTCCTCTTATGTAGTAACAGCGTCTTCCACTAATATTGTTTTTGGGGTTTTGTTTTTTTCTTGTCAGACATCATTAAAGGGATTTGCTCCTTTAGCCATAACCATGTGTTTCAGTGCTAGGTGTACATTATTGAATGTTTTGATGTTAGCTGTATATGAATGAGGGAACACCACCATGTAACCTGTGTTTAAAAAAATAAATAAATAAATAGAGGTATCAATTTATGTCCTGCTATGCAGTAATAGTGCTCCCTTCAAGCTCTTTGAGCTACATTATTTGTATGAAAATGTGCTATATAAATAAATGTTGTTGTTGTACACAGTATATTCTAAAAACCTTTACACTTCTTTGGATTTTTTTTATTTTGTTCAATCACACAAGGAGAGACTTAGGGCAATAAATAACTTGACCACAAACCCTTATTGTTCCCCACGTATTATTATCATTATACAGTGATATCCTGACTACTGGATGGCCTCTAGCCTTCTTTTGGATCCAAAATGTTCAAAATAAACAGAGTAATCCAGCATGGCAGTCACACACTGCTTATGTCACTTAACCCTTTGCTGGTATTCACAGAAAAGAGCAACCATGACTGATCCTTGCCCTATCCCTACAACACTCACCCCTTTTCCTATCTCCCTATAATATCACCTCCTTTGAAGCTGTGTGTATTTTGAATATAACCCACCCTCTCGGTCTCAGCTGTTTGCCAACTTCAGTTATTTGACAGTCTCTAGTTTATTTAACCAGGCTGCTGACCTTCACCATTGGCCTAGACATTAAGTCTAGTATTTTCTGATCTTTAAATGTCTTTTTTTTTGATCTTCAACTTCTCTTAATTTTGCTTGCATAGCTTGCTTTGATTTTGACCTTGGCGCATTTATTTTTGAATACATCTTCACTTGTTCTTTATGTATATTTTTACTGATAGACTATTGACCTTCGTTTTGAACATGTCTCCTTATCCACTGACTGTCAGCCTCTTTATTACAAATCCATCCTTAAATTTCACAAGTCTCTTATACACTGTCCGTTAAACTTGAACAACTCCACTCTTAAAAATCTCAAAGTGTAGATTAATTGTATATGAGGTGGTGAAGAGCATTTTGGGCAACACAGAATGTGCAGTTCTAAAATAAGACTTTTTTGTTTTTAATGGGAAACCACTGAGTGCATTTTGGTTACAATCACCTTGAGCCCCACATATACTTTTTGAGGGAATTATTCGATTTGAACCCTATTCTAGCCTTTTCTTTAATTTGGGGAAAAAAGTTTGATGCCCTATCTGCATTGGTTTTGAACAGTCAGTCCAAGTCTACTACATGGACTTCTGAACTTCTCCCTTGGAGCAGATTGTCTTGTGACAGACAGCTTAGATGTTTAGATTTCAAAGTGTCCCTGCACCTGCTGTAATGTAATGTCATATTTAATACTCGGGTCCTTGCAGTCTGTACATGGAGGCCTGAACAATTAATTCTTTCTTAGCCTGTTACAGCAGGTCTGTTTTGGTCATTGGTGCTCCATTCCCCAAGGTAACATTTGTCACAATCTTACATTTCTTCACCAAGTATGTTACAGTAATTTGTCTCATCATTCTATATGACAAACCTGCCAAAATAGTTTGCAATATAAAAAAAAAAAAAACAAACTAATAAAAAAGTGGCAGACAAACGCATCCCCTGTGTGGGCCTCTTTTCACCAGAGTTAGCATATGAATGAGGAAAAAGCTTTTGGAGCGTCTCAGCTTGGTCTCGTTATTCTGGTTCTCTCACGTGCATATGACTACAACAAAAGTTTGTGCTGATGTCCTTATCTGCTGTCAGTACATAATGTACTGTAGTTTCTAGCAAGATTTAAAATTTCTTCCTGACACTTCTCCACAGGTTAAACTCAATAAGGTGTATAGCATTTTTGAATTGCTTGATTCTTCTTTAAGTTCTGTTTGTGCATTTTTTCTTTCAGCTGGAAAAACTCATTATACTTTACATTGTTGCATTATGGTAACAATTGTTAAATAGTTTGTGATTTCCTTGACATAAAAGATTAAAATGAAGAAATTACAGCTTAATTTTACATGTCTTACTCAAAAAATTTGGATATTTGTAAGTTTATATGTACTATATGTGCAATCATAATGAAAAATGTATATGGGCGTGCGCATGTGTGTATTAAGTTATACACATTTTATTTATTTTTGTTGTAATGATACATTGTAATTATCCTTCTTGGTTTTTTTCTTTGGTTGAATTACTTGAAAAGGTTGATGTAAAAAGTTCAACTGAGTTATGCATGACTGATTTAATAGTTCCTCATACTTAAAGTGAAATCACTAAACCAGTTTAAAGTAAAGTTGTGCATTTTAGGTTTCCATGTTCCAATGATTTTTCTCACAGCTATTTTTGTCAAATGGAGTTTTGCTCTCTTACTGAAAAAGTAAGGTTGAATATGAGCTTACTGACATTTAGTTTTTTTTTTCTTTGTTTAATAGCTTGCCCCTCAAATCCAGTTCATTTTGTACTCCATATCTGTTGTGTTTTTTTTTTTTTTTTTTTTTGTAATGTGATTTTGCTTGGCAGTCATTCAATTGTTTTGGAAGTGTCTAAATTAAATTAATAAATTAAATAATACTCCTTAAGAAATCTTACAAACACTTCCAAGTATGGTGGTCTTTCTTACGTTTTCCAAATTTCATGTGCATATCCATCCATTATCCAACCCGCTATATCCCAACTACGGGGGTCTGCTGGAGCCAATTCCAGCCAACACAGGGCGCAATGCAGGGAACAAACCCTGGGCAAGACGCCAGCCCACCGCAGATATGAATTGTTTTTAGTTTTTATCTAAACTACAACACTAATAAGTATAATTTCAATTCTTCATTAGCCTGCTTTAACTCCATTAGAGTTCAAGATACTGTGTTATCTGAAACTCCTATTATCCAAAACTGTATATTGTAGTTAGATAGAATAGGTCATGACCATTGATACTGGGTCTAAGAAAGAAACATTACTTTTTTTTTTTTTTTAATGTGAAGGGAGGCATCAGTCTACAAGATTACACAATGGGACATTGGGATTTTAGACTCATGCTAAATCTAAAGTGATGTATACTTGTTTTTTGTTTTTATTGTCTCTGCCTACTCCCATCACATTCACATTCATCAACTAATTATGGCAAACTGATTTTGTTTCTTGTTTTATTTAAACCTAAAATTGTTGCCAGTTATCATTACTCTAAATTAGCCAGTTATGTGAAATAAGAGATGTCCAGGCAAATATTTTTAATTGAGATCTCAAGTGCTTGTCAGTCAAAAGTGTCAAATTATCTACTTCTGTTTCATATAATATGCTAGTAGTAGTAGGGTGTTGTACCGCGTTAGCCATTATGGATGCAATGAGAAGTGAAGCACAATGACACTTTTTATTGAACAGATTAACTTTAGCAGATTAATTTAACCAATAAAAAGTGTCATTGTGCTTCAATTCTCATTGCATGTAATGTGCTACATATGCATTTGTTTTCTCCTGGGGATTAGAAAAGCTTACACAATAATGTGTTCACTTAAAACTAAGCATTGTTATTGCTCATTTAAAGGAACACCAACTCTAGTTGGTCTATTTTTTACCTTTTTTCCTATAATAGTATTCTTCTGCTGCCCTATTATCAGTCATTTTGTTACTGTTTTAAAATCTACATTAATTAAAAAGATAGATACTTTACACTTAACTATCTATCTATCTATTTATCACATCAGTAACTTAATTAACTTATCTGCTTTTGTTTGGTTGCATATGTATATTTTCTGTACCATAATTTATATTCCATACATTTATTGAACCGGCCTTTTTCAGTACAGGCTTCTACTTCTGTTCTGTCAGGATGAGGCAGCAAATAATCCTGGATGGGAGACACACACAGACGCACACAAGCTCAAACTCTGAGACAATTTAGATTTCATTAGAATAGATAAAGTAGATCTTTATTTGTCCCAAGGGGGTATTTGGCTTTTTGAAGAAGCTCTGTAAATAAATACACAAATATATAGAAACAAAAATATTACAAAAACACTCACAGAAACATTGCTAGCAAGTCAAGTCAAGTTGGGGAGCATGCACTGGTACAGTGCGTTGCTGCACCCAATACACAACGAAACAATTGGGATCCCGGTTTGCAACACTCCTGGCAGACACGCGATCCAGTCCCACATTCCGGAAATGACTCTGTATCTGCCGCAGCCAGGTGTTAAGTGGGCGACCCCTTGGCCTGGTCCAGCCGCTTAGGTCCCCAACAATGAGGATCTTACGAGCTGGATCACCCTCGGGGAAACGCGCCACATGGCCGTTCTCTCACAATGCAGGTAGTGTGCCTCATTTGGGACTCCATGAACAACCGCTCATTCGACACAAAGTCAAACCAACGGTACCCAAGGATTTTCCGGAGAGACACAGTACTGAAGGAGTCCAGTCTTCGTCTCAGGTCACTGGATAGTGTCCATGTAGCAAGCCAGGAAGCACCAGGACTCTAAAGACTTGGACCTTTGTCCTTTTGCAGATATTGGGAGCGCCACCACCCCTTTCCAGCGACCTCATGACCCCCATGCTCTCCCAATTGTTCTACTGACTTCACAGAAATAGTCACCAGAGACATGAATGTCACTGCCAAGGTAAGTAAACCACTCAACAAGGTCAACACTCTCTCCTCAAACAGACACACCGCTGATGGCTGTGCCCAAGAGGTCATTTAAGGCCTGGATGTTGGTTTTTATCAGGACACTCGCAAGCCCAGACACTCGGGCTCCTCATTCAGTCTCTTGAGCGCCCCGATCAGAGCCTCCATTGGCTCTGCGAAGATCACAGCATCGTCAGCAAAGTCAAGATCTGTGAACCTTTCCTCACCAACAGATGCCCCACAGCCGCTGGACCCCACGACCTTGTGACCCCAGAATCAATTGGGAAAAACACAGATGTCCTGCCTCCAGTCTGCACAGCACTCACAGTACTAGTGTACAGGCTGGCCATGATATCCAGCAACCTCGAGGGGATCCCGCGAATCCTCAGGATGTTCCACAGGGCAACTCGATCAACTGAGTCAAGCACTTTGCAAAAATCGACAAAGGCTGCAAAGAAACTCTGTCGATATTCGCATTGGCACACCATGAGAACCCTCAGTGCCATGACGGTCAATGGTAGACTTCTTAGGCGTAAAACCAGACTGTTCCGGTCATTGGTAGGTGAGCAGGTGATCATGGATCCTATTGAAGACGACCCTAGCAAGGACCTTACT